>NW_021011503.1:3075237-3507022 GCF_003987935.1 Bombyx mandarina
ACCACGGTGAAGGAATAACATCGTGTAATAAAAATGAAACCCGCAAAATTATAATTTGCGTAATTACTGGTGGTAGGACCTCTTGTGAGTCCGCGCGGGTGGGTACCATCACCCTGCCTATTTCTGCCGTGAAGCATAATGCGTTTCGGTTTGATGGGTGGGGCAGCCGTCGTAGCTATACTTTATTTGAGGACCTAGGAACGTTATACCTCCTCAAGTGTGTCGTATCATAGTGGGATGAGCACGATGATCTCGATGCGAAGAAAGCCGTTATTTACACGAGGATTCTCTGTAGGGTCAATCATCCGAGCGTAGTTAACGCGACCCTTGCCGTAACGCTGTCCAAGGTGTTACCTGCCGACTTTCGCCTGACCGTACTACCTGCCCGACCTAACGAACCGACCCTCTTGACCCGACTTACCCGTAGCCAAAACTCACAGCCGCCGACCCTCGACGAAGATTTACAAAATAACGCAACGCGAGGTAAAGACATCAGCGCCCTCGAAGATATTTATTTGAAAGAGATTGCAAGACTATTGAAAGATCGTCGGTTATTGAAAATTAGAAGAGATGTCAGTTGCAGTTTGGACAGATTCAGGTCGCGCTTCGGCGTTTACGTTCAATTAGTAATAGTTTTGAGGTGGCTAGTTGTAAGGAATCGAGTGTGGGGGGGAAGCGGTCCGCATTGCAAGAAGACCATGCGATGGTGCAGTGTATGGGTATGACCGATATGAGGTATAAGTATGGGCTGTACGACGAGTGTTGAGGATTACTGGCTGTATAATGACAGAATAGATAGATTTTAATTCCACTGCCTGCCGAACCGCCACTAGTGAAAGTAAGTTGGCAAGAAAAAGGAGAAGAAGATCCAATAGAGGACAAGCACAATCCCGGAGTTGCGAATTCATAATGCTCCGTACGCCTTGATATCGGAACGCCCCCTAACTCAGCTGTTACGACCTTGTATGTCGAAAGTTATACAGCCGACTAAGATTCACCACACTTCGAAGCTGCATCTATCAGCTTACCCAAAAGACATTTATTCATCGTCAGCCAACACTATTTGCCTGTAGCGGGCATCGGCTACTGCTCTACCCACATACGATCTGACTGTATATGTCTATCAGAAGATTCTTTATAAAGATTATCTTAGTAAAAAAGCTGTCTCCACTAATTGCATTTCCCCTAATTCGGTGGTATGGTCAAACAGCAGATTTACAAGGCGAAAAGCGGTCAATTTACGAAGCGGTGCACTCGTGTTGAAGCTTATAATTGGACACGGGTGACGTTTATGTGCACTGTGTACCCAACAATGACCTGCGTCCTCTTCCGAGTGGCGTACTCTTGACACCATGTGAGTGTTGGTCTGCGCAATGAATAGCGATAAGAATGCGAGTACGCGCGCTTCTTCATAAGTCCTTATTATATATTTTAATTTTTTATTGCCTGATGTGTGGCACGGCCTCACAGCCCACATGAGAATGTAACTGAGAATTGACTTCCACGGTGAAAGTAATGAACATTCGCTGTAACAAAAATGTAAAAACCCGCAAATTAAATTCTGCGTAATACTGCGGTGTAGGCATCCTCTGTAGTCCGCACGGCGTAGGTATCACCGCCCGCCTTATTTCTGCCGTGAAGCAGTAATGCGTTTCGGTTTAAAGGGTGGAGCAGCCGTTGTAACTATACGAGACCTTAGAACTTATATGTCAAGGTGTGTGGCGCGTTTACGTTGTAGATGTCTATGGGTTCCAGTAACTTTGAGAATTGATACGTCGAATCATTCAGAAATCCTGTGAACCTCAAAAAGCTGATTGTAGTAGGTCAAGTTGACAAGTAGAATTAAGTTAAATGCCGCCACCCACCTTGAGATATGAGATGTAACCACCTTGTAAGGTCTCAATATAGTTACAACGGCTGCCTTCAAACCGAATCGCATAACTGCTTCACGGCTGAAATAGGTTTTTTTTTTATTCTATCTATGCTGATAGCCTTGAGAGGCTATTTCAACTTCGCCCTAACGTTTGTAGGTGAGCTTGCGGAGCTCAAACCGGAGAGTTGCTAACACTGGCCCTAGCAAGAGCAGTGCTTCGCAGAATCTACCACCGGATCGGAAACGCGACCCACTGAGAAGATCCGGCGAGAAACTCAGTGGGCTGAATGATACCCAAGTTTGGACCCTCTATTTATTTTCATACACCAGTCAGGACGTGGCTCGTCTCTACGGCGTAGATCTAGTCGCCACTCAACTAGCATCTCGCAATACGAGTTTACAATCAAGGACATACCTTTTCCTCTAAAATAAAAATATCTATTAAAAAAATCGGTGCGAAGCACTGCTCTTGCTAGCTAGTGTTAGCAAATTCGTCAGATTAGAGCGCCTACTCGCTCGGTACATCTAGTACGACCCCTCGAGGTGAATAGATTTAAATTTTTTTTGCTTACATGTGTGGACGAGCTCACAGCCCACCTGGTGTTAAGTGGTTACTGGAGCCCATAGACATCTACAACGTAAATGCGCCACACACCTTGAGATATAAGTTCTAAGGTCTCAGTATAGTTACAACGGCTGCCCCACCCTTCAAACCGAAACGCATTACTGCTTCACGGCAGAAATAGGCGGGGCGGTGGTACCTACCCGTGCGGACTCACAAGAGGTCCTACCACCAGTAAATTGGTAAGTATAGCAAAAAAAATGTTACTTATAGCATCCATTAATGCAAATAAATTATTCCGAACAATTATTGTGTGCTATAAATTTATTCGACCAAGCAAAAGTGCATTTTCAACGTAACGTTAAATTTTCAAAGTAAATTTCATATCAAAATAAACAGTAACGAAAAATTCACTTTGTCTACTGCGCTTGATGTGTTGAATCATTAAATACCTAGTTGCATGTTAATAGTGTGTTCATTTTATATATCGACGCTTGAAAAGCAACGTGACTAAGCGACAATGCGTGAACTTTACAGTAGGCTAATTTAAAGTTGAAATACCTGAAAAATTTTATATTTTAACGAATCTAGCTGTTGGGTTGAAATGATTTTAATAGACCTAGAAATGTATATTTTTTGCGCATCGAATATGGTTATTGCCTATCATTTATGTACAAAGCAGTTATTGTCGCTTAGTCACGTTTGCCTTTCAAGCGTCGATATGTATGTACTACTACTACTACTACTACTACTACTACTACTACTACTACTACTACTACTGTAAATAGTATTAAATATTAATTCTGAGTTTTTGTTTTATTTTCTTTCAATTTATTTGAAGACCATTGAATCCATTTCTATCGAGCGATGCGACAGTGGCGGTGTTAGAATCCCGCAGATAGGTACCAATTTTTCTAATGAAATACGTTCTTGACAAACAATCGCGAACGACTTTCACGGTGACGGAAATCCTCCAAATTTATAATTTGTGTAAGTAATTTTTTTTTATAGCTTTGATGGTTGGACGAGCTCACGGCCTACCTGGTGTTAAGTGGTAATCGGAGCCTATAGTCATCTACAACGTAAATACCGCCACCCACCTCGGACATGAGTTGTAAGGTCTCAGTTATAACAGTACAACGGCTGCCCCACACTACAAACCAAAACGCATTACTGGTTCACGGCAGAAATAGGTAGGGTCGGGTGATCCGTTCACTGTTTCGCTTCGAGTAGAACTGATTACTAACTGCCTTCATGTCATCTGTGCAACGCTTTTATAGTGGAGACGACAAGTCCACAGTTCTCGCGAGCATTCCCGGTAGTACTTGTCGTTTCGATTTATGTTTTCGCTATTTGATAATAGATGGCGTGACATTTTTAGAGCGTTCTCGATATTACTAGTTCATTTGATATTCGTTTCTGCTATTTGATTACAGATGGCGTTACTCTTACGGGCGTAACAGTATCGTCACCTACCTTCAGATATGAAGTTGAAGTATCTGTTGTCTTATTGAATGGCTATCCTTCAAACTGGAAAGCATTTCTGCTTTATATATATAAATAAGCCGGGTGGAAGTACTTACCCATGCGGGTTCTCAATACGCCCTACCACCAGTCATTAGGCAAACATTCATGCGTATTTTTTTTTTGTTGTTTCTTAGATGAGTGGACGAACTCACAGCCCACCTGGTGTTAAGTGGTTACTGGAGCCCATAGACATCCACAACGTAAATGCGCTACCCACCTTGAGTTATAAGTTCTAAGATATCAGTATAGTTACAACGGCTGCCCCACCCTTCAAACCGAAACGCATTACTTATTCTCGACAGAAATAGGCAGGGTGCTGGTACCCACCCGCGCGGACTCACACGAGGTCCTACCACCAGTAAAAATTACACGATGTCATTCCGTGTTAAGTTGATAATTCTTTAAATTAGTACCTGCCTGGGAAATTTGAACATAGCCTAGTAACCTAACAGAACATATTATCCAATACCACTACCGATCATCAAACAAATCCATAGGATGAATACGCAGAACTCGATTATAAAATGTCTTTTGACAAAGACTACTTAGAAAAACTTTATTAGATAAATTGACTGGCCAGAATATGCGGAGTAGTTTCCTTTAGTAATTTTTTACCCCCTTTAGTTCCTCCTCGCGTCGTTTTCCTCATTACTGAGGGGCGTGACTGCATCAGTTTATCCCGTATGATTTCCCTCCATCTGCTGCGATCCTTAGCTTTCCTCCTTTAGTTAGTACGTAACGAAATAAAAAAGTTTCCGAGCACGAACTTTATGGGACAATAAGGGCAATTAATTAAGTCACATTTAAAGCATTTGAAAGGGAAGCAAAACGGAAAAATAAATTGTGAAATGGCTGCTAATGCTATGAGCAATTAGTGAAGTTTTTTTTTTAACCGGACCTAGAAATCTACTGGATGTGTTCTTCATTGTTTTATTCGTTGATAATATAGTACAGTTGATAATATCGACGCTTGAAAGGCAATCTGACTAAGCGACAATAACTGCTTTGTACATAAATGATAGGCAATAACCATATTCAATTCACAAAAAATATATATTTCTAGGTCTATTAAAATCATTTCAATCCTACAGCTAGATTCATTAAAATAGAATTTTTTAGGTATTTCTCAGGTATATTTTAAATTAATTTCCACTTTAAATTAGTCGTCTACTGTAAAGTTCACGCATTGTCGCTTAGTCACGTTTGCCTTTCAAGCGTCGATATAATTGTATAGTGGGCAATTAGCTGCTGTACAAAACATTTGAAATTTAAATTCAAAATTTCTTGGTCAGTAATTGCATTTACATTGTAATATCTATCAAGTCCGGCGAACCGTTATCATTGAGTGATCTTTTTTTATTATTGCTTAGGTGGGTGGACGAGCTCACGGCCCACCTGGTGTAAAGTGGTTACCGGAGCCCATAGCCATCTACAACGTAAATGCCGCCACCTACCTTGAGATATGGGTTCTAAGGTATCAGTATAGTGGCAAACGCTGCCCCACCCATCGAACCGAAACGCGTTACTGCTTCACGGCAAAAATAGGCAGGGTGGTGGTATCTACCACAAGGTGGTACTCACAAGGTATCCTACCACCAGTAAGATCTGTTAGGCTGTCACCAACTACAATAATTGAAAAGGTCATGTAATCCGAATGAAGCTTCACGATGACAATTTAAAAATCCCGTTTCATAAAATAATCCAAAAAAATCATGTCCAAATAAATTTATGTCAAATGTTGATTTCAAAATTTTATCATTTTTCCTCTTTATTTCATTATACGAAGTTCGAAAAAATTTAGATGAGTCACTGTTAAAATTAAAGAAATCATTCAAAGAGACAGTATACTTTATTGCACATAAAAACAAAATTAACACGTCAGACAACGGGCATGTGTGTACCTATAGCTTAAACAAAAAGTGATCTTATGGCTAAAAGTGATGTTTCAATAATATATAATAATATAATGATCGAAATCAGTCAGGGGTGCTGATATTAAATGACCGTACACCTTACTATTAGCCGGCTTTTTCGTCCACGGCCGGATAATATTAGAGGCTGGGCAAGCCCGTGGGATATTTCTGCCCGGGCCACACTCAAGAGTCCAAAGAGCCGAATGTGGCTCCGGAGCCGCACTTTGCCGACCTCTGAGCTACATAAAAACTTTAACGTCAGCTTCGAAGAACGTAGAACTTACGAGTATATGTAAATAATGTTCTACTGAATTTTTACTTCTTAAGTCATTAATCATTATGTTTTTCGACACATCCAGATTTTTAACTTCACTTTCTTCCGAGTAGATCCATGTCATTAGACAATGTTAATTTTTCAAATTATTCGAGCACATTCCCGCTTTGAGGGTCAATTATAGCACCCCAATTCATTGTAACCGTTTACGTGGTATTCGACTTTGTAAACAAAAGAAAAAATCGTAATTGGCTTAAAGAATCACAGTAATTTGCTTTCGGGGTCTGGCTCGTCTTGAGAATTGGATCCTGTTGTGCAGAAATGAAGAAGCATTAAGTTGAATTTTATAGTTTTTTAGACTTTGCGCGGAGACAATCTAAACCACGAATGAATATCATCTAATATTTGAAGGACGTATTAATTAAATTCTTACAATATCTTAGAGATAGAACATAATCGCACAATGTTCGTATTTCTTTTTCATTGTGTATCGGTGAACTATAGTGAGCCAACACGAATGTTCTCACCCGTTTTGAGAAACAAAATCAAAGTTTCAATTGTGTTGTATAAAGGATTGTCCGACCTTATGAGGTTTTGGAACGAAGTTCCTTATGGGACGATGCGGAGAGGTACCGTAACGTAAGATTTTTTGTATTTAGTTTGTTATCAACAGATGTCGCTGCACGTAAATTCCTGAATCGCGGTTACGAGATGTTACACAGTTGATAGACGTTCTCGTATTTCTCTTTCTTAATTTCTCAGAGCAGTAGTTACCACTATCATTTATTAAAAGCTAGGAAAACGGTAAGAAATTTGTTTGGTTTTATTAGAAAGGACGGCTTATTTTAAAAAATCAGTTGGTTTGCTTCTTTCTGGATAACACGATCAAAATGAAATCTTAAATAGCAATTATTTTGTTGATTTATCATTATTTCCTTTTGTACCAGCTAATGGTTGAGTTTCAATCATTCAAAATAATAAATTTGTATATTGTAAAATAAAAATACATTATTCGCAAAATGTCAAATAATTATCGGCAAGAAGTATTTGCCAATCTGTAAAATTGAAAAAATACTTTTTTCCCCTACGTAATTGTTAGTAACCGTAAAGAGGATATTCCAATTAGCGCAGACGAGTAGGAGAGCCCGTGGGCTCAACCTGAAAGGATTGCTTACGCTGGCTCTAGCAAGAGCAGTGCTTCGTTGAATTTACCACCGGATCGGAATTCGCGACCCACTGAGAAGATCCGGTGCGAAACTCAGAGAGCTTCAGTGGACTGTGTCTATGGACCAACTCGCACGTCGAACTCTTCGTCTTTATCGACGAGTTCCACGAGGACGGTGACCGGTGCTTGAAGAGCCTAAAAGGAAAAAAACATCAAACGAGGTAGTAACCATACTACAATTAATATTTTAGTTCAAATTATTGATTCGATATCGTTCGGTGTTATTGTACTGTCTCTTGCACAAAATAATTCATGTGTCGCGTAAGCTGGGTCTGATCCAGTGGAGATGGGAAGCATGTAGCATCGTCTAGGCGGGCTCCGAATCGTCCACCGAGATGTTCCCCCAACTTGTCACGAAGGACAGGTGGTCCAGCGTTCCCTGAGGTGGTGGCATTCGTTTGCGCGAGTCACTCACGAAAAGGAGATCGGATGCTTGAGCAAAAAAGCAGTGGCGTTGTTTAATGCGTTTAACTGTTTTATATCACACATCATTTGCAATTTGAGAACGTGCTGCTTTTCTATTCAATTAGATAACTTAATCAATTATTAATAATGTATGTTATTAATTGCTGTTTTTTTCAAAAATGTAGGTACAGAAGACCTCAATTTTTATGTGAACCTATCAACCCAAAGAAACCGGTAACAAAACCTCTGAGTCCGGCTGCTTTTACCACTTCTTTATCATCTATAGAAATTTGTAGGACATTAGTAGAACATGATACAAACCTTCACTGGTCTATAACACCAAAATTTCTGCTGCAAATACAACGTGCGGTCTGGCTTGAAGTGTAGAATATCCGCCATACCATTATGATTGAAGTAGTGCGATTTAAATTCATGCGTAAAGTTGGGCAGTTGAATTTATCGCACGGTATTTATTGGCCACGGAAACCACTTAATATTAAACAAGCCAACGGCTGTCCACGAGGCTAATAAAAATTAACAGACTGACCTGAATTCATGTTTATTAATGCGAAGGTGACGTCATTGACACTTGTTCTATCCATTGTTTCGAAATTGAATGATTTGTACTAAGCGTCATTTAACTTGAACTAAATGCCTCACGACATAAATGTATTAGTTTCGTTATCTTTTTAGTACAGAACCAAAATAAATTTCTTAAACCACCACCACATCGACTTAACAAGCTCAGAATGAAGAGAAACGCTTTCTGTCAGCAAATATATTTTCTTCATTGATATGCACTTTATGACTATTTAAAATTATCTTTTCATATCAGATATCTATAGCTTATAGATATCAAAAATTTATGTAGTAAGGCAATCCGCTCTAATGGTCTGCTTGTGTTAGCTAAAGCAGGTGAAATCAAGATTTTGCCAGAGCTAATTTCTGCAAATTAATAAATAATTCTCGAACCCTAAAAAAACGAGTCCTAACCTTGTGACATTTAAACTATATATAGGCAATGGAGCTCATGTACCTATCTATCGATATCCGTTACTAGCTTTAAAGGCAGCTAACTAATTGTGACAATAGTGATTCAATAACTGCATTTCAGAATGGATTTAGAAGTGATTGAAAATCTGGCAGATACAAATATTTTGAAAGGAGAAGAAGTCGTAATCAGTGGTATATCAGGAGTATTTCCAAATTCAGATAATGTAGTGGACTTCATGCGTAATTTATATAATAAGGTAATGATGTGACGTGACAATGATAACGTAAGTACTATAGCAAATATCTCCCCCACATCACAGCAGACCGGTGTTTCCATGATCGACTATTAATTGTATCATCTTGCGTGGAATACAAAGCATATTTAATGTCAATAAATATATATATGTAAACATATTATCTTAGTCAATAAAAATTGAGTAAGTACGTTATATTTTAGACCAATATATTTCGCCACCTAGGATTATCTTTGTTTCCAGGTTGACATGATCTCAGACATACCACGCTGGGCATTGAACAGTGCGGATATACCAAAGCACTTAGGAAAAATTAATGGTGTGGAGAAATTTGACGCTCAATTCTTCAAAGTTGGTTACCAATTGACCCGCGTATTAGATCCACTATCGAGGAAACTTTTAGAACAAACTTATGGAGCTATTTTCGACTCTGGTAAGTTATTTAAGTATATTATTATTTGGATAACAGTATTATAACAGCACAGTGGATATTAACAGAGATGAGGTTATAAAAGAGGATCAAATAAAAAGGGATCTATTAAATAAACAGGACCACATGTCTCATATACTTTTTTTTAACTACAATTAATTAATTGGTACATATAGCCGATATATTTTATAACATTACTATGTGCATTAAGTAAAACACAAAATTAACTGTAGGAACAAATTTAACATCACTAAAAGGGAAGAAAGTTGGAGTGTTCATCGGCACGTCTCTCGCTGACACCGGAACGATGCTCATGTACGATGTGTCCAATAGAAGTGATTTCGTAATCAATGGGTAAATATCATTATCATCAATCACATTATGTGCTCTTTTCTCATATAATTCCATACACCACGACCTCTTCATTTGTCTCAGCAAATGTAGTAACAACAGGGCAATTACCAGCAGAATTTAACTTCGAGTAATATAACATTCTGAGCTGATGGCGACCGAAAACATAGATAAAATACTTCACCAGTGAGATTATTTTAAAGCCATTAATTCCTAAATTTCCGGTAGTTTTTATATTCTCTTCCAACAACTTCTCAACGGCGTTTGTATTTTTAATAGGCTCATTATTCACCTACAAAATTACTGTTAATTTTTAATAGGGGCAGCAAAGCGATGTTTGCGAACCGAATATCGTATTGGATGGATGCCAAAGGTCCGTCGTACGGACTGGACTGCTCTTGTGCCAGCTCCGCGGTGTGCCTGGAACAGGCCTACAGGAGCATGAAGTTAGATGAATGTGAAGCGGCTGTGGTCGGCGGATGCAGCTTCTGTCTGGATCCCATACTTTCAGGGAACATGCGGAGGTATATTTAGAAGTACAATTGACTAGCAGAATCTGGCAGGGTTTTTTTACTAATGAGCAATAAACGATATAACGATAATTTAGTTTTGGTGTAACAAACTTTTGAATTTATTTTATTGAAGGAGAAGCAAATGTTTTAAGTAAAAGCTTATTATGTAAGAGAATAGCTTTGTAAAATTTCATTGTTTTGATTCCTAGTAAATCTCAATCTGATAGAAATGTACTAAACGTAGTATAGGTACTGTTAAACAAAATCTAACAGTGTTTTCTTTCAATTACGAAATAAACAAAACAATTTCTATAAGCTTTGGATTCAGGAGGGTTTTATAAATACGGACACAATCGAATAAACAAAAAGTTTAATTAACAATTACAAACAACATTATTAAAGCAAATCACTTATATCTAGCCAGAAACACCAGATTTGAGCTTACAGCAACATACCTACTCTAACTGAGTACACTAAAATAAGTATAACCAATGTCAATATCCAACTTTTTTTTTTCTCAGAGCCGGTCTACTATGCTTAGATGGAAAGACAAAATGTTTTGACAAGCACGGCGATGGGTATGTGAGGGCCGAAGCTGTGAGTGTTATTTTTCTACAAAAAGCAAAGAATGCGAAAAGGTTAGAAGCTGATTTGTATTTTACCACTAAGAATTTTGGCAGGCGTTTCAATTAGTAAACTAAAGTAATTCGCCTGTAACATGATGTTGGAGGCTCAAATTTTGTTCGTCGAATGAGTGGTTTCCATTCAAATCGGTTAAACAAAGGCCACGACCGCCCTAATACTCCCTGGCTCTTTGTTTATTTTAAATTATAGAGCTTCATGATTTATTTCGATTTCAATAAATCGTACCCCATCTACTGTACTTTCTACTCCTTGACTTTTAGAAATAGTGATTTAGGAACCACGGATTTAGTAAGCGGGGAGTTCACTTTAATCTATTAATACAAATAATATATTCCTACAAATATTGTAGATTTTAAATATTAACTATTTGAGTTTGATATTTATGATAATGTTTGAAATGTAATTAATTAAATTAACATCTTGTAATTTTTTTAATATATTTTTTATTGCTTAGATGGGTGGACGAGCTCAAAGCCCACCTGGTGTTAAATGGTTACTGAAGCAATGCTGAAGCAATACTGAAGCAAATACAACGTCAATGCGCCACCCACCTTGAGATATAAGTTTTAAGGGTCTCAGTATAGTTACAACGGCTGCCTCACCCTTCAAACCGAAACGCATTACTGCTAATGCAAAAAACGGCAAAAATAGGCAGGGTGGTGGTACCTATCCGCGCGGACTCACAAGAGGTCCTATCACCTGTAATTATATCGCTACATACGAACGCACCGGACGTCTTATCCTTTAGGCCACGACGACTTCAAAATTACACATATTATAGTACCTGTTACCGATGTATTGATTTACTGGCAGCAAGGTATCTTGGATACTAATTTGAAAGTAAGTTGGTCAGGAAAGTGGCACGCATCCACGGCAAATCCGCACGAGTGTACCTACCCGTGCGGATTCACAAGAGGTCCTACCACCAATAATTATGCAAATTATACTTTTGCAGGTTTGATTTTTATTACACGATGTTATTCCTTCACCGTCGAAGTCAATCGTAAACATATGTAAATACTACTTACTATACTTATAAACTATTACAATATATAAAATTATATTATAGCGCTCAGAAATAAAATAAAGAACTTGTTCAGGAAGATATGGATGGGACTGCGCTCCGACATTATTATTTACCTGATATACAAAACATACAAAATGGATCGATTAGAATATAATTTCCACCAAGATTCATCATCAAGTTTATTTTTATTTGGTTATTAGTATTTAATATATTTATTTGGTAATAGAATATATGCAGAAGTATACCATGCAAAGAGCTCGTATAACTTGAGGCCGGATGCTGAATTTCTCCCGCTGCGAACGCCGGAAAACATACAACGATTTCTCGAAGGATTTTATTCTGAAATTGACATCAAGCCTACGCAAGTGGAATACGTTGAAGCTCATGGTGCAGGTACATTATTATTGTTATATATTTGTTACGGATTGGAAGATAACCTCACCGGTCGTCAGATCGTTAGGTATTAGGTAGCAACCTGACCTCATAGACGTTGTAACATAAATGGCCACTTTGAGCCTGGTGTTCCATCCTTTAAGTAGAACTTGCTGCTGCTGTTTCCCAAACATAGAAGGTATGATTTTTTTATACACCTGCGCAATCATAATCCTTCGAGAAAATATTATAATACATATGCATTCTGTAAGTTTTCATAATTGCCCTCTACGTCACATGTACATTTAAAAGTAAATTTCTTTATTTGGGAAACCAACAGTACAATACATACATATAATATAAAAAAATAGCTAAAACAATAACCAAACATGTTCAAAATCGCATATAAGTCGAAAGAGAACAAAGAAAGAAAAAAAAAAAGAGATATTTAAGTGTACACAAAAAAACAAAAGTAACACAATAAGCACACATTATTATGTACATCAACTTACGCTATAAAACTAAATAATACTCAAACGACTAAATCACCTTATAAATATTCCAAAATAGCATTTCTATATGCTACGAGTGACAAACAAAAGATATCAGCATTAGAAAACTTAGTACCGTACAACTTCCAAGGTCTACGAACAAAAGAGTTAGAAACCGTGGACATGTGGAAGGTCTGTATAGAACGCGCGGAAATACGACTACATTTAAAAGAAATCTTGGAAGGAAGATAGCTCGAATCAGTCTTATTATTTATTATTTTGTATAAAAACATTGATCCCTCAGTAGCCTAAATAAATCATAAATAATTGTATCTTTTTTAGAAAGAATAGATTATAATATAGATAATATAGTATAGTTATTTTAAAGTTGATTATTAAGTAGAAAAAATCAGTGTTAATAAAAACTTTGCGTAAATTTTGTTAGACATTTAAAATATTCAACATATTAACTAAAAATTAAGTAAGTTATTTCGTAAGCAATAAATAAATACCAAATATAGTAGTAATACCCCATATCCTTTAGGCCATTTAACTGAATTTGAAATAAATAATATAATAACTGATTTTTGATTAAATTTTATCAAGGAAAAAGTTATATCAAGCAATTCAGCGTTGTCGTAGGCGTAGTTCATTAGTGCATAATACTATTCTGAAGTTCCGAGTAGTCACTAGCAACAGTTAATTTGCGAAGTGGATAAGAAGACCAACATCCTAACAGATTGAGTACTGCTGCTCAATTACCTTGGAAAGGATTTCAATAATCATAGTCAGGCATGCTTAATTAAAATTTTGCAACCCCTTATCTACACATACTTTTTCCACTCCACCCAATAATATTTTCTACACAGGTATTGCTCAAGCCGACGCTAATGAGATCACAGCAATTAACAAAGTATTTGTCGACGATAAGCCGGTTAAGATCGGCAGCGTCAAGTCTAACATGGGACACGCAGATGCTGCTTCGGGTATCTGCGGTATCACTAAGGTAACTAAATGTGCTAAGCTATAAAACATTATACATAAAGTAACAGAAATTATATAGTTCAACAAAATTGAACTGTGAAGACAGCGTGGCCTAAAGAATAAAATCTGGATGCTAGAAACCCTTAGACAGTATCCTAAAGAAACACGTAGGTACTTAACTCGTATTATAAAAATAACATCTGCAAAATTTATTAATTTGGGTAATTCAATAATAGGGAGTGCTAACACATATAGTGTTATTCATAGCTAGTGTATGAAGTGCGATTTTGAAGTATTCACAATTTTTTTTCTTATACGTCTATGTTCCTTAAATGTAAATCAATTTTGCTCCTCGTTACGTCGCCCTCAATTTTTTTAATACACTATTTATTATTTCATTCCAACAAATACCAATTAATTAATTCCTGTTTTAATTTCATGATTGACTCTAGCTATGCCTTGCATACCATCAAGGGAAACTTGCCCCAAATTTACATTACAATGAACCTCAAGACCTGCCGGCTATTAGAGATGAAAGAGTTCAAGTAGTAACGGAGCCCACACCTTTCAGTCGAGGTTACACGGCACTTAACAACTTTTCTTACAACGGAGTTGATTGTCATCTTCTATTAAAAGGACATTTTAAGGAAAAGGTAAACCTAACCAGCTTTAAAATTTGGTAATCAAAGGCTTCCGTTATCATTATTAAAGATTCAATTTTTTTAGCTGTTCAAGTAATGATTATAATTCTATCTTATATATATGTAGATTTTTGTTTTGTGGAAACAAATTTAACCTCGGTTCGTTGTCACAATTTGATTCATTCAAATTAAGTATATTGTGAATTCTAGTGGAATCATACTAGCTTTGGGATGCGATCCACAAAGATGAAAAGTATTATTCATTTCAATTACCTGTACATCGGTATGTGTACAAGCAATAAGAAATTCTTGCTTTGACCATTGGATTTAATTAATCTCTAGGATCCACAGAAATACAGATCGAATATTCCTTACCTGATCCTCGCATCGGGAAGGCAAGATGAATCTGTGCAGAAAATTTTAGATCTACTCAAAAAGCATCCACTAGATCCAGAACAAATAGCTTTACTGCATAGCGCTTTCGAACATGATATATTTGGTCATACTAGTCGAGGCTATACAATATTAGGTAACATTCATTTATGATTTTATGATAGTAAGACTGTGAAAGTCGTTTTTCTATACCTACTAGGTTTAAATTATATTGTACTTTGAAATTATCCTAGTGGTTCCAGATCACACTTAATTTAAAAATAATAATAATAGCAGTTTAAAAGTAGAAAACGAATAGGAAAAATATATTTATTATTATACAATAATTATTAAATTAAAATTATCTCAAACTCAAATAAAGATGAACTCTAACATAACCAGCTTAAAGAAAATCTATTCCTCTAAAAAATAAAAATGAAAATATTGTTTTGGTAAATAATAAATACGTAAAAGCAAAATGATAAATATCAGAGAATACAATTTTTACTTTTTCCATTTTAGATACAAACAATAAGAACGAGATTATTCCACTGAAAGAAAGTGTTGAATATTATGCTGGAAACAAAAGGCCTGTTTGGTTTGTGTTCAGCGGTATGGGTTCTCAATGGACGGGAATGGGAGCCGATTTAATGAAAATAAATACTTTTGCTGCAGCCATTGAAAAGTATGTAGCATTGAAGTCATTTATGCTATTTTTTTTAGTAAGCGTTTTTAGTAAGCTTCAGGCATAAGATTATCAATTAAAAATAATACTCAAATGCCTCAAATTTCATTTTGAAATATCTTGTCGCTGATGTATTTTCTTTATCGAATTATTTCTTGGATCAACAAATATCAATTGAATAAAATGTACTGTTGTTTTTCTTCAAACTACTACGTGATTTAGTATGTTTCGTGCTACAACAGTTTATAATCATGTTCCAGATGTCGAAAAGTTTTAGAGCCAAAGAACATAGACATTGTCAAAATTATAACTGGAGGAGATAAAAGTTTGTTAGAAAGTACACTGAATTCGTTCGTTGGCATTGCAGCTGTTCAAGCCGGCCTCATTGATATCATTAAAGAACTGGGTATTGTCCCAGATTACATATTTGGTAAGTTTTAAATAATATATTGGCCTTTTTTTTTTTTTTTTTTTCGGGTAGAGGGCCGAACCTCCTACGAGGTCCCCGCGCAAAAGGGGCGCGCGGGGTATGTGAGACTCAACGATCTGCATGGTATTGTGAGCAGACCGCGGGCCCTAATATATTGGCCTACCTATCATTTGTTTCTTGTGCAAGATATCACAGATTCGAAACTAGACCTGAGATAAGCTATTTAACGTCCATAAACAAACAAAGGTACTGGCCTTTTCATTTTTCATTATTATTATTATTATTATTATTTTGAATTGTATTTTTTGACTTGTGTTTTCCTTTATTGTAAATATTTTTATTTATTTAAAAAAAAAGTAAAAATTGGAGAAAAAAAAAAAAACCCGCTGAGTTTGTTTCGCCGGTTCTTTTCAGGACTGTGGCTTTTTTTGGAACCAGTGGTAGAGTTAACATTGTTATTTATATTTTGACAACAAGTGGTCATACGAACATCTAAGTTGGAATAAATGATTTTGAATTTGAATTTGAATTTGACTCAATTTCAGGTCACAGTTTGGGCGAAATGGCTTGCTCATACTATGATGGGTCTTTTACGATTGAAGAATTCATTTTGACTGCATTTACGCGAGGTTTTTTAAGTACCCAATCATCGGTCATCGAAGGATGTATGGCTGCCGTTGGACTTGGATATCAGAGTGTAAGAATTTATTCGACAGGATAAAATTCACCTCATTCTCAAACTGAAAATTTAGAAATATGGAATAATACGGATGTCGTCACGGCCCAAAGGATAAGACGACCGTGTATAAGTATCGAGCGATATCATTGCCGGTATTCTGATCTCGCAGAAATATAGCAATTTTTCTATTGAGATATTTACACATGCTCTCGGCCCGCTGAGTTTCTCGCCGGATCTTCTCAGCGGGTCGCGATTCCGATTTAGTAGTAGATTCATTCGCAAAGCTGCTCTTGAGTTGTTAGTAGTAAGTAGTTAGTAAGAACTTTTAAAGCACTTCTTCATCTCATGTAAGCAGACCCCCAAAAATCTATGAGCTCTAAAATGGTTTATAGTTGGGTACTATATACTTTGGCTTTAATATTAATTAACATTAAAACCAAATACACATTTATAACCAAGTTTCGCTGCCTGTTTCGCAAAACATGGTACAAAAAAACTATTTTTTGCAGTGGGTAGTTGAATCTCTCAAATTATATAATTATGTACATACCCATTTAATATAGATTGCAAGTCAATGTCCCCCGGAAATAGATATTGCCTGCCACAACAGTTTTGAATCTACTACCATATCAGGACCGGCGGAAGTCACAAAATTGTTCGTAGATGATCTAAAGAAGCGTGGTATTTTTGCAAAAGAAGTTCCAAGCGGAAATGTTCCCTTTCATTCCAGATATATTGGCGTCATAGGTAAGTATATTAATTAATATGTAATAGATTATGGATAAGTAAATTTATTTTAAAATTATATACTATATTAAACATTAGTTATAATATTAGGTCTTTATCTACGAATTGCCGTTTAGTATTTTTGTGAGGTGTATTTTTGAAAGTATTTTATTTCTATTAATCAAAATATACACACTTAGTATTGATACATCGACAACAGAGTGATAATATCTCACTGGCCTTCTTGAAGAAGTCAAGTATACGGGAACCAACAAACTCTTTAACTCGGGTATACTGAGTACGGTGGAAGACGCAAAGCTTCCAACCTAAACTTTTGTAGCTTAGAGACCGTCTATTATACTGTATAAGTTCGAATGTTGTCGTATAGAAGCAGCGTAAACGAGCGATTGTCCAAGGCTAGCCGAAGATTCGTTAGATTTCTCACAGTATAGCTGGTACTTGACCAACAAGCAGTGACTTTTTTAGGATTATTTTTTCGTTTGGGTAACTGTCGTAGCTCTAGTACTGAACCAGGGTGTAACCAACCCTTAAAAATATAAAAAAAAAAAAAATTTTCTTCGCTAGCGATAATGCGATTAAAAAACTTTCCTTCTTTGTGTATGATAAGCAAAACATGGCATACATTAACGCGTTTGTTTCGCTGGCTTTCGTATAGTTCATGCAGTACACAATTATCAAGTTTTTGTAACATACCAATTGGTCGGCGTTTCGGTTTGAAGGGTGGGGCAGCCGTTGTAAATATACAGAGACCATAGAACTCATGTCTCAAGGTGAGTGCATTTGCGTTGTAGTTTTAAAAAAAAAAATCACTTGAATTTAGAATTTATTGTCAGAAATACTTAAACTACACTTCAAATGGTCACTATCAAGAAATTCAATTTCAACTGCTAAAGACTAACGATTTATAAATATTCCGTAAAAAATCTTCGTACACAATGAAATTTATCTTAAATCTGATTCGATTTTAGGACAAACACTTTTAGAATCTTTACAAAAAATTATTAAGGAACCTAAGCCTCGTAGCGAGAAATGGCTGTCCACATCCGTACCACAACACAAATGGAACGAATTATCGGCAAAGTATTCTTCCCCTGAATACCATACCAATAACACGCTGGTGAGCTAAATTTCATTTTTTTATTTATGCAGACGGACCGAAAAACTTAGGATTTATATTATGCAGTCAAATGGATACCAAGCTATGTATTTTATAATAGAACTTATAACCAACAATTTGGCAGAACTATAGTTGCTTTCTATCAAAGAAATATACGACTGCTTCTAAATCTCTGAATGGAGAAGCTAACTTTATAAAATAGCTGGCCGTACCCGTCCGCTTCGCTGGGTTTTTAAAATTAACATTATTATTTCTCACCCCCACAAAGATTCTCATCATTAACGCCCCCGCAACTGGCGTAGGGAGTCCAATACTCATATAAATATTAGCCTAGCCATTAAGTACATTTATTTTCTACATGGATACCAAGTTTCAAGTCAATCGGATGCATGGTTCAGTAGTTATAACGGAACATCCATAAAAACCACTGTAGATTTATATATTAGTATAGATATTTTAATCTCCATTTAGAGCCCAGTTCTATTCCATGAAGTCACAAAATTAATACCAGATGACGCTGTTGTAATAGAAATAGCACCCCACGGTCTTCTCCAAGCCATTCTTAAGAGATCTTTGAAAGACTGTATTCATATTCCATTGACGAAACGTGGAACGAATGATAGTGTTCAATTTTTATTGGAAGCGATTGGCAAGTAAGTGTTTTATCTTTAGATAGATCTATATGGAGTTATGTACTTAGAAAATATTTAAAAAAAAAAATTTTTTTAGGATATACGCAGCAGGTTTGCATCCTAAAATTGAGAAGCTGTACCCTAAAATAGAGTTTCCGGTCGCTACTCAAACACCTTTTTTGTCCAATTTTGTTGCATGGGAACACAGTGAGGATTGGTGAGTAAACAATAAAATTAAAAACATCCGTTAATTTTATATGATAATGGACCAATTCCTCTGTACCATTGAAACTTTCCATTGTTTAGTAATATGTACGTAGATAATAATATATATATTAGTATCCGTGCAGATTTGATCTTTTAGTACACGATTTTCTTCCATGGTAGTGGGAGTTTTTTTTTTAATGATTAGATGGATGGAAGTGCTCACAGCCTACCTGGTTTTAAGTGGTTACCGAAGCCCATAGACATCTACAACGTGAATGCTGCCACCCACCTTGAGATATGAGTTCTAAGGTATCAATCAGTACAGTTACAACGGCTGCCTTACCCTTCCAACCGTAGCGCATAATTGCTTCACGGCTGAAATAGGCTGGGTAGCTGGTATCTTTCCGTGCAGACTCACAAGTAGTCCTACCACCAGTAAAAATGCACTACAAGAATTAAAAAAAAAATACTGACAATCGGTGGGGCACAAACTTTAAACAAAAACTTTAAACAAAACTTTAAAAAAAAAATATTACTGGATTAGAGACCTCGTACATAGACTCTCAAGGCTATCAGCTTAGGTAGGGAAAAAAAGGACATCGTAACGTAGGCAGACAGCCAACGAGGTGGACCAATGACCTGGTCAAGGTGGTTGGTAGGGGTTGGATGCGAAAGGCAGGAAACCGAAAATAATGGGGTGTACTCGGAGAGACCTACACTCAGCATTGGTTGGACACGGGTCGAAGAAGGCATCTGAATCCGTAGTCAGCTTAGTTTTTTGCTTTAATTATAGGCCGCAACTATCATACGAGTCCGGAGAAAAATGTACGGCTATCTCACGAGATGTCATCATTTCTATTCACGACGACGATTACAAATTCTTGGAAGGACATTTGAGGAACGGTAATTTTGCTAAAAAAGATTTATTTTTTCATAGGTCTAATCGACATATCGATACATATACTTATATATTTATAAAAAGGATTCTAATGTATAGGTATTCAACTGAATATCCTTTGTGAACGCTCTTTTCCATATTCACAGTTTCTGTATTCATGGCATATTTACGGAACTTAAACCCCCTGAATAAAAAGCTTTCAGTGTGTTTCTACAACTACAATAATTCTTGTATCAATCAATATTATTATTATTTCGTTCAGAAAATCTAAGGTGTGAAAAGAAACGCTAATGATGAACACACTTTGCTTCCCAGAAAACCAATGACTTCATAATTAAGCTTTATGGCATTTTGTATGATGTAACACCCAAGTGGTATTAACATTGTATAAATTAGGAAAAAAAAGTAGCTGTATAAAGCATAACGTATGATTAAAATTATTATTTATTGGTTCCAGGACTAAACATATTATCTGAAGCTAAAATATTAGTTCTACTTTGGGAAACACTGGCCATGTACAAGAATATGGATTACAGATACCTTTCTGTTATATTCAAAGACATACATTTTCATAGGGCAGTCGAAATTAAACGCGACATTCCGCTAAGACTATCTATAAGTATAACTAAAGGAAACAATAAGTTCGAGGTAACTTTGTAACAATAACAAATAAATCGCGGCCACGTTTTGCTGTAACTCTCGCCAAATATAAAGATTCAATACCATTTTTAAACAGCTCCCTCGCCACTGGTACTATGCCAGAAAACTTTCTTGAAATAACTTCAACAGCAATAAAGTTTTAACTCAATTGTATAGAATATGACAATCTTTACATAGAAGCCGAAATAGGCTCAGGCTGTAACTACAAAAAAATGTTGTTAGATATTATTTATGTCAATTTAAGATATTCTTCTTATCTCAATGTGGATTGCGAAATACACATGTTGATTCCTGTGGGATCCCTTACATTCTTATCGCGGAGACAGCGATTAGCTTGTTCGCCTAATTTGAACTAAATTATATTCTAATAATGAACAGGTTATCCATGAAAATATGATAGTGGTCAGTGGAATTGTTCGTGGCGTGAAAGTTTTCAAATTTCATCATGACATAGACGAAACCGAATTTCATGAAGATGAAATTTTACTTAACAACGAAGATATTTACGAAATTCTAAAGTTGCGTGGACACTATTACACGTAAGATCGATATTTATAATTCGCAACAGTATCACAATAAAATAAATATGGCGCGTAACGGATAAAATTAAAATGGCGCGTAACCGAAAAACGTTACATACGTTTTTCCTCCCTACGCCGATAAAGAAGCTTCATTAAAAAATCAAGAAAAGTGTTATAAACCGTAATTTTATGTATGAGATGCCTTGGCGGTATCCATAGCCACAGAACATAATTCTTATAGATCGCAACCTAGGTATGATTTATTAAGTTAACACTTGTCAATGCGAAATCTATTTTATTTAATAAATATAGTATCTTTTTTCGAACATAATCTATTAAGATTGGAGCGGTTGGATACTTTTTTACATTATTAATATTTTTTTATATTATTTTATAATAAAAATATAATATAAGAACCACTTGAATATCTCTTACTGCTTTACCAATTTGTTTGATAACCACATCAAGTTAAAGAAGTTACCGTTTAAAATATTTGTCTTTAATACGTTCTCACCTTATTTAATTTTCATATCAGATCTCAGAGCCACGATCCATAAATATAATTTAGGTACATAATATCTTCATGATCATTCTCTCATATTATATCTCATTAATATTTCGTAATTATTTAAAGTTTGTTATTTCATACAGAGGTGAACATAAATCTATAGCATCAACGAACTTAGAACGGAATAAGGCGATAGTTCGGTGGAACAATAATTGGGCCCTATATCTGGATTCACTCATACAACTGAACATATTGGCTAATGAGCACGAGGGCTTGTCAATCCCGAAATTTATTGGAAAAATAAGGATCAGTGTGTTCGAACATGAAAAGGCTAAACAAAAAGTTGATAATTCGATTGATTGTCATGTAGCCAATATCATCGATACATATGGAGTAACAAGGTAGGTCATTTAAGTTTTATTTTCTAACTTGAACAATAGCTGAGACATGCAGCGAAGATCACAGCGTACTTAATTTTAAAGCCTTCGTCAAACAGAACGCGTACTTAGCGCGCGTCAGAACGCTAAACTAACGCCGCGCTATGACGCCGAGATGTGTTGTACGACTATGGTAACATACCGTCAAACAGAGCGCCAGCGCTATAGCGCTTACAGCGCTGGCGCTCTGTGTGACGGTATGTTACCACAGTAGTACATCACATCTCGGTGTCATAGCGTAGCGCTCTGACGCGCGCTAATTACGCGTTCTGTTTGACGAAGCTTTTAGTTGTTACTAAATCGCATAAATATCACAGTCGAATGTCACTATCAAACATCAGGCTAGATTTAAGCCTAAATTATTACCTTACATATTTCGTATATCTTTTTATTTATTTATTGCACAGATGGTTAGACGAGCTCACAGCCCATCTGCTGTGAAGTGGTTACCGGAGCCCATAGACATCTACAACGTAGATGCCGCCGCCTACTTTGAGACATGAGTTCTAAGATCTCACTTTAAACAGTACAAGGAGTGCCCCACCCTTCAAACCGAAATGCTTTACTGCTTCACGGCAGAAATAGCCAGGGTAGTGGTACCTACCCGTGCGGACTTAAGAGGTCCTACCACCACCACTAATATATTTGTTGAAAAGATATTAAAAGTTTGTTTATATATGCTTAGCCCACTCATACTTTAGCATCCACACAAATCAGCCTTCACAAACTGCAGCTTATGCTTATTACTTATTATTAATGGCTACCTATTGTGAACATATTGGTAGGTAGGAACTTCTCCTAAAATATAATAGTAATAGTTATAATGATGTTACGGAAAATTTAAAAGCTCGTTAATAATATTACAGATGAATTTAAATTGTTCATTAATTAGTTTGTTATTGCAGGTGCGCAGGAGTTGAGATAGACCGCTTAATTTTCACCGAGAAAGCAGTTATAGACAAAGAGGCAGACGGCCTACAAATATTATCGTTCTGTCCACAATATCCAACCGAGAAAGTTAGTGTAAGTACCTAATGGCTAATATAAAAGTCATCAGGTTATTCCACTAGACAGGCAACAATTGAAACACGCAGTAATGATTGGATATTCCTCGCAGTAATTCCTAATTATTATTTTTTATTGCTTATATGGGTGGACGACCTCACAGCCCACCTAGTGTTAAGTGGTTACTAGAGCCCATAGACATCAACAATGTAAATACGCCACCCACCTTGAGATATAAGTTCTAAGGTCTCACTATAGTTACAACGGCTGCCCCACCGTTCACGGCAGAAATAGGCAGGGTGATGGTACCTACCCGTGCGGACTCCCAAAAGGTCTACCACCAGTAATTACGCAAATTATAATTTTACGCGTTTGATTTTTATTACACGATGCTATGCACCAGAAGTCTTATCCTTTAGGCTACGACGACTTCAATCTACTCAGACGGATCAATATCACCTTTATTATTTTCGTTTCATAACTTTAGACATTTCAAGTGCTTTTAAGATCTCGGAGCTACGTACGACTGCGATATTATTTCAATGGTATTTGTTGTATTATATAAAAGTAAACACCTTGTATTTTTTTTTACATTTTTGTTTTTGCCATTTACCACTACTCTGTTAGTTTCATAATCAATATAAGAGGATTCCATAAGAGGTTAAATAAGCGTCAAACATCTTCTTAATTTATAGAGTTTTATTATTTAATTGATTCGCGTGCCAAGCGTGAAATTAGCTTTTTCTTCTTTAGCGAGTATTTGAATTTTGTAAAATAATACGGAACAGTTTAGTACTACTATCCAGAGACAGTGCAAAAACTACAGATTTGTCTGTTTGTCTTTTATTTACAAGTAGTTATTTATGTTTACCTACGACTTGTAAAATCTAAGGAGAATACAATGTTAGAGAAATTACGTCTTGACGCTTTTCAACGTAAGTTTAACTCTTAAAATTATGATTGTGTTTGTAGTGGTGGTATGGCAAATCAAAATAGAAATGTGTAGCAAGTTTATAGTACGAAATAAAGTTAGTAGTAAATAATTTCACTGGTGGTAGGACCTCTTGTGAGTCTGCACGGGTAGGTACCACCACCCCGCCTATTTCTGCCATGAAGCAGTAATGCGTTTCGGTTTAAAGGGTGGGGTAGCCGTTCTAACTATACTTGAGACCTTAAAACTTATATCTCAGGTGGGTGGCGCATTTACGTCGTAGATGTCAATGGGCTACAGTAACCACTTAACACCAGGTAGGCTGTGAGCTCGTCCACCCATCTAAGCGATAAAAAAAATGGTATTAATTAATGGGAAAAGCTAAGATATACATATAAGGGGGGATATAAACCCCGTATTTCAAACCATAGTTCAACTGAAAGACGATTGTGAGAGCATCTCTTTCTATTATTCCATAACCCAGACTTTTTCAGTGACCATTTGAAGGAGCATATGTAATTACTGTATATATTTGTGGATACCTTAAAATTTGCTATAACGGATCGTTCACCTGAATCCACCAATCTATTTTTAGATTTGAAACAATCAATACATTATTGCCTGTTGTTATAAATGATACTCATGTTTCGTTTACAGTTACAGCGAGCTGTTAATGTGGTTTTAAAGATAGTAGCAGAGAATTCATTGTCGCAAAAAATTAAAATAATTAAATCAGCCTCCTTAAGTGCCGGTGTATCTGACGCTATTGAGAAAGTAATTCAGACTGAACCAATGGAGGTAGAACTTGATACTTTAGATATTGACAATTCTCAAAAAAAGCTTAATGGTATGCTCGTGGTTGATGATAAACTATCTAAAGTCAACTTAGTCATTATCGACAATATTGTGAACGATAAACAAGTGAGTATCAAAATTGATAGCAGTACCAGAGAGTTTTAATAAATACATCTTACAAGAATAGGTAAGAAGTCCGGTTCCTCAATGAAAGTCACCTTTAGGTGTGAATTTTCGTCAATAATGATCTACCTTTCTAGATTATGTTCAGAAATAGATTCCACGATCGTTTTTTTCCTCTTTTCTCTTTAAAGAGATGGTAGTCACTTTCACCAAAAAAAAAGGATGATATTTAAATTTATATTTAGAATGATGACCTTAAAATAAAAAATATTTGTACAGACTTTGTACTAGTTACTGTGGCTTCTCATATAGTTAGTAAATAACAGAATTTTTCCTAAAGAAAAGCAACAGTGAAGCAGATATTTTTCGTATTACTTCTTTGAAAAAAAATCCTTTGGATTAAAAAAAAACACAAACTCTCATTTATCTGGTCCACCATTTTGTGATCAAACACTACAAATCCTTTACATTTCTTTGCACAGAAATTAACAAAAATACAAAGGATAATCTCAGAGGATACATTCTTATTAACATTCGAACAAGACTTACCGAAAAATCATCTAATTAAGAATTATTTCAATGTAATAACGTGCATGTCAAATGGAAATGAAATATTTATACTTTTGAAGAGAATCCCTCTACATCGAGTAGATCGTACATGCATACCCATTAACGATACATGTAAATATGGTTGGATGGATGTGTCAGAGGAGTTGAAGAAAACAAACGTAATTATGATATCCGATAGGCAAAGTTTTTGCGGTATTTCAGGTATGTACCTAACGTCTTTTTTTTATTGCTTAGATGGGTGAACGAGCTCACAGCCCACCTGATGTTAAGTGGTTACTGGAGTCCATAGACATCTACAACGTAAACGCCGATACCAACCTTGAGATAATATGAGTTCTTAGGTCTCAGTATAGTTAGTTACAACGGCTGCCTTACACTTCAAACCGAAACGCATTACTGCTTCACAGCAGAAATAGACGGGGTGATGGTACCTACCTGCGCGGACTCACAAGAGGTCCTATCACCAGTAATTATATCGCTACATACGAACGCTGTTTTGATTTACTGGCAGCAAGGTATCTTGGATACTAATTTGAAAGTAAGTTGGTCAGGAAAGTGGCGGTACCAAAGTAATGGAGATCCCAATCTTTTGTTTCGAAGTGAACCGAGGTAAAATCGTAGTGTTTCTGTGGTAGGGTGTGTACTGGTGGTCTTGTGAATCCGCACAGGTAGGATCCTGCCTATTTCTGCCGTGAAGCTGTAATCTGTTTTGGTTTTAAGAGTGAGACAACCTTGTTGTTGAGCCTATAGGCTCCAGTGACCTTATAACTCCAGATGGGCCGTGATCTACATTAGCACAAGAAATGATTCTAGTAACACTATGTAAATATGAGCCGTAACCCCATTTTCTCCATTAAGTGGAAGTTGTAATAAGATATCTAGTATTTTTGTTTAATTCAACAATATAATATACGATATTTCCAGTTCCCAATATTTACTTAACTTTAATTGTATTTAAGTTATTATTTAATGTATGTTTATTTATATGTATTTTTTATTTTATATTAGATTTTTTTTAAAGCTTTGTTTAACAGTCACGATTTAACCTTTTATATTGTACACTATTCCCCTCTTATACATTGTATTTCTCTCTGAAAAGGGTTTGCTGGAAGAAAACTCATGAACGAGTTAAGCTCGCCTTTGTACATAGTATTTAGACATTCTGTAAAACTGTTTTTATTGTATTTTCTTTTGTGTACAATAAGTATGTAAAAACAAACCTTTATATAATTATCGTGGTCAACGAATGACGAAGTGAACCTCATTAATTATCTTTAAGACTTCAAACAAAGGTTTCGGACTGACATCAATCGCTATGGTGGAAAAAAATTCCGAAACAAATTTCACCGTCTCTAAATTTTTCTAAAAAAACTACACGAATTTGAGGTCTTCATCATTTTTGTTTCAGGATTGGTTAAGAAAATAAGAAGAGAAGGATGCCAAAAATTATCTGCTATAAGTATAGAAGATACTTGTGCACCGAAGTTTGATCCTGACCATTCATTTTACAAAAACCAATTGGATTTGAATTTGGTTAACAATACTTTTAAAAAGGTAGATAGATGAATTATTTACGTTCCTTAGCCTATAATACTAATATCGAACAGCAGTTCTGGTAAAAAATAATAAGACTAAGTAAAAAGTAAAATTTTGTTATCAAAATACCGAATTTCGAATCGTTTTATTTCAACTCATTTGAATACGAAACACACGGCGTCAGATTGATAAAAATATACTGGATATCAGTTCCAATAATCATCACATATGAAAAGAAATGTTAAGGCTACCTTTATAATTATAGTTGAAGTCGTTTGTCTAGTCTATCTTAAGTAAGGATATTATGGAAGCATTATACACTTATCAAAGTGAAGTGTGAAAGCAGTGGTATGGACATGTGATGCGTAGAGAGAAGATACATGTGACTAGGAGATGTATAGAAATGGTATTGCAACGTAGAGGGGGAAGAGATCGACCGAAGAAGACATAGATGGAGTGTGTGAATGATGATATGAGAGAGAGAGAGAGGAGTGAGTGTTGAGATGACGGCTGATAGAAGAGAATGGAATAGAAAAATGAGCTGTGCTGACCTCACCTAGTGGGAGACAAAAAAAAAAAAATTAAACAATTATCAAAATTTTATATACAACTAGCTGACCCGGCAAACTTCGTAGTGCCTCAATCGATAAATAAAAGACCTAAGCTTTTGTGTAAAATAAACTTCAAACAAACAAAAGGAATCCGTCCGACGGGGGACACATAAAAGGAAAAACAAAATTGTTGTTTTTATTTAATTCCGAGAATTTTCATATTTATCTACCTTTTAAACCTTCTCTGGACTTCCACAAATAATTCAAGACCAAAATTAGTTAAATCGGTCCAGCCGTTCTCGAGTTTTAGCGAGAATAACGAACAGCAATTCATTTTTATATAATATATAGATTTAGTACTTAACGCTACGTCGTTTTGTAGTAGAAAATAAGTTTAAAAAAATCTTGTGCGTAATGTTTGTATAAATTACAATTGGAAGAAAATTTTGAATATGTTATGTAAATGGGTCACAAGTGTGCCAATTATCGCAGGGGCAATGGGGAGGCCACTACTACACATCAAGTGAGAAGTCAGCAAGCGTTCGTAACGTGATCCTAATTAACAAACAACCCGGCAGCATTGATGAATTGACGTGGGCTGAAGCTCCAGTTACAACTGATAGTGAATGCGTTGAGGTATTATTTTTATTGAAATGATCACGTCTGATATTCTCTCGTGCATTAACGTATTATTGTGTTCCCTTTCATGTTTCTGTTAGCTTTGTTTACAATGTGATTATCAATGTCCTGCAATATAAATTTAATATTAAAACTGTATTTTAAAGCTTTTAGTGGATGGCTTTTAGTGAAGGATTATTCAGGTAACTATGGTATAATCACTACATAGTATAAAACAAAGTCGCTTTCTCTGTCCCTATATCTGTCTGTCCCTATGTATGCTTAAATCTTTAAAACCACGCAACGGATTCTGATGCGGTTTTTTTGATAGATAGAGTGATTGAAGAGGAAGATTTTCACGTCCTTACGGATCCATCAGATCCAATAACCTTCGCACTAGACGCCTTCAGCTCTAGGAGCAGGCTTAGGGACCTCGGTAACCGTACTCGTCGAACTCGACAAAGAGTTCGCCGTGCAACCTAACCCATGAATCAGCTCGCTGAGTTTCTCGCCGGATCTTCTCAGCGGGTCGCGATTCCGATCCGGTAGTAGATTCATTNCGGCTATGGAATGAGCTCCCCTCCACGGTGTTTCCCGAGCGCTATGACATGTCCTTCTTCAAACGAGGCTTATGGAGAGTATTAAGCGGTAGGCAGCGGCTTGGCTCTGCCCCTGGCATTGCTGAAGTCCATGGGCGACGGTAACCACTCACCATCAGGTGGGCCGTATGCCCGTCTGCCTACAAAGGCAATAAAAAAAAAATCATTGATTTACTGGCAGCAAGGTATCTTGGATACTAATTTGAAAGTAAGTTGGTCAGGAAAGTGGCGGTACCAAAGTAATGGAGATCCCAATCTTTTGTTTCGAAGTGGACAGAGGTAAAATCGTAGTGTTTCTGTGGTAGGGTGTGTACTAGTGGTCTTGTGAATCCGCACAGGTAGGATCCTGCCTATTTCTGCCGTGAAGCTGTAATCTGTTTTGGTTTTAAGAGTGAGACAGCCCTTGTTGTTGAGCCTATAGGCTCCAGTGACCTTATAACTCCAGATGGGCCATTAGCACAAAAAATGATTCTAGTAACACGATGTAAATATGAGCCGTAACCCCATTTTCTCCATTAAGTGGAAGTTGTAATAAGATATCTAGTATTTTTGTTTAATTCAACAATATAGTATACGATATTTCCAGTACCCAATATGTACTTTACTTTATTTGTATTTAAGTTATTGTTTTATGTATTTTTATTTATATGTATTTTTCTTTTTATATTCGATTTTTTTTAAAGCTTTGTTTAACAGTCATGCTTTAATACCTTTTATATTGTACACTATTCCCCTCTTATACATTGTATTTCTCTCTGTTTTCAGGGAGAAATGTATAAGAGCTTACTGGAAGAAAACTCTTGAACGAGTTAAGCTCGCCTTTGTACATAGTATTTAGACATTCTTTAAAACTGTTTTTATTGTATTCTCTTTTGTTCTTTTGTGTACAATAAGAATTAAAAAGAACTTTATATAATTATCGTAGTCAACGAATGACGAAGTGAACCTCATTAATTATGTTTAAGACTTCAAGCACAGGTTTCGGACTGACATCAATCGCTATGGTGGAAAAAAATTCCGAAACAAATTTCACCGTCTCCAAATTTTTCTAACAAAACTACACGAATTTGAGGTCTTCATCATTTTTGTTTCAGGATTGGTTAAGAAAATAAGAAGAGAAGGATGCCAAAAATTATCTGCTATAAGTATAGAAGATACTTGTGCACCGAAGTTTGATCCTGACCATTCATTTTACAAAAACCAATTGGATTTGAATTTGGCTAACAATGTTTTTAAAAAGGTAGATAAATGAACTATTTTATTTATTTCCTCAGCTATAATAATAATAATATAGAACAGCAGTTCTGATAAAAAATAATAAGACTAAGTAAAAAGTAAAATTTTGTTATCAAAATACCGAATTTCGAATCGTTTTATTTCAACTCATTTGAATACAAAACACAAGGCTTCAGATTGATAAAAAGAAGCTGGATATCAACTACAACAATTATCACATACCAAAAGAAATGTTAAGCCTACCTTTATAATTATAGTTGAAGTCGTTTGTCTAGTCTATCTTAAGTAAGGATATGATGGAAACATTATACACTTATCAAAGTGAAGTGTGAAAACAGTGGTATGGGCATGTGATGCGTAGAGAGAAGATGTATGTGACTAGGAGATGTATGGAAATGGTATTGCAACGTAGAGGGGGAAGAGATCGACCGAAGAAGAGATAGATGGAGTGTGTGAATGATGATATGAGAGAGAGAGAGAGGAGTGAGTGTTGAGATGACGGCTGATAGAAGAGAATGTAATAGAAAAATGAGCTGTGCTGACCTCGCCTAGTGGGAGACAAAAAAAAAGACTAAACAATTATCAAAATTTTATATACAACTAGCTGACCCGGCAAACTTCGTAGTGCCTCAATTGATAAATAAAAGACCTAAGCTTTTGTGTAAAATAAACTTCAAACAAACAAAAGGAATCCGTCCGATGGGGGACACATAAAAGGAAAAACAAAACTGTTATTTTTATTTAATTCCGAGAATTTTCATATTTATGTACCTTTAAAACCTTCTCTGGACTTCCACAAATAAGTCAAGACCAAAATTAGTCAAATCGGTCCAGCCGTTCTCGAGTTTTAGCGAGACAATTCATTTTTATATATATATAGATTTAGTACTTAACGCTACGTCGTTTTGTAGTACAAAATAAATTTAAAAAAATATTGTGCGTAATGTTTGTATAAATTACAATTGGAAGAAAATTTTGAATATGTTATGTAAATGGGTCACAAGTGTGCCAATTATCGCAGGGGCAATGGGGAGGCTACTACTACACATCAAGTGAGAAGTCAGCAAGCGTTCGTAACGTGATCCTAATTAACAAACAACCCGGCAGCATTGATGAATTGACGTGGGTTGAAGCTCCAGTTACAACTGATAGTGAACGCGTTGAGGTATTATTTTTATTGAAATGATCACGTCTGATATTCTCTCGTGCATTAACGTATTATTGTGTTGTTCCCTTTCATGTTTCGGTTAGCTTTGTTTTACAAGGTGATTATCAATGTTCTGCAATATAAATTTAATATTAAAACTGTATTTTAAAGCTTTTAGTGGATGGCTTTTAGTGAAGGATTATTCAGGTAACTATAGTATAATCACTACATAGTATAAAACAAAGTCGCTTTCTCTGTCCCTATATCTGTCTGTCCCTATGTATGCTTAAATCTTTAAAACTACGCAACGGATTTTAATGCGGTTTTTTAATAGATAGAGTGATTGAAGAGGAATATTTATTTGTGTAATAACATTCATTAAATAGTGGAGAAATCAATAATAAATTACGGTTTCCGAAGCGAAGCGAGGGCGGGTCGCTAGTATACTATAAATTAAAGATGTAGTTATACATGAAATACATAATAAGAATATTAGGATCTCAGTATTTTTCATTGATGTTGATAGGTACACGATTTTAAATTTTATCTCGTAATAAGTGGATGGTATAATTCTCATGAAATTAATTAATTACTCTATCCATATTGAAATCTTTTTGCTCAAGTCGACATCTCAAATCTATACAGTAATCAAGGTTATTATCCTACTTATCGAACCGTATCGCAAAAATAGTCAGCATGAATCTACTAAGTATTTTAAACAAATATATTTATATGCATTTTGAACAATAATAATATCATCTACACACAAGGTACACTATTTCTCTCCATAATCTAAGTACCTAGATTAATATGCTTATTATTTAAATGTACTTTTCTCATTTGAAGGTTTGGTATGCAGGACTGTCACTAAGAGATTGCCAGAAGGCTGTTAGTTGTGAGAATAACAACAGATCGTATTTCGGAATGGACTTCAGTGGCTATAATTCAAAGTAAGTTGACTTCGTAGATTAAAGGCATTTTTAAATATTGTATTTTAGTTTTTAGTTTTTTTTTATTGTTTAGATGGGTGGACGAGCTCACAGCCCACCTGATGTTAAATGGTTACTGGAGCCCATAGACATCCACAACGTAAATGCGCCACCCACCTTGAGATATAAGTTCTAAGGTCTCAAGTATAGTTACAACGGCTGCCCCACCCTTCAAAACGAAACGCATTACTGCTTCACGGCAGAAATAGGCAGGGTGGTGGTACCAACCCGCGTGGACTCGCAAGGTCCTACCACCAGTAAATAGGATGTTTTTACTTATTTCTTCCAGGGCTTTTAAGTATATTGATTGAAAGCCTTAATATACAAGCAGGCAAGGTCTGTGGCTCCGTACTTAATTTGCACACTATAATAAAAAATAGAGATTTTATATTGAGGTTTCTATGTATGAGAAGTTTTTATAGAGAGCTTTTATAAAGATAATGAAGTTGTACCAGGGGCAGTGGTTTCGGCCATTATCGCGTCCGTCTCACCAAATCGAACTGGCCAGATGCACTCAACAATATTGCTGTTTAAATTTCAAACTGCTGCATTTTTAAGCTGCATGTGTTGAGTGTTTAGTGGCAAAATAAGTAGGATAATACTGTTTCCTTTCGAATGGAATCCTACAAAGTTCTACATTTAAGATTAGATGTCTTTAGACTAATTTAGAGAATCAAAACAAAATGAGTATAGAATAAAATGATACATTTTAATTGTAAATAAGACATTTTCCTTTAACAGAGGGGAGAAAATAATGGGTTTGGTACGCGAAGGGTCGTTATCTAGCTCAGTGGAAGCTGATCCAGATCTAACGTGGTCAGTACCGGAACACTGGACGCTTGAAGAGGCAGCCACCGTTCCCCTAGCGTATCTTCATGCCTTCTATTGCTTGGTAAGATGGATGGGATATATTATATTAACTATTCGAAGTTTTTATATTAGCTAAGGAAAGTTACCCTATTTCATCTGATTAAGTAAATAATGAATATACTCTTTTATAGTTTTTTTTTACCTTAAAAGACTTTATACTGAATATACCACTCAGCATAGGCTACGAAAAATCTATTATATTCCATAGGCATTAAGGAGCAATGTTTCTAGTGGAAAAACAGTATTCATCACTGGAGGCGCTGGGGCTCTAGGACAAGCAGTCATCTCCATATGCCTGGCTATGAACTGTCCTATTTACACAACCGTAAGAGATATTCATAAGAAGAACTTTTTATTGCAGCTATTCCCTGAACTTCCAGGTTAGTATTGGGTTTGTTATCATAATTATATCTAATATTAGGTTAAAGAAGCTATTACAGCGAGATACACCGTGTCCTTAATCTTGAAAGATGATTTAAAAGAGTATACTTTTGCACAATAAAACGGACACGTTGAATACTGTCGCAGCGTAAAGTTGTTAGTACTCGAATATTATTTCTAAGTACTTTATTTTAGAAAGTCACATCGGATTTTCACACCTTGAAGCTTTATATAACATGCCTGTATTTAATTCTGAGAATAAACGTTGCGATATAATTATAAATTTAGACAGTGGTCATCTACGAGAGGTGAGTCACTTTACTTTTCTAATTTAAGTAAAATTAAATACGTAAAATGCGATTTAGAGTCGTTAAGGTCATTGATTCTTTATTCCAAGAAGAGCTTGGGAGAATATTATCAGAAAATTTAAGTTATAATTTTAGCGTCGCAAATCTATTTTCCAAATGTATAGAATAAAAATTTACATTGCTAGGCTTCTTACAAAAAGTAAACACTAGGAACAACAATTGGATTGATTTAATAGAAACTATTGAAAAGAAACGCTTTGTGTTAAAATTTGTATGCAACCTATTAAAAAATGTAGTTGACATTAATATTTTGAGTGATCATCATAATTTTGTTTGTAGGTAGTGGGTAGTTTCGTTCTACGAATTTTAGACCATAGTCGAGTGCTCACTAAACTGATATAATTTTGTTTCTCAGGCTTTGATGAAATGTGTCAGAGCCAGTGGCATATTTTTGGACATCAGCAAATCAGACATGAATAAAAACAAAGATTTCTACATGGGGTTTATCCGAGGCGATAGATCGTATAAGGCTGTTGATTTTTCTAATATTTTCAGGACTGAATTCGCTGAGGACAAGAAGGTATTTTTATGACAGCCAGATTAGTTAAGGCTGTTTATGACTGACAAACTAGTTAAGGCAACGATCCATATGAATTATATTTACTACCAGCAGACTTCGTAATGTCTCAATCGATAAATAAAAGACCTAAACTTTTGTATAAAATAAACTTAAAACAAACAAAAGGAATCCGACAGGGGACACATCAAAGGAAAAACAAAATTGTTATTTTTATTTAATTCCGAGCATTTTCATATTTATCTACCTTTTGAACCTTCTCTGGACTTCCACAAATGATTCAAGACCAAAATTAGCCAAATCGATCCAGCCGTTCTCGAGTTTTAGCGAGACTAACGAACAGCAATTCATTTTTATATATATAGAAAATAGAACATTATCAGACAGAAACTCATACAGGGATCAGATTAGATGACTGAATATCAAAACTTCACATTTAATTCTCAATTGCTTTAGAAAAACGGTCCCACTGTTAAAGCTGGAATGCTTATTTGTGTCCAAACCGCACTTTGTAGAAGAAGCTTTTATGACGCCATTAATTATTAACTCATTATTTGGTGGTAACAATTAGTCAAAATACTTAACCGTGTTTTTCACTTATATAAACTAAAGCATAAACTTGTTAAGGAAATATTACCAAATTCAGAGCTACTTCAAAATTGATTTACAAAAACCCATTATGTCGTAATGTCACTGCGTCTCGTGAAATTATTTAAATACTGAATTAAATCTATGATCTCACATATAACATTCACACTAAAACTATTTGGTGGTGGGGTGTCTTTTGTGTCCGCACGGGTATGTACCACCACCCTGCCTATTTCTGCCGTGAAGCAGTAATGCCTTTCAGATTGACGGGTGGGGCAGCCATTGTACTGAAAAACTGAGACTAATAACTCATGTCTCAAGGCACGTAGCAGCATTTACGTTGGTGACGTCTATGGCTCCGGTGACCACTTAATACCAGGTGGGCCGTAAACTTATTCACCCGTCTTAATAGTAAAGAAAGACGTAAATAATAGATGACGTAAAACAACAGGACGTACAGGATGCAGCTAAAACATAGATTTTTGCAATTAATGACTGTGTCCTTTCTTTTCCATCGCTACACAGAGTTAACTCAGCACAACACGTTGATTAACATCCCTTTTACGATTTCATATTTCCAACTGTGTACGATCTTATATGTCAAAACCTCTAGACAACTGTACATTTTAATTAATATCCTTTTTCAGATTTTACGAAACATGATAGCTCAAGGTATTGCAAAAGGTATTGTTAGGCCTTTAAGTAGAGTCGTTTACCCAAATATAGCAGTTACGAAAGCCTTTAAGCTTCTGTCGTCAAGTAAACATAAAGGAAAGGTTTTAGTTCAAATGAAGGATCCCAATTTCAAAATTGAACAAAATATCCCTTCAAGGTAGGTTTCCCTCAAGATTCTTAAATATCTTAAAATGATTATAATAAGAATTAGCGTAGCAAATAAGAAGTGCAACTCCGAAAGTAGCTCCAGTTTCTTAGTATTATAATCTATCAGCTGTACCCGTCCGCTTCGCTGGGTATTTAAAATTAACATTATTATTTCTCACCCCCACAAAGATTCTCATCATTAACGTCCCTGCAACTGGTGTAGGGAGCCCAAAACTCATATAAATATTAGCCTATCCATTAAGTGCATGTATTTCCTACAAGGATACCAAGATTCAAGTCAATCGGATGTATGGTTCAGTAGTTATAATGGAACATCCGTAAAAACCACTGTAGATTTATATATTATAGTATAGATTGTGACGTTCCAATAGTTTGGTAAATATTGGAACCAACATTTTTTTCCAGAATGACATATTTACCAAATGCAGTTTATATAGTCGTCTGTGATGATACCTATTTGGGTATTGAGTTTGCTGATAATATTATCAAAAAGGGAGGAAGAAAAATCATGATCCATTCGAACAATGAAATTTCTGGATACGTTTATTCAAAATTAATGTAAGTTGATATTATTATATTAGTAAATCTATTATTAAGTTATTATAATAATCATGTGTAAGAATCAAAACTAGGAAGATGGCTAGGTCAAGGTCACGTAGGTGAATTTAAGTCGTTGTGATAAAATTACTCTGGAATAAAAATGCATGCGTCATATCCGTAGCAAAACAACAAATGATCAAGTTGCTGAATAGATGTCATTCACCACCAAAATATGTTTACAAACTTTACTATAAAACGCATTTTACCAAACGCATTTTACCATTTTTACTGGTGGTAGGACCTCTTGTGAGTCCGCGCGAGTGGGTAACACCGCCCTGCCTATTTCTGCCGTGAAGCAGTGATGCGTTTCGGTTTGAAGGGTGGGGCAGCCGTTGTAACTATACTGACCTTAGAACTTATATCTCAAGGTGGGTGGCGCATTTACGTTGTGGATGTCTATGGGCTCCAATAATCACTTAACACCAGGTGGGCTGTGAGCTCGTCCACCCATCTAAGCAATAAAAAAAAAACACGAACTCATTTTTTTAAATTATTAAACAGGATATGGCATAAGCTTACTGCAGCAGTCAAACTTACTTCATACTTGTTAAACACAAAAGAAGGATGTACTCGGCTGCTTAAGGATAGTGCCAAAATCGGACAAGTAAAAGGAATATTTATTGTTAGCAATTCAGAAAGAAGAGAAGAAGATACAGAAAATTCGAGAAAAAAAGAAAAACAAATAAATATTGAATTACTCGTTTCTAATTTGGACGTCGTTTCCAGAAGTATTTGGAATTGGCTAAGGTAGTTTTAGTAGCCTTGAAGACATTTTACATTTATCTTTGAGCTTTTTAATTGATTTAAGGTGATTCTCTAAATAGATAATCATAACGATTTCCCCAAACTATCACTTATTTATAGACACATAGTTCAAATACATTAGCTACTGATCTTAATTGCAGATAGTTCGACTTTGATGTCGGGTCAAAGTCAGTGTCATCAGACAAAGATATTTGAAAGTCGCGGCTCGCGGGTACTGTTTTATATCATGTATCATTATGTGCGTTTTTGTACTTGTTTGGGCTTGGTTCTTTTGTATTTATATTTTTGAGCGCAATCGATATGATACTTGGTAGGTAATTTTGTTAGGAACTCACCGAAAGTCTGTGTCTTTGTGGTTATAATATTTTGTAGCACTATCTTCCTGGAGTGGCCACTCCTGTCTTCTTTCTTTTTATCTTGATGAAACACTTTCAGTTTTTTAAGTACTTAGCTGCACTCAATATTCACTACCTTTTCGCGATCGCACAATTTTGATGCGCACGATTCAAACTCGAATTTTAAAAAGTGTCATTGATATAGGAGGGGAAAGGGGTGGGACTATACTCATAGCATAAGACAAAACCCTAGCTTGGTTCAGTTGCATTTGGAAGGCTTACATTCGTCAATTATTATTATATTTAATATTAATATCGTTGAGTTGATAACCTTATAGCTTAACAGAGAATATATTTACACTGAAAATTAGTCATTTAATTTTTAATGTTTAATTTCTGAATAATAAGAATCTTAAAAACCCCAAAATCTGTATCCTACAAGCATCTAACCAGAACAAATGATGACAGTACATAACTTAAATATAAAATTCAGCACAACATGTAAACGCACCCTTATTAAAATTTTAGTAATTTCGTGTTGATCTCGAAGTATTCCCAAAGTGACACTTACGAATATCAAATGGGAACCGTTGAGAAAATATTTGAAGCGCGAAATGAAATGGCCCTAACAAGTCTAGTTGTACGCTACGACGGACTGGACACAGTGAGTACTCGTCCAATTTTATGAGATATTATGAGATTCATAAGTAGCTATTTTATTTTTAAACTGCGATCACAGACTTCTGAGCACTTGCTTAATGTATAATACTTTATTATGTAGACATGTACATACTTGCCGTTTTGTTTGTATATTTACGTCGACGATCGCCATAACTGATGAAATGACTGATGATAAACTGATAATTCAGGAAAATATATAATAAAGATCTTTAAAAAAACACTCTAAATGGCATGGAATTTGTTTAGGCAAAAGAACGAAAATCATAGTAAAGTGTCTGTATGTCACTGGTTTGCTGATAAAAAGACACTTTCTTTATTAGATGAATTGTACGGTCAAATAAACAAAAAAGTTATGACTACTCTAAAGTAGTACAAAGAAAACTGCAGATTTTTGTAGTTGATAAAATGAAAAGTGAATTTAGGTATACTGTATTAGCTTGCATCAGACATTGTTCTACTGATAATCTAATCTGGGATGTTTAAGTTAACTGTTTCGATTACTACTTCTTCCTCTTCTTCTCAATTGTTTTTAAATAGACTCTCTCTCACAGTCGATTTTTTTTATATTACTGGCCAACCTAGCGTCACGGCTACCTTACTTTACAAATCAAAACCAAAAAGGTGGTACCAGTGCGTACTACCTACACCAGTAAGTGCATGACTTGACCAACTTGTAGCTGGTCACTAATATCATGATGACAGTATTTATAATTTGCGCCATACTTTTTTATATCGCCGAGCGAGATTCATGTGGACTTGGTCGAAATCTATCGCCCCTTACATTTGTTAAGATCATTTAAAAATTTCAGGCTTGTCAATACCGATATTACCCCTCGCTACTGCTCAAACAAGGAATTGTATTCTAAACAATAATAATCCCGAATGAAAGAAGTACATTATTCTACTACTAAAAGTAAGTTTAGTAATTTTAGTAATTTTAATAGTTCACAGATGTTTCCCAAAACACGACTAAGATACACAGGTCGACATTATTCGATGCAGTGGAAAAGAGCATCCGATTAAACCATAAATACGTATACGTCTACAAATTGAGAAACAAAAAACCTTCGGACTACCATCAAATGATCTCCAAAATACTTGGTATTGCTTTTTATAAAACTTAGTTTTTATATAACATTACATATCGCGCTACTTATAATGAAACGTTATTATCAAAGACATTGAAAAACTACGTCATATTTCAGGCATCAAAACTTTGGATGGTGCTGATGATACGCACTTGATAAGTGACTTCAAATTGAATGAAATCCGTCTGTTGGAGCTGAAAAACTTAATAATGAATTATTTTAAAGTTGACTTCCCTGTTGAACAAATACAGTCAATGAGTCTTGAAAGGTAACGTCTCTGATACTACACAATGTTTTATCTCACAAAAAGCTTTACGGTTATTATACAGGAAATATTGGATACCAGATGTCTACTTCATGGAACTGCCAAAACAATTTTTTTTTATTTACTTTTTATTTTATGTTACTAACAATCACGCCACGTTAACTGGTCCCGTGATAAGTTCGTAAAGAACTTGTGTTACAGGTACCAGATATCGGAAATAAATGTAAGATTTTTATTATACACATACATATATTTAATATATATCCATAACCCTGGAAAAGACATTTATATTTATCATACAAATATCTTCCCTTGGCGGGATTCGAACCCGCGACCCCCTAGTGTAGTGACCATGTCACTTACCACTACACCAGACGGACGTTAAACTATAGTTTAATACCATTTATTTTCAGTTTAAAAGATCTTGGTAAAATCAAGAAAAAGCCGGATACCAATTTTAATAGTGGTTTAGGAGCATTCATTGCATGTGTTGACGATGAAGAAACACATGTTACTATGTCGCATAATATTGTTTCTATGAAGACATTGCTTAATAAGAGTATTGAGGTAAGTTTTCAGATGGTCTAATCAATTTATTTCAACGTACATACTCCTATGGTCGTATTTTAATAGAATAAGTATGTAATTGTTAAATAAAATATACCATGCCCAGAGCGTGATCTCAAGTAATACCAATTTACCCCTGAAAGCGGCTTTTTCTCGTAAATTTCAGAATGATCTCGACCCCGAAAATACATTCATAACCTTGATACCAGGGTTCGAAGGTCGTCACCAAATATTCGAAACTCTAGCTGAAACATTAAAGGTTAAAGCAGTTGCCGTGCATTTGAGTTCAGACATAGCTATGGATAGTTTGCCAGAAATGGCTGCGCAAGTTTGCAAGGTAATTTAATGACAATTCTTGCTACATTAAAACCCATAATTAGCAGTAGACATGAGAAGAGTTAGCATCTTGTCTAATTCTACTAGTGGTAGGACCTCTTGTGAGTCCGCACAGGTAGGTACCACCGCCCCGCCTATTTCTGCCGTGAAGCAGTAATGTGTTTCGGTTTGAAGGATGAGGCAGCCGTTGTAACTATACTGAGACATTAGAACTTATATCTCAAGGTGGATGGCGGCATTTACGTTGTAGATGTCTATGGGCTCCAGTAACCACTTAACATCAGGTGGACTGTGAGATCGTCCACCCATCTAAGCATAAAAAAAATTTGCAAATAGCAGTAGTAATTGAAATTACAGCAGTAGTTATTTTGTTCATGATAAGCGGTAATTATTTATCGTACCCGTACACGACAAATGAAGCGAAGGTGTGTGCTTCGGCATAGTCAAGGTGTCATCACTCGAGTGGAATCGAGACACATTCGTTGCCTGACTTAGGAAGAGTGAAGACGTCTCGGAACTGTCATCGTTTCATATTGCACAATCTCTTTGCACGATTACCAACCATATACACCCATTATGTTAAGAAATAATGAAGAAACCGGCCTATAAGTCATGACATATTTTTGTTATATTTTCAACGTATCCAATTCTTATCATTAGATTTTTCTATTTGTTGTTTTTTATTTATTTATGAAAGATTCTTGGCAAAGTAACACCAAGGTCAGTTATGATGAATAATTTCGTGATCAACAAATCATCCGTCAATTTTACATCTAGCTTAATCGCAGCGGTGCCTTACCGAGAATGAATAGTAGGAAATGAAACAAAATCCGCAAACAAACAAAAACAACACGATAAAGATTGTTGTAAAATCTATCCATTGTATCAAATGTTATAATAATATTGGTTTCCTTTTCCTTGTAGCTGATGAAAACGAAGTTCAAAGTGAAATCAAAGTTCTATCTACTCGGTTATTCATTTGGAGTTAATATTGCTTTAGAATTGGCTGCAATTTTGGAAAAAGAAGGTATTATCAGATTAAAATATAATAAAATAATTATAATAAAAAAGACTACATTAATTATATTTATATGTGTATATAATTTATCTAATTTATTATATGTAATTAATTGTATTCCTTATTTTATATTAAATTATTAAAATAGCTTAAAAACAATTTTAATGCGTTATTAGGAAATTATTTTAAATAAAGCGGTTAAACCTCATCTATCTATCTATCTACTATCTTCTTCTATATATTATATAAAAATGAATTGCTGTTCGTTAGTCTTGCTAAAACTCGAGAACGGCTGGACCGATTTGGCTAATTTTGATCTTGAATTATTTGTGGAAGTCCAGAAAAAGTTCAAAAGGTAGATAAATTTGAAAATGCTCGGAATTAAATAAAAATAACAATTTTGTTTTCCCTTTGATGTGCCCCCCGTCGGACGGATTCCTTTTGTTTGTGTTAAGTTTATTTTATACAAAAGTTTAGGTCTTTTATTTATCGATTGAGGCACTACGAAGTCTGCCGGGTCAGCTAGGTATTATATAAAACGTAAAACTTGAAGCACAGCTGCAGTTACAAAATAAGACAACTATATATATTTATTTACAGGTCACGTTGGAACTGTTTACTGTTTAGATAGCAGCCCGGATGTATTACGAGATCAATTAGGAGCTTACCTGGGTAATCCAGACGAAAATGAACTCCAAAACAATGTAATAGAACACATATACCAACTACTTACTAACCAGAACAGCCAATTAGGAAATATCCTATCAACAGCAGACACTTGGGAAGAAAAACTCCATATTGGCACAAAAGAAATCAAAAAGTATTCGGCTTTTTCTCACGAATACATAAGATCTATTGTTGATGATACCTATAAAAGAATTGAACTTGCTAATAATTATAAACCTGATATAATTTTAGCATCCGAATTGGTTCTCATTAAAGGAGTACCTCATCCATCTTCAAGATTACTACCCGATGATTACAATTTGTCGAAGTACAGCAGTAAGCCTGTGAAAGTATACCAAATCGATACTGACCATTCGCTGGCCACTTATGATTGTAGAGTTTCTAATATCATCAATTCTCTTCTTGAAAATACTCTACTAGAAGAGTACAAGAAAAATAATCTTTGCGACGTATACTTCATGTAAATCTAAATTCGATTTAGAAGCTGATGAAAGAAATATAGATAATATGATAGAAATTAAGATATCGCGATTTTATAAGACGAATAAATATTTTAAATATATATATATATATAAAACGCATTTTATTTTAATCATTATGGTTATAAAACAAAATGTTCCGTTGAATTATAGTGCACTTTATAAAAGACTGCAAACACGATGTCCCACAACTAAGGCCGGAGACACTCGGTTATCGGAACATCCACGTGGCAACTATTTGGGCGCCATGTTGTATGGGCCGAAGGCCGAGAGGAAGTGTGGAAGCAGCCCCAGTATTAACAAAAAAAAAGAGCGGATGGATAGCGTGGTATGGACATATGAGCATAGGGAGAAGATGCATGTGACTAGGAGATGTATGGAAATGATAATACAAGGTAGAGGGGGAAAAGGTCGACCGTAGAAGACATGAATAGAGCGTGTGAAATACGATATGAGAGAGAGAGAAGTGAGTGTTGAGCTGTCGAGTGACAGAAGAGAATGAAAGAGAACAAATAGCTGTGCCAATCTTACCTAGTGGGATAAGGTGACGAAAAGCCTCCTCCTCCGATAAGCCTCCTCCTCCGATAAGCCTCCTCCCAGCGATTGGCAAATGGTACTACTCCTTAAATTCCTCCGGAACTTTATAGCCTTAAGAGGCATTTCATCAACGAGCAGTTTACATTCCGCGACAGACACTCTTGCATTTAACAAGTGCATCGCCTCAGCATCTTTGTAGAGCTCATCAGAGCAAGACTCGTCCCTAGGGGAGCCCTCTTCTTCGATATCGCGAAGGCGTTCGACAAAGCAGACCAGACAGTCTCGTATTCATCATACGAGACTTTTTTCGAACTGTTCGATTCGGTATCGAGTACGAGTAGACTCAACTAGCTCTCACCGCTCACCCAACCTATTTGCTCGTGGCCTAAGGGGCTATTCCAGCTACGCCCGGACGGGTAGGTGAGCTCCCGGTCACAACCTTAGAGAATTTGCTAACACCAGTCTTAGCAAGAGCAGTGCTTAGCAATATCTACCACCGGATCGGAATCGCGACCCGCGGAGAATATCCCGCGAGAAACTCAGTAGGCTGTGTATGACACAACCTGTTGAAGCCAGAATTGTCCCTCGAGGCAAATAGCAGTAAGTAAGCAAGAAAAAAATTTGTGTAGGCCTCCCCAAGTTGCCTCATTGAACGTCTCAAAGGCGCCATACATAAATTACGCTGCAAACGGCCATTACTGAAATCGGAAACTTCATAGATAAATACATTAATTAGATAATAGGGCCACACCAGTTACTAAAAAATCAAGAACAAGTCCTTTGTTCGAGTTAAGTACTTACCTAAGACTTTTTAACACCCCTATTTTCCTGCAACTTCATGACACGGTTAAAAGTTTTCTTTGTTCCCTTTTCCAGAACTTTCTATGGCCACAAAAAAAAAAAAAAAAATAACATTAACAACATTTTCACTAAATGCAAAGAAAGATCTAATTTTATATTGTCATATTAATAGTCTGATTATAATTGAAATGGTTTAAAAATGAATACCGACTATGTTTTGTTTTTTCTGCCTTGTTTTATATACATATATACGGTCCAACTATTTATAACAAAACACGTATGTACATACATTGAATTATTCACGTCGACGAGTGTTAAGGTCATATACTTATATATGCATATAGAAAAATCATTAGAAATATTTTTTTGTAGCTTAGACGGGTGAACGTCTTACCTTGTATTAAGTAGTTACCGAAGACCATAGACATCAACAGCATTAATGTCGCTACCCACCTTGAGACATGAATTTTTATAAGTCACAGTTCTATAGTATAATGACAGCTCTACTCTTCGAACTTTGCAGGGTGGTGGAATATCGTGCTGGCTTATAAGACTCTCTCTCTCACGTTTAATTACGAAACTTAAATTTTTTGAGACTTTAATTTTTAAACGAAGTCATTCCTTCATAGTGGAAGTCGTTTGTAAACATATTTTTAATTTACATTACAAAAATTTGTACCTGTTTCCGGGATTTGAACACTGGCACTGCTGCATCGCTGGATATGAGCAACCCGGGATGTGTCTTATCCTTTAAGCCACGAGGACTTTAGCTTTATTTATAGTGATATAATAATAAATGAGACTATACTAATATTCAAGTTATATTAATTTATTATATAACTTGCCTTACTTAGCCTATTATTTTTCGCTTTAGTTAGTTTTTTTGATGTAGTTCGGATATTTGATTTAGTAATTTATTTAATTTAATATAAGTGTACCCAAGAGATATAAAGGTTTTTCGAATAAGATCATTATCTCACTAGAAAGTTGTAATCAAATTATTGAGTATAGAAAAAATTACGTCACAAATTGAGAATTTACGCCTTTTCAATTCGTTGTCGGCTAAAGGACAAAGATCATCGCGAGGGAACTTTAAAAACAAATATATTCCCTATTTGATTTAATTGTATATTTTATGCTAATTAAGTAAACTTCCTGGTTAACTGGCTGAGCGCAAAATATCGGTAAACAAAGCAATTCTTTTAAATTTAGTTAAAATAAAAGGTGAACTATTTATTTTATGAATAATCACACGAATGAAGCAACCCTTAAATACACAGGTTTGAGGTTTTCACTTCGAAGAAAATCACAGAAAAAAAAAAAAAACACTTAATCATGGGGCTGCGATTCCTGGCGACCTGAGGGGGTGAGGCCGCGCGGCGCGCTACCAGCACTCTAGCGCGCTGCCGTGGAGTGAATAGAGCGACCGGTCGACGGTGTATCGCGTCCCGACCCGGCAGGCTGGTTCTGGTCCAGCGGGGTATTCCGGGACACCAGCGGCACCGTCTGGGCGGCCCGACGGGCTGCCGTACCGAGACGGCCGACGTTTCAGAGCCTTCGATTCGCCTCGAAGGCTCCGTCGGCTGGGCGTCCTTGGGGTGAGCCGCGCCGTCTGGTTGTAGTGTTGACCGCGGTAGCCCCCCTACCTCATCCGGGTTCTGACCTCGGAGGGGATCGGACGTCGGGTGTAAGAGTGCAGAGGAGTCGTTTAGTGGGTGGGCTCTAAAATCCTTGGGCCCGCGGTCTGCTCACAACACCATGCAGATCGTTGAGTCTCACATACCCCGCGCGCCCCTTTTGCGCGGGGACCTCGTAGGAGGTTCGGCCCTCTACCCGAAAAAAATAATAAAAAAAATGGGGCTGCGATTCCAAGAAGCATCTATCCGGTTGCGTTCCGAGGATATTTTTAGGGGTTGATGCTTCCCGCTTCCGTAAGTTTAACCCGCGATTCCCTACAAGTGACCCCTGGGTGGTGATAAACGGGAGCCGAACACACAACCGGTGGTAGGACCTAGTCCGACTGGCTGGCGACCACCCTCCAACTGGAATCCGCCGCCAAATAGCCTAGCTGTGTTCCGGCGTGTGGGTTGGAGAGCCAGTTCTATTCCTTTCCTTTCCTCCTCCTAGTTGGAGGTGAGTCTTGGTGATACTTGGAACATGTAGAGCAAACGTGTTCACAAGTTCGCGGGACGTGGGTTGCTGACGGGGGTATAGTGAGACCCAGTGAAACGGTGTCTGCTGCCTCGCGCCGGTCAGTAGGGGAGCTGAACTTGGGTGTCACTAATAAACTCCGCCCCGGGAGGCTGTCCCGCCAACCGGTGTAAAATCCTGTCATACGGTCGTCCTGCCGGAGTCGGAGATCGGAGTGGATCCCGGCGATCGTATGCAGGGCGGACTGGGGGCCCTGCCATGCCCTGCGTCAGTTCCTCGCGCAACCCCTGGTGGAGTGTTTGCTGTGCTCTGCGCTTTATTCAGTTATTGCCTTGATCGCATCTCTAACATCCTACCTCTCCAAATCCTTACTCTCCAACTAAAGTTTTTTTTACTCAAATGCTAGTCGACAAACGGAAAAAAAGTTTTTTCGGCGGACCCACATTCCACATTTAATGTGGATTTCAGCAATGTCAGGTGCCTACACAGCAACCTTGACGCCGTACATCACCACCTTGAGCCGGGGCAGCCTGCCCTCTTTTTCTTGACAGAGATGCAGATATCTACCCCGGATAACACTTCGTACCTCGAATACCCCAGCTATACATTGGAGCACACCTTCTTGCGTAAGGCCGTGGTGTGCGTGTTTATCTGAGGGGATGTCTGCTGTCGTTGGCTTCGGAGCCTCGAACAACGGGACCTGTCCCTCTTGTGGCTACGCGTGGACTATTTGGGTTGTATCCTAGTCTACGCCTGCCTGTACAGGCCCCACAGCAGTGATGTGGGGTCAACTCTGTTCGAACGTGTACAAGAGGTGACTGACAGCGTGCTTGAGCAGTACCCATCTGCGGAGGTGGTGGTCCTTGGTGACTTTAACACTCATCACCCAGAGTGGTTGGGGTCCAGAAGCACTGACCTCCCGGGTCGGGCTGCCTACGATTTCACCTTGTCCTACGGCCTCACTCAGCTGGTGACACAGCCCATCCGTGTCCCAGATATTGAGGGGCACGAGCTTTCTCTGTTGGATCTTCTGTTGACCACTGATCCCGCCGGATATAGTGTGGTGGTCGACGTTCCACTTGGATCGTCTGACCACTGCCTTACCCGTGCCGCGATACTACCTCTCTCGCCTTGGTCGTCGAACGATGACCGGGTTTCGAAGAGTTTGGCGGTACAGGTCAGCAAATTGGGACAGAATGCGTGAATTTTACGCATCCTACCCACGGGAGCGGCTCTGCTTTTTCTCCGATGATCTTGACGTCTGTGCGGACCGACTTAAAGACGTGGTGCTTCAGGGTATGGAATTATTCATTCCTTATTCTGAGGTGCCCGTTGGAAGTCGCGGTATAAAAAAGCCAGTAGGGATGCTACACACCTCAGGCGGCCCGCATACGCGGCATGGAATGGTACCAGGAGACGCCATGACCCCGACCTTTCGGAGTAGAGGCGGAAATTGAATGCTGCCTCTAGGTCCTATAAGAGGTCTATTTTCAAGGCGAAGTAGGAGCACGTTGCCAGAATTGGTAAGCGACTGAAAGGCTATCCTTTGGGAGCCGCGCTTTCTGATCGCTGGCTAAGGCTGCAGAAGGCAACTTCTGTAGGTCTCCCACCACTACGTAAGTCCGATGACAGTCTGGCCCACAGTGTGAAAGAGAAGGCTGACCTTCTAGTCAAACTCTTCGCCTCGAACTCCACTATGAATGACGGGGGTGCCACACCACCCAACAAGGGGATGTTGGGTGGTGTGGCACCCCCGTGTGATAGCTCTCTGTGTGATAGCTCTCTGCCTGAGATCTGCTTTAAACAGTGTGCAGGAGCCAGGCAGGACCAGGAGCTCCAGGCCCTGGACGTCCATAAGTCGAGTGGGCCAGATTGCATCCCTGCAGTGGTTTTGAAAATGTGCGCCACCGATTTGACACCTGCGCTAACGCGTATGTATCGCCTCTCGTATAGTACTAACAGGGTTCCGTCTTCGTGACGCTTTTCATCCCGTTTATCAATGACATGCTATCTATTGATGGCATGCATTGTTATGCAGATGGCAGCACGGGAGATGCGCGATATATCGGCCATCAGAGTCTTTGGCGGAGCGTGGTGCAATAGAAACGATCTAAGCTTATGTCTGAAGTGGAGAAACTTCTGGGGCTAGTCTCCGAGTGGGGTGAATCGAATTTAGTTCAGTTCAACCCGTTGAAGATACAAGTTGTCACGTTCAATGCGAAGAAGGACCCCTTTGTCATGGTGCCACAATTCCAAGGACTATCCCTGAAACCTTCCACGAGTATCCGAATATTTGGGGTCGATATTTTGTGCGATGTCCAGTTTCGGAGTCATTTGGAAGGCAAAGCCAAGCTGGCGTCCAAAATGCTGGAAGTCCTCTGGGAGGAGACAAAGACTTTTGCTTTATAAAGCACAAGTCGCGTGGAGTACTGTTCCTACCTTTAAGCTGGGGCTCCCAAATACCAGCTACTTCCATTTGACTCCATACAGAAGAGGGTCGTTCAGATTGTCGATAATCCCGTTCTCACGGATCGTTTGGAGCCTCTGGGTCTACGGAGGGACTTCGCTTGTCTCTGCATTTTGCACCGTATGTTCCATGGGGAGTGCTCTGAGGAATTATTTGAGATGATTCCATCATCTCGTTTTTACTATAGCGCCGCCCGCTACCGGAGTAGAGTTCACCCATACTACCTGGAGCCACTGCGTTCTTCCACAGTGCGTTTCTAGAGATCTTTTTTGCCACGTACCATCTGCCTTTGGAATAAGCTCCCCTCCACGGTGTTTCCCGAGCGCTATGACTTGTCATTCTTCAAACGAGGCTTGTGGAGAGTACTTAAAAGTAGGCACGGCCTTGGCTTTGCCCATGGCATTGCTGAAGTACATGGGCGACGGTAACCACTCACCATCAGGTGTGCCGTATGCTCGTCTGCCTACAAGGGCAATAAAAAAAACAAAAACAAATATATATATATATATTGGAGTGCTTCTTGACAGCATTTCAGGCAGTATTCAGTATTAAATACATATGTAGGTAAGGAAAAACCAAATTGGCTTCTAAAATATCCACGCATAGGAGTCCACAGCAGAATGAACCAGCATTTCTATACTATAAAAACTGATTACATATGCATTCTGTGTATTGCATTTCAGAAGTCGTCGTGGCCTAAAGGATAAGACGTCCTGTGCACTCGTGTTGAGCGATGCATCGGTGTTCAAATCCCGCAGACGGGTACCAATTTTTCTAATGAAATACGTACTTAACAAATGTTCACGATTGACTTCCACGGCAAAGGAATAACATCGTTTAATAAAAATCAAACCCGCAAAATTATAATTTGCGTAATTACTGGTGGTAGGACCTCTTATGAGTCCGCGCGGGTAGGTACCACCACCCTGCTTATTTCTGCCGTGAAGCAGTAATGCGTTTCGGTTTGAAGAGCGGGGCAGCCGTTGTAACTATACTGAGACCTTAGAACTTATATCTCAAGGTGGGTGACACGTTTACGTTGTAGATGTCTATGGGCTCCAGTAATCACTTAACACCAGGTGAGCTGTGAGCTCGTCCACCAATCTAAGCAATAAAAAAATAAAAAATAAAAAATGAATCAAACAAATGCACTTTCAATATGTAATTGGTGTGTAAATGTAATTCAATTACATGACTTAAAATACATAAATTAAATAAGAATATTCTTAACGAATAGCCAGCGGCTAACTAGTTAAAAACTACAAACTATGGAACCCTAAAACTCTACCTTAACCTTATGACATTCTATATAATTTAGACTATAAAAGTCAATGAGGCTCATTGAAATGACTGTACAATATTATCATTAATTGCAACGGAGGCACGTTTCCATCAAAATTAGGAATTTGCAATGGATTTAGAAGCCCATAAAGTACACGTTGAAGAAAAAACTTTGAAAGGGGATGAAGTTGTTATTAGTGGGATTTCAGGAGCGTTTCCTAATTCGGATAGTGTCGCAGATTTCATGCATAATTTATATAGTAAGGTAAGAATTTAAAGACCTATTTAGATTAATCGTTCATATTCTACATAGACTAGTTCCTTATTGCGTTCAGTTAGCAAAAGTCGTCGTGGCCTAATGGATATAATGCCAAGTGTATTCATATTTTTTAAAGCAATTCGCACTTAACACGTGCTCACGAATGATTTACACGATATAAGCAATAAATTCGTGTAATAAAAGTTAAGCCCGTAAATTATTTAATTAGTTTTTATTTAAAGTTAGATGGGTGGACAAGCTCACGGCCCACTCAGTGTTAAGAAGTTACCGGAGCACATAGACATCAACAACGTAAATGCCGCCACCTACCTTGAGATATGAGTTATAAAGTCTCAATATTTATAGTAATTATATAATTTATAGTTGTAGGGTATATTGTGGACCCGCAAGGTTAATTACCACCACATTGGTTATTTCTACCACTCCAATTGGAATGACAGGACAGGCATTATACTATACGATTAAAATATAGACCTCATGCGACATACCATCCAGTTTTGGAATGAGCTCTCTTCCACGGTCTGTCCCGAGCGCTATAGCATGTCCTTCTTCAAACAAGGCTCGTGAAGAGTATTAAACGGTAGGCAGTGGCTTGGCTCTGCCCCTGGCGTTGCTGGCATCCATGAGCGACGGTAGCCACTCACCATTAGGTGGGCCGTATGCTTGTCTGCCAACACGGAAAACAAAAAAAATCAAGCCTCAAAAGTGGGTAGCAGCATTCACATTTTCATATCTATGGGTTTTTTTGGGCCGGTGGCCGAATATTATACTCGTGCCGAGGGAAGCACGAGGTGTGTGCGACTTTCTAAACCATCACAAGTGATGCATGTGAACACTGTCACCGAAATATCGGAGCTCAGCCCAGGACATAATCTGCTAAAGGTAGGAGAGACGACCGTAGCCAAAGCTGGTACTAGGCATGCGGCAATCCTGAGGCCGTCCAACCGATAGAATCGTAGGTAAAAACAATTCATTCACGCTTTACTCATCACGATCGACAGCACCTCAATCAACACAAGCGATGCCGCTGATGTGACGAGACACCAGCCTGCTGGACCTAGGAACATGATAGTCTAATGCAAAACTAGTTTGCCCGTCTTCCAATGCTACAGATCAATAATTCTACTAAACGAGCCTCACGAGTCAGTACTCCATGGTACCAAAAACTAAGTCCATACACGGCCTAAACTCCTTCTCAACTCAGCTAGACGGTGGTTTGGAATGAATTACAATCCGAGCACGATGGTTTCGTTCAACTTGACCGTCGCCTATCCGGGTCCCTTGGCCGACGTCACCAGAGCAATTGCAGTATAATAAGAGTTCCGTCGCGGTAGCAAGGCCGTACAAATTTTAATGATTCATAACATTACTGACGTGTATCGAGTGAACAATACAAACGAACGCACGACTTGTTATTTATTGATAAAATCTTACAGAATGGAAATTTTGATGAAAAAAAATGAACCCTGTGAACTTCCTTGAACGTTTTGACCCGAATTAAATCATACAGAAAATGACATTATTACTTAAAGCTAATTAAATCTATGGAGTAAATAATTGTTTGGTGTCTCGATTCAGNATGACGTGTATCGAGTGAACAATACAAACGAACGCACGACTTGTTATTTATTGATAAAATCTTACAGAATGGAAATTTTGATGAAAAAAAATGAACCCTGTGAACTTCCTTGAACGTTTTGACCCGAATTAAATCATACAGAAAATGACATTATTACTTAAAGCTAATTAAATCTATGGAGTAAATAATTGTTTGGTGTCTCGATTCAGGCTCCCAAACAATATTGGTCTGTAAATTAATGCAGGGTGCAGCAATAAATATATCGTCTATATTTCCTGTAATTATAGCAATATTGTGGGCAATAGATCATTTAGCATAACCTTTGTTTCCAGGTTGACATGATCTCAGATAACCCACGCTGGGCTCTGAAGAGCGCAGATATACCAAAGCATTTGGGAAAAATTAATGGTGTGGAGAAATTCGATGCTCAGTTCTTTAAGATTGGGTACCAATTGGCCTGCGTATTAGAACCACTATCCAAAAAACTTCTAGAGCATACTTATGGAGCAATTTTTGACTCGGGTAAAAGAACCATTCAGCTCTATTCAAATGATCCGAAACTTATGATTGAAAAATAAATCCAAAGACTATGTTATTCTTTTGTTAAGTGACTAGGACAGATTGTATTATATACGTTCTGCCTGTCTAAGATATTGAATAACTAAAAATGTTTTATGCTTATAGGGTTTGTAGCATAGTTAGGCAGGCCCTTGGCATTGCTGACGTCCATAGACGACGGTAACCACTCACCATCAGGTGGGCCGTATGCTCGTCTGCTTACAAAGCCAATAAAAAAAGTTACATTCAAACTAATAATATTTTTTTAGGAACAAATCTGACATCAATTAAAGGAAAGAAAATCGGAGTGTTTATTGGCACATCTTTCGCTGATGTCGGACCAGCTCTCATGTTTGAGATTTCAAATCGAAGCGCTTTCGTAGTAAATGGGTAAATATATTAAATTCCGTAATAACATTATTTCAGATTTTGTTGGAGTATCGCTGGTTCAGCGCGTCACATTCGGAATGTATGCTATTGCCTCTGCCGAAACAAAAACAGTTTTTCAGTTACTAGGCTAAGCATAAATATTCAATGTCTAAGTGAATTTATATCTTGTGTACCCTAATCTGCTGAACAATCTCACCGTTACTTCTACATTCGTAAATTCTGCGTTATTGTTTATTGTAATGAACTTTCCTGATGCTACTGCGTTAGGGATTATCTGATAGAAATCAGCAGGTTTGGAAAAAGCATTACGCCTTCTCCGCGTGACTCTCTTCCTTTTTCTCTCTAAATTGTTCGGGTTAAAGATATTCTTTATTCTCAAAAGAATTACATAAATTCACTTAAATGAGAACATTAAAATAGTTATAATTAATTCAGTTCGTGCAGTACATGAAAATATTTTATAGTAACAATATGCGGTGCTATGACAATATATTTAACAAAAACTATAAAGATTATTATTTTCTTAAAATGTATAAACAAGGTAGATTACCACAGCAGATCACCTCGACTAGCCGCCGGCCGCTCGGTGGCGGGTAGATATTGGCGCCACAAGGAGCTAGTTCGCATGGATGTGGCATTGGTAAAATGTTTGCAGGTTGTTAGTTTTGTTGTTTTTTCGTTTCATTTTTTAACTACTTATCGATAGACTTCAGGACGCACTTGAGCTCATCAAACTTTCCCGGCTTAACAATGCTGCGTACATTGGCGTAGAGAAAGTTGAGAGATGGGTAGAACGTTTCAATTTGTGAGTAGTCGTTTGTAATCTGGTATGAAATGTTCTCAATTTGTAAGATTCCTATTCTGGTACTAGATTGTTTGTTGCCGGCGCAGAGTTTTTTGGTAAGGATTCTACTATTGCTGGTTCTCCTTTTACATATTTAATAGAAATATTAGTTTCGCCATTGGAAATTCGATTTTCAAGTTCTTGTTTCAGGATTTTTAAGGTTTCTCTCTGATGTGGAGTTTGATCACTGTATATCTTGACGTTAGCAGCTGCCATGTTATTTCGGTTTCTAAGTATAACTTTAACAGTGTCCTCTGATTTAAAAATAGCTTTAATGGGGCGGATTTTGTCATGTTGATATTTTCCTAGACGGTGTATGTTTTCAGGTTCAGGACAGTTACTTGAGGCCATTTTAGTAAGTTTTATTATTTCTTTTCTGTCATATTCCAATCTTTCTATAGCATTTTCAGAGGTGGCTTCTATGACACCGCATACGATTATATTTTTTGCTCGCTGACTACGTTCTTGACATTCGGCAATCATCTTGTTATAATTCACGCGATTCATGGACGCAGATTCTTGTGTATGCAACGATTTAAACTTAAGTCCTTCCACTTCTTTTTCAAGAAGTTCAATTTTATTTCCCAATATACTGGTAGACGTCATCACGTTTGACACATCCACCTTCAATTTTTCCTGTTCGATGATGATGGATTCAATATTGTTACATATTTTATCAACTTGCCCTTTCATAGCACTGACATCTTGGTACAATCTGTTTATATTCTCAGTTTGGGCAACACTACTTGAGGCCATAAGAGACATCATTTCTGCCATTTGTTTCTTCACATCTAAGATTTTTTCGATGACACAATCGTTGCTATTAGATGACCTTCGTTTATTTCTAAATGTAATGTTTGGAGTATCAAAATCAGGAGTTACCGATGGGTTTGGTTGAGATCCTCCATACGTTTGAGACACGCCGCCTCCATTCGGTGAGCGTAGTACGCTCATTGTAGATCCGTGGCGTAAATTGTTTGTTATTAAAAATACAGTAATATTAAAAATAACACAGTCGAGTTGAGTTTGTTTGACCGGATCATATTAGAACTGCAGCATATTTTAGTGCGATGTCCAAATAACTAATCCACGAGAGGTTTATGTATTCAATTTCATTAAGTAAAACAGATAAATCCAAAGTTTGCAAAAAAACCATACAAATTACTTATTCACCTGTCATGTCCAAATCTTCACCAAGGAAAGTTTTTCTGGGGCATTTTAAATTGTTGACTTCACTATTATGTTCTAATATTATATAAATTTAAGTATTTTTTAAGTTCAATATTAATATTGAAGATGTGAAAGGTATAGTGTTAAATTTCGAGAAGAAAAAACTAAAATTTTGACGGTGGGTCCTATTAAGGAGCGTCGGAGGCTTGATTCTCTAAATTCAAACTGTGTTTAAAAGAGCAGAAAGACGGAAATGCTCTAGTCCAGTTTTTGTTTATATTGAATAATAATAATAAACGGGCTGATTGTGCATCTGGTATTAAGTGGTTATCGGAGTCCTTAGACATCACAACGCGAATGTTATTTCTTATCTTGAGATATAAGGTCTAAATGTCAATTCTATAGCGACTGCTCCAACTTTTAAATTGGAACGCATAAGTACTTCGTGGAAAAATAAGTGACATCTACCCACACAGACTCATAATAAGCCCCATCACAACTAACTGGGCAAATTCATAAATTTTGCAGATTTTATATCGTGTCTAATACACGATATTGTTTATTCCTTCGTCGCGGAAGTTGTTCGTTAACATGTGTACCTATTTACTTAAAAGATTATAGTGCCTGGTTGTAGGCAGCGGCTTAGATCTGCCCCTGGCATTGCTGAAGTCTATGGGTGACAGTAACCACTCACCATTAGGGGGGCCATATGCTCATCTGCCTACAAGGGCATTAAATACAAAAGATTGATATAAATTATTCTAAATTTTAATCTGTTAATTTCTAATAGGGCCAGCAAAGCGATGTTTGCGAACCGAATATCGTATTGGATGGATGCCAAAGGACCGTCGTTCGGACTGGACTGCTCTTGTGCCAGCTCTGCGGTGTGCCTGGAACAGGCCTACAGGAGCATGAAGTTAGATGAATGTGAAGCGGCTGTGGTCGGCGGATGCAGCTTCTGTCTGGATCCCATACTTTCTGGGAACATGAGGAGGTATATTTAGAAGTACAATTGACTTGCAGAATCTGGCAGGGTTTTGTTTCTATTGAGAAATAATCGATATAACCATAATTTAGCTTTGGTTTAACAAACTTTTGAATTTATTTTATCGAAGGGCAAGCAAATGTCTTAATTGAATGTAATAGGCTTGAAATAGATTTGTGAAAATTTGATTGTCTCAGTTTCCAGTAAATCTCAATCTGATTGAAATGTTTTAAAAGTAAGCATGCTGGTGTCCTTTGTTTTTTACAGTGCCGGTCTGCTATGCTTAGATGGAAAGACAAAATGTTTTGACAAGCACGGCGATGGGTATGTGAGAGCCGAAGCTATGAGTGTTATTTTTCTTCAAAAAGCAAAGGATGCGAAAAGGTTAGAAGCTGTTTTTTGTTAAACACCTAGATTTTTGGCAAGTGTTTCAACGTGATGACCATAATTAATTATAATCCTTGCATAGTAATAATTCGCCTGAGGAGTTTGATTGGCAAAACATGATGCTGGAGGCCCAAATTAAGTCTAATGAGTTACCATTCAAATCGGTAATACAAAGGCCAAGAGTAAACCGCCCTAATACTCCCTGTCCCTTTGTTTATTTTAAATTATAGAACTTCTTGACTTATTTCGGCTTCAATAAGTACTACTATATAAAATATTATATAGTACATAATACATAACACATTACATAATACATATAATATTATAACGCCCAGAAATAAAATAAGGAACCTATTCAGGAAGATGTGCATGAAACTGTGCTCCGACATTATTATTTACCTGATATACAAAATATACAAAATGGATCGATTAGAATATAATTTCCACCAAGATTCATCATCAAGTTTATTTTTATTTGGTTATTAGTATTTAATATATTTATTTGGTAATAGAATATATGCAGAAGTATACCATGCAAAGAGCTCGTATAACTTGAGGCCGGATGCTGAATTTCTCCCGCTGCGAACGCCGGAAAACATACAACGATTTCTCGAAGGATTTTATTCTGAAATTGACATCAAGCCTACACAAGTGGAATACGTTGAAGCTCATGGTGCAGGTACATCATTACGTCATCTCATTTGTCGGGGTGCTGCCCTCCAAAGAAAAGTACTTTGTTGTCTTCCTCTCTGTCCGATATTCATAAAATTGTTTTTTTCAGGATTGGGGGTAGTGGTATCTAGTTGAATGTAGAATCAAATACCGATATTATGAAATTTTTCAAGTGACTATGTACTGGTAGTACAAGTAAAATGACTATTCTGATAATAGTACATTTACACAGACATTTGTACCAAACTGCAACCAACAAAGCTTACAGTAATATCTAATAGATGAAGTTGTAGTAAAATGAGCTATGGAATGAGCTCCCCTCCACGGTGTTTCCCGAGCGCTATGACATGTCCTTCTTCAAACGAGGCTTGTGGAGAGTATTAAGCGGTAGGCAGCGGCTTGGCTCTGCCCCTGGCATTGCTGAAGTCCATGGGCGACGGTAACCACTCACCATCAAGTGGGCCGTATGCCCGTCTGCCTACAAAGGCAATAAAAAAAAATGAAAAATCTTGACATAGCTTTGTTTTTATAATAAAATGCGCTTCCAAGTTACTGCTGTCAAGTGGAAAATAACACAATCTACCGCCATTATAATTTCGCCATCGCAGTCATAGAATGATTGCAATTCTGTCTTTTTTTTTGTTCCTACCTATGCTGATAGCCTTGAGAGGCTATTTTAGCTTCGCCCTAACGTGTGTAGGTGAGCTCACGGGGCTCAAACCGGAGTGTTGCTAACACTGACCCTAGCAAGAGCAGTGATATCACTGCACCATTTTTTATATATTATTTGAATATTTCAACATTTCCAAAGTTTAGTCTCAATTGGTCCGGATAGGTGGCGCTGCCATCGGTTAGGTATCTTTAGTGGACGAGTTGGGCTTGGAAGGATGATGTGGATATGATAGAGTGAATTGTGTCAAAATTATATTAAATACCTCAAAATGTTGTTCGAAGTGTAAAAAAGCATTATGACGCAATGCACACACTTTCCAGTATTTATAATATACTAGCGACCCGCCCTCGCTTCGCTTCGGAAACACATGAAACCAAAAAAATAAAAAAAAAATAAAGTAGCCTATGTTCATCAGGGACAATGTCGGCTTCGAATGGAAAAATAATTTTTCAAATCGGTCCAGTAGTTTCGGAGCCTATTCGAAACAAACAAACAAACAAATCTTTCCTCTTTATAATATTAGTAATATAATTTATACCTACTTCTATTTTTTCTTTAATATACATCAAAAGCATACTTCTTGGCCTTAACTGACAATACCTGTTTCTCCAACCAATATTTTTTTTGCACAGGTATCGCACAAGCCGACGCTAATGAGATCACAGCAATTAACAAAGTATTTGTGGACGATAAGCCAGTTAAGATCGGCAGCGTCAAGTCTAACATGGGACACGCAGATGCTGCTTCGGGTATCTGCGGTATCACTAAGGTAACTAAACATACTAAATATACCCTAATCCAGGATACCGAAATCATTTTTACGGTTTATGGCTAGAGATCGTACTGAATATGAATTATAATTGTATCTGCGATTCACAAAAATCTAAAAAAAAAAAATCCTTTTTATAACTCACAAGAAACTTAACGGAAATTACATCAACATAATGGAATAGTAACAATGTTACTAAACTTAAATATATTTTGATAATAATGAATTTATAGTGGATATTCATCAGACCTCACAAACATCACAAAATTGAATAGTACTAGCTTTGAGGCTGAAATTTAAATTGAGTTGTGTGACGGTTGTCCTACCCAACAAATCGGAACATAGGATTTATTTACGCCAGAAATAAGCAGGATGGCGATATATTGGTATTGGCGGACGCCGTTTGGCTATCTAAAGGTTGGACATCTTGTGAGTTTGCACTGGTAGGTATCACCACCCTGCCTATTTCTGCCGTGACGCAGTAATGCGTTTCGATTTGAATGGTGAAGCAGCCGTTGTATTGTTAAAAGTGGGACTTTCCAACTCATGTCTCAAGGTGAGTGGCAGCATTTACCTTATAGATGTCTATGAGCTCCGGTAACCACTTAAAATCAGGTGGGCCGTGAGCTTGTACAGCTATCTAAGTAATAAGAAAAGGACGCTGCTGCCCTATTTCTGGACAATTCCTTAGTTTTCACACAACTTTCGAAATGCTTTGTTAGTGTTCATCATCATTTTTTAGTGTTAACTATTGTTTTTACAGTAAATGAGTCGCTATCGTAGTCGTCGTTACGCTTTGAAACCTTATATAACTTTCATTATTCTAATTTAAAACGGATCCATTGAATAATCCATTTTCAAAAATAAATTTCTTTACGTATGGCTGTTCACATTTTTTCACTGACCACTAGCTATGCCTCGCGTACCATCAAGGAAAACTTGCCCCAAATTTACATTACAATGAACCTCAAGACCTGCCGGCTATTAGAGATGGAAGAGTTCAAGTAGTAACGGAGCCCACACCTTTCAGTCGAGGTTACACGGCACTTAACAACTTTTCTTACAACGGAGTTGATTGTCATCTTCTATTAAAAGGACATTTTAAGGAAAAGGTAAGCTTATAGCTTCCTATTTAACCAAAAGATATACATTGTTAGGCGGCTTATTAGTAATTACTGGTAGTAATTTACTGGTGGTAGGACCTCTTGTGAGTCCGCTCGGGTAGGTACCACCACCCTGCCTATTTCTGCCGTAAAGCAGTAATGCGTTTCGGTCTGAAGGGTGGGGCAGCCGTTGTAACTATACTGAGACCTTAGAACTTATATCTTAAGGTGGGTGGCGCATTTACGTTGTAGATGTATATGGGCTCCAGTAACCACTTAACACCGGGTGGGCTGTGAGCTCATCCACCCATCTACGCAATAAAAAAAAATATTGTCCAGGTTCAAATGTAGCATGAACTGGACTATTCTTTACAGGTAGACGTAACGTTCTAAAGACTGAGAATGTACTCTCAAAGGAATGTTTATGTATTGCTTTCTCAAAAACAGCAATGACGCAGTTTAAAAGGGAAAGCATCTTCCTTGTTTTCATAGTATTTCCAGATTAGACCACTTGCAAGTTATAGCTTGTGCATGTGTCTTCACAAAATAAAGATTATCTCTTACTTCTTCTTTTTCTCCACCTTATCCCACTAGGTGGGGTCGGTACAGCTAATTTTTCTCTTCCATTCTCTTCTATCAGCCGTCATCTCAACACTCACTCCTCTCTCTCTCATATCGTCATTCACACACTCCATCCATGTCTTCTTCGGTCGACCTCTTCCCCCTCTACCTTGCACTACCATTTCCATACATCTCCTTTTCAAGATTATCTCTTACTGTCCATTGAAAATTAACATTATTCGATCTAGATTGAGCGTTTTTGCGTCTATGGATCATAAATATCTTTAACAAGGCTTTTAGAGTAAAATACATTGTGAATCGTGCCGTATTTACAATTAATTATTTCTACAATAATTAGTAATAATTAATAAACTTTCCGTACTACATCAAGACTATCTATAGACATAATATATCTCTGGACAGCTACTTGCGAATGATCATATTTTAGCCTTTACTAACATGAAGAGTAGTTCAGCTCAAAAGATCGCAGCGCATTTAGTACAAAATCAAATTGCGTTAACTGTCTACAGTTGAATAGAAGCACCAATCTATGTCTATTATGTATTTATTTTGTAGTTATAATAATTAGTAAAATAATTATTTGCATTGCTAATTTTAACAATGTATTTAGAGCTATATAAATCAATGTTTAGATTCAACACAAATACAGATCCAATATTCCTTACCTGGTTCTCATATCGGGAAGGCAAGATGAAAGCGTTCAGAAAGTTATAGATCTTCTTAAAAAGCATCCCTTGGATCCGGAACAAATAGCTTTACTACACGGTGCTTACGAAAATGATATCTTCGGACATGCTAGTCGAGGCTACGCAATATTAGGTAAATTAATTTTGTTCTCATTTATATTTATTTAATAAAAAATAGAACATAAATTTTAATAAATTTTAATTAAAAATAGTTTACGAAAAAGTTATTTTATTTTTAAAAAGCGTGGGGTACGTTTCAGTATATTATAAAAATAGTCCTTTTACTCATATCTGTTCATTAAAAAATATTACTACTGATACCATGCATAAAATTTATTGTCTATTTTTTAGTTGGATTTTCTATAAAATATTTCTATAAAAAGCGTATTTTGTTAGTTTTTTTAAACTATTTTTTTTTTATTGCTTAGATGAGTGGACGAGCTCACAGCCCACCTGATGTTAAGTGGTTACTGGAGCCCATAGACATGTACAACGTAAATGCGCCACCCACCTTGAGATATAAGTTCTAAGGTCTCAAGTATAGTTACAACGGCTGTCCTACCCTTCAAACCGAAACGCATTACTGCTTCACGGCAGAAATAGGCAGGGTGGTGGTACCTACCCGCGCGGACTCACAAGAGGTCCTACCACCAGTGTATGAATTTTGAATTTGAATTGAAATTTGAACAATTGAATTTCAATTTTTCCAAAAAAAATTTCCATTTTTTTGTTAATATTGAATTGTCATCGGCCCTTAATAAGTATACCAAATTTCGAGTTAATCCGACGTTTCGAAGGAGGTCAAAATCATGTTTAAAGATTCCGTTACAAACATACATACATACGTCTGAAGCTAATAAAAGCGTATTAAAAACATGCCATTAGCCTAATGCAATTATAAAATATTTCTAGTATGGTTCTCTTTTTACTGGTGGTCTTGTGAGTCCGCACAGTTAGGTACACCCACTGCTTATTTTTACAGTAATGAGTTTCCGTTTGAAGGGTGGTGCAGCCGTTGTACTATAAAAACTGAGACTTTAGGACACGTCCCAAGATGAATGGTGGCATTTACGTTGTAGATGAGATCCTGTAATCGTTTAACACTGAGTGGGCCGTGAGCTCGTCCACCCATCTAAGAAATAAAAAACAAAAAAACGCAATTTTTTATTTTAGAATCAAATGTTCAGAACGAGGTTATTCCACTGAAAGAAAGTGTTGAATATTATGCCGGAAACAAAAGGCCTGTTTGGTTTGTGTTCAGCGGTATGGGTTCTCAATGGACGGGAATGGGAGCCGATTTAATGAAAATAAATACTTTTGCTGCAGCCATTGAAAAGTATGTAGAATTGAAGTAATTTACTATAGTTTTAAATGTTTCGAACAGGTGAGTAAAAAAAAAAAGTGAGCTCCGGGCATAAGTTTATTATTTAAGAATACTACCCAAAGCATACCTCACTTCTTACTGGTGGTAGGACCTCTTGTGAGTCCGCACGGTACCATCACCCTGCCTATTTCTACTGAAGCAGTAATACTTATGACCTTAGAACTTATATCTCATGGTGGGTGGCGCATTTACTTTGTAGATGTCTATGGGCTCCAGTAATCACTTAACACCAGGTGGGCTGTGAGCTCGTCCACCCAATTAAGCATTAAAAAAAAACCTCTATTGCATTTTCAAAGATCTTTTCTCTGACGCAAACCCGCAAAATTATACTTTGCGTAATTACTGGTGGTAGGACCTCTTGTGAGTCCGCACGGGTAGGTACCACCGCCCCGCTTATTCCTGCCGTGAAGCAGTAATGCGTTTCGGTTTGAAGGGTGGGGCAGCCGTTGTAACTATACAAAGACCTTAGAACTTATATCTTAAGGTGTGCGGCGCATTTACGTTGTAGATGTCTATGGGTTCCAGTAACCACTTAACACCAGGTGGGCTGTGAGCTCGTCCACCCATCTAAGCAATAAAAAAAAAAAAACGTGTTTTCGTAATCGAATTGTTGCTTCTTGATAATATCAATTTTATAAAATGTATTGTTATTCTTCAAAATATCTGTAGTACTTTGATTCGTGCTACGACAATTTGTGTTTGTATTCCAGATGTCAAAAAGTTTTAGAGCCAAAGGGCATCGATGTTATCAAAATTATAACTGAAGAAGATAAAAGTTTGTTAGAAAATACTCTGAATTCGTTCGTTGGTATAGGAGCTGTTCAAGCCGGCCTCATTGATGTCATTAAGGAACTGGGTATTGTCCCGGATCACATACTTGGTAAGTTTTAAATTATATCTTAGCCTACCCATCATTTGTCTCTTAGGCAAGATTCTAAACGAGACATGAAATGGTTCCTAAGAAACGTGGTTCTCCATGATGACCTGGAGCTTGACTCAGTCAGTAAGTATCTACAGTCGGCATCATTGCGCCACTTTGAGGAGGCGGCATGACATGAAAACCTTTTTGTTGTGGCCACCGGTAATTACATACCCGATCCTGTGGACCGAATGGCGAACAGTCGACGTCGCCCTGAGCACGTCATTACAGATCCCTCCGATCCATTAACGGTGTTCTAGGTAACTCAAAATCTCTATATATAAAATTTAATTGCTGTTCGTTAGTCTCGCTAAAACTCGCTAAAATGGCTGGACCGATTTGGCTAATTTTGGTCTTGAATTATTCGTGGAAGGTTTAAAAGGTGAGAAAAAATAAAAAAGCTCGGAATTATATAAAAACAAACAATTTTGTTTTTCCTTTGATGTGTCCCCTTGATGTGTCTTTTGCTTATCGATTGAGGCACTACGAAGTCTGCCGGGTCAGCTAGTAAATAAATAAAAATAAAAAATCTACCATCGGTCACCATCCTCGCCGAACTTGTCGCTTGCGACGAAGGGCTCGACGAGTAAATTAACCCATAGATACAGCCCACTGAGTTTCTCACCGTATCTTCTCAGTGGGTCGTCGCGTTTCCGATTCGGTGGTAGATTCTGCGAAGCACTGCTCTTGCTAGGGTCAGTATTAACAACACTCTCGGCTTGAGCCTCGACCTACACGTCAAGGAGAAGCTGAAATAGCCTCTCAAGGCTATCAGCATAGGTAGGAAAAAAAAAGAGACATGAATCAAACTATTTAAAGTCCATAAACAAACATTTTAAAGATACTCAATTTTAGGTCACAGCTTGGGAGAAATGGCCTGCTCATATTATGACGGATCTCTTACGATTGAAGAATTTATGTTGACAACGTACACTCGAGGTTTAGTGTGTACCGAATCGCCGCTCATCAATGGATCTATGGCCGCCGTTGGACTTGGATATCAAAGCGTAAGTTTGTTCCTGGAAAGCTGTAACTATATTGTTCTCAAACGGGAATTTTATTGTTTTATAAATATGACTGTTTCATCAAACTCGCAACTTCAGGGTATCGGGTGCAAGTCCTTCCTTCGTAAGGCTTTGGATATGGATTTGTTATACAACTACTAATGTTGTAAATTAAGATGTGAGCGTCATTGTAACGTAGTGACAACTCAGTTCCGACACTCCTCAATTTGGTGGTTTTAGACCTCCCTATAGGTTTGTTGGATGTTTAAATTACAATGAGATAAAAACACTGCCATATTATACGAAATACAAATACTCGTATATACACGTCACAATACAGAAAATAGCATCCCCGAATCCTGATGACGCAGGAGCCAGTCCGCAAACACCGTCGTGGCCCTAGACACGTCCTTACGGATCCATCAGATCCAATAACCCTTGCATTAGACCTTCATCTCTTACACTAAGAGCAGGCTTAAGTATCCCGCTAACCGTACTCGTCAAACTCGGCAAATAGTTCGACGTGCAACCTAACCCATGCATCAGCCCGCTGAGTTTCTCGCCGGATCTTCTCTGCGGGTCGCGATTCCGATCCGGTAATAGATTCATTCGCGAAGCAGCTGCTCTTGAGTTATTAGGTCTTTTTCGGAGGCGCTCGGGCAGCTGTTAGAAAATCCCACCCCTCCTGACTGAGCCTTGCTCGCCCGCCTGTCCTGGTGAAATTGGAAAGGCCTCTGAGCCACCAGTAATAATACTTCAATCATAAAAAAGAAAAAAGAAAATTGCACTTAATTTAAATATTATCATTAGGTATGAAGCAAGGCTATATGTTTTATGATCATTTTATTAGTTCAGTTAAACTAACAGCTTACAGATAAACAGAAAAAAATGAAAGTAATTAATAATAACAATTTAGGTAAGAGGGACGACTGCGTTCAATTCTGCCGCTACACACGTACGAGGCCACCCGTGCTTGATGTGACCATCTGAAAAACGACCTTACGTCGATCATCTTATTCGACGGCTGGTAGGGCCATCTAGAAAGTTTCGCTGGTATTCGTACCCCTTTCGATAAGAACTAAAGTACCGGATCCACCGCGATGCATCATCAAGTGGTCGCTCTTTAAGAACAGTCAAAATATTCCTTTAACAAACTGGTGTTAGAAACAGAACCGAAAAAATAGAAAATTTCAGAGATTGTCAACAGCATATAGAATACGTCATCCACGTTCATCTATACTTAGGTTATATATCCCTCGAAAGTATTAGGTTTGTAGTATCTTATATGCCGTGAATCTGCTAAGCCGAGAGGTATATCTTACCCACGGAAATGTTTCTCAGAAGTGAATGTGGATATGTGTTGAAATGTTCTTGCAATCGATCATTATATCTGAAGTCTTTATCTTTGCAAGTATGGACGAAGTTATCGTGCCGAAGAAAACAGAGATATGCTGAAGAATGGCACTGTTCCATTTGATTTGTTGGGCGTGTTTCTTTCGGGCAGATTCGAAAAGGCGAGATTTGCATTGATCAAAACCATGTGACTAAAAATATTTGTTCATTCATATCATGACCTAAAATATGGTTTTTATCGGTTCCGGCGCAACTTTATATCTATTAATTACTATCAATACCAACATCTGCCCGGTCAATAGATCACACAACAGACACCCTTTGGACACACCATTTACTTTAATTGCCTCAGGCAGTTCAATAAAATTCCGATCATGAAAATGTTCTGATTGCAGATTGCCAGACAATGTCCACCAGAAATAGATATTGCCTGTCACAACAGTTTAGAATCTACTACAATATCAGGACCGGCGGAAGTTACAAAATTATTCGTTGATGATCTAAAAAACCGTGGTATTTTTGCAAAAGAAGTCCCATGTGGAAACGTTGCCTTCCATTCCAGATATATTGCCTTGGCAGGTAAATATTCTGAAAAGTAACATATCATTATAAAAATCTCCTAGTTAATTAGCTAGATCCTTTGAGCGACAAGTGAATATCAAATCTCTTAAGAATTTTGTATAAACCTATCAGCACTGAAGAGTGGGATAACTATTATGCAATAACCTTAGCACTTCGGCCTCATGTGTTAAAGTGTGTTTTTTTTATTGCTTCACAGCCCAACTTGTGTCAAGTGGTTACTGGAGCCCATAGACATCTACAACGTAAATGCCGCCACCCACCTTGAGATATGAGTTCTAAGGTCTCAGTATAATTATAACGGCTGCCCCACCCTTCAAACCGAAGAGAATTACTGCTTCACGGCAGAAATAGGCAGGGTGTTGGTACCTACCCGTGCGGACTCACAAGAGGTCCTACCACCTGTAAAAAGTTGATGGTCCTACCACCAGTAAGAATGTGGTGACATTCACATTGTAAAGTTTATGGGTTCCGGTAACCATTTTACTACGTGTGGGCATCAGTACATGTAGACCAAAGAATAAACTTCAAAAAGCCTTATGATGTCAATGTGGAAATGTGTTTGACAAAGTGACTTATTGCATTGCAAATACGCTAACATAATAGTTAATTGTTTCATATTTTTGATACAGATATAATTCTTTTTTGTTTGTGTTCGTTTCAAAATTGATATTTATTTATTTATTAAGTTGCACCAAAAAAGTGATCATCAATACAAAACATTGAACAATTGACAAAAGTTCATGGCAGATGTCACCTCAATTATAGGTGCAATCGACAGTGCACATTATATTCAATATCGTATCCGAATATAATGTGAATTTTCAGTATAATTTACCAGAAAACGTTTTAAGTAATTTAAGCTTTCTTAAAAAAAGTACCAATAGTTTCTATTAAATCTACATATTTCTTTTTTAGGAAAAGCACTTTTAGATGCCTTGAAGAAAATTATTAAAGAACCTAAGCCTCGTAACGAGAAATGGCTGTCCACGTCCGTGCCACAACACAAATGGCACGAATTATCGGCAAAGTATTCCTCTCCTGAATACCATGTCAACAACATGCTAGTAAGTAACGCTTAGTGTTTTATTTCCGCAGTTAAACAGAAAAACTTAGATCTCACAATAGTTTTAATTTATGTAACCGTTAAAGCTCATTAAGATCACACACCGCCGCCTGCCTTTAAAAAAGATTTGGTGCTTCGGATTTTTTTTTTAATGTCCTTGTAGACAGACGGAAATACGCCCCACCGTGGTGGTTATAGTCCCTTATGGATGTCAAATATGTCAGGAGCAGGGCCAAGCCACTAGCTACCACTAAATACACTTTTCAAGCCTCGTTTAAAGAAGGACACATCATAGCCATTGGAAAACACCGTGAGGCGAAGCACATACTAAAGCTAGATGNGTGCTTCGGATTTTTTTTTAATGTCCTTGTAGACAGACGGAAATACGCCCCACCGTGGTGGTTATAGTCCCTTATGGATGTCAAATATGTCAGGAGCAGGGCCAAGCCACTAGCTACCACTAAATACACTTTTCAAGCCTCGTTTAAAGAAGGACACATCATAGCCATTGGAAAACACCGTGAGGCGAAGCACATACTAAAGCTAGATGGTACGTTGCAGAAAAGATCTCTGATAATGCACTGTGGGTGTCCACAGTAATTGTAGGTAGTTTTGATGAACTTTGCTCCGGTAGCGGACGGTGCGATGATAAAAAACGAGATGCTGGGATCATCTCGACCAATTCCACAGAGCGTATCTCCCCATGGAACATACGGTTCAAAGCACAGAGAGAAGAAAAGTCCTTCAATAGACCCGGAGGTTCGAATCGATGCGTGAGAATGAGATTATTGACAACGGTCTTCTTCTGTGTGGAGTTAAAGTCTGTCTAATTTTATCCAGAAAAGATTGATTGCAAAAAAAAAAAAATTTTTCGATACTCATGACAGGCTTTCTGTCAAAATAGCTATTTTTAAAAAAGGCCTTAAAAAGCAATAGAAAGTAGCTGTCCTTATTAATTAATATTTTTATCGCCTTTAGAGTCCAGTTCTTTTCGAAGAGGTCACAAAGTTAATACCAGACAATGCTATTGTAATAGAAATAGCGCCTCACGGACTTCTCCAAGCCATTCTTAAGAGATCTTTGCAGAACTGTTTGCATATTCCATTGACAAAACGTGGAACGAATGACAGTGTTCAATTTTTGTTGGATGCGTTTGGCAAGTGAGTGCATTTTAAATAAATACCCGTACGTATTATTTTTTTCAACTGTTATTATTTTAAAATTAATTTTGTAGGATGTTTGAAGCAGGTTTAAATCCGAAAATTGAGAAGTTGTATCCTAAGATAGAGTTTCCAGTTTCGACTCAAACTCCACTTTTGTCCAATTTAATTGAATGGGAACACAGTGAGGATTGGTAAGTTCGTTCGCTAATAAATTGTAAAACTACACTATTCCTTGGTATCAAGGGTGTTAAAATTATGTTTTTTACGCACTTAAAATGTTATCGTAATGTCATATTAATAGAAGGTAGAATAAAAATACAATTTTTAAACCAAATCTAACCTAACCCTAATCAAAGAGAAATTAACAAATCGTAAGACGGGGAACGACACTCGACCTCTACCATCGCTTGCTTGAAGAACTTGCAGATGTCTGTAAGTCGTGGTAACCATTACCAGCAAGTGGATCAAATGCTCATCGTTTGCCTTTTAAGGCAGAAATAGAGATCAGAAAATGTTCATCACAAAGTCACCGTGGCCCAATACATTAGAAGATTCCAGGATATTCGTATCAATCCATGTGACTATCTTGAAGCTTAAATCTTACTACATAGGAACCGCTTTTGTAGGTCAATAGGTACCCACATAGCTTCCACGTTTATATGATAAACTCTAACTCATCTTACTACAACACATCTGTTATCCATCATTCAATCTGAGTTTTGAATTGAAACATATTGAACACATATTTCTTAAATCGATTACAGGCACCATCTGTTTTCCGGTTCCGGAGTAAAATGCATGGCAATCGCTCGAGATGTTGTCATTTCTTTTTACAACGATGATTACAACTTTTTGAAAGGACATTTGAGGAATGGTAATTTTATTTAATCAAACTAAAACATAACAAATCAGCAAAAAACGTTTCCTGCATCTGAAACCGGCAGGAGTGACAATTTGCGAACGCTTAGAACTGAGTTAAAATAATTGAAAACTGGAGTCAGTGGATTTTCTTTAGATGGCACTTCAGTGTGTGTATCTTTTAAGCAAATAGCTCGCAATTATCTATAATAATAGTTATCAGATTTTTAAGAACATAATATCATGGACACCAAATATGTAGTAACTGTATAACAAACGAATTTAAATAATTATATAATTCCAGGACTAAACATATTACCTGAAGCTGAAATATTAGTTCTAGTTTGGGAAACAATGGCCATGTACAAGAATATGGATTACAGATACCTTTCTGTGATATTTAAAGACATACATTTTCATAGGGAAGTCGAGATTAAGCGTGATATCCCGTTAAGATTATCTATAAGTATAACGAAAGGAAACAATAGATTTGAGGTAACTTTATATGTAAAAACTAATAAATTCCTGCTATGTATCACTTTACTGGAGTGGGCGCTACAACTGAGCATTCAACATAATTTTTGTATTTTCCATGTTCATATTCAGGCTTACTTGCGTAAAAGCCCTACTGAGGTCTTTGAGCATTGTACTGAGATCCTCCAAGGTCTCAGCCATAGTCGCAATATTGTCGGGATCCGCTGGATGCAGGTAGTGCAGGACCGATATTTGTGGGGAGGCTTGGGGGGGGGCTATGTCCACCAGTGGAAGTCTGTGGGCTGATAGAATAGAATAGAGTAGAATGCATCACTACAACTATCGGCATGGATACATTTACAATAATTTGTGTCTACTAATCTATATATATAAAAATGAATTGCTGTTCGTTAGTCTCGCAATAACTCGAGAACGGCTGGCTAATTTTGGTCTTGAACTATTTGTGGAAGTCCAGAGAAGGTTTAAAAGGTAGATAAATATGAAAATGTTCGGAATTAAATAAAAATAACAATTTTGTTTTTCCTTTGATGTGTCCCCCGTCGGACGGATTCCTTTTGTTTGTTTTAAGTTTATTTTATACAAAAGTTTAGGTCTTTTATTTATCGATTGAGGCACTACGAAGTCTGCCGGGTTAGCTAGTTTGTACTAAATTAAAACTCAATGATTAACAGGTCATTCACGAAGACGCGATAGTGGTATGTGGAATTTTTAATGAGAGCGTCATTATCAAGTCCGACCACGGTATAGATGAAACCAAATTTAACAAAGACGAAATTTTACTTAATACTGAAGATATTTACCAGATTCTAGAGCTACGAGGACACTGCTATACGTAAGAGATAATTTAGTGATTCGCATGTAATTCGTCCAACAGAAAGTAAGTCTGATGAAATTTTGTGTACCATACGGTATGCAGTTTACTGAATGCAGTGAACCTTTGCAGCATCCGTAGCGATAAAAACATGATTCTGGTAAAAGGTGATCTAGATGTGATTATTGATGGTGAGACTATCGCCATTTATTTCCAACCCTAGTAAACATTTGGGGAAGTTACCGTTTAAAATATTAGTCTATAGTCAGGGACGTCTTAAGCTAGGATGGGGCCCTTGGGCACACAAGAATTTGAGGCTCTTTTGGAAAGTAAAAAAAGCGAATTATAATAACATTTTTTTACTGAGTATGACCATTTATATTTATTATCAAATACAGTATGATATAATATGTCATTAATGATATTTGAATGCTGCTGGTTTTTTGGTTACGATAACGGTTTCTTTCGGGATTTCTGTTGAGCAAAATCTTCTATTATAGGCATAGTATATGCCTTGTAAATACCTTCTGATTACTGATTTGTGAGAAAAGTGTAATGTGCCCGACAAAAATGTTTTGAGAATAAACGTGTGAGAGAAATTTTCGGTCTCATTGCCTCATATATCTCAATAATATTGATAGGCGATGGGGCTCGAGATAAATAAAATTTTCGCTGGAATACAAATGATAACTGTATTTAACACTTAAGAGACTTAAGAAACTCTCTACAATTCGATTTACGATAATATTGCCGACATATTTCGTAATTATTTAAAGTTGTTATTTGATACAGAGGTGAACACAAATCCATAGCATCAACGAACTTAGAACGGAATAAGGCGATAGTTCGGTGGAACAATAATTGGGCCTTATATCTAGATTCACTCATACAACTGAATATATTGGCTAATGAACACGAGGGCTTGTCGGTCCCGAAATTTATTGGAAAAATAGCAATCAGTGTGTCTGAACATGAAAAAGCGATGCAAAAAGTCAATAATTTAACTGATGGTCATGTAGCCAACATTATCGATACATTTGATGTGACAAGGTAAGTCATTTAAATTTTAGTTTTTAACCTGAATGTTAGCTAAGATGTGCAGCCCAGATCACGGCTTACTTGATCTTAAATCGTTCCTGAATCGCAGTAAATATCACAACCGAATCTCAGTGTCAAACACCACTCTGGCGTGGCGTTTAAATCTAGATTTAAATCACATTTACAGTAATTTTTTTTTTATTGGCTTTGTAGGCAGACGAGCATACGGCCCATCTTATGGTAAGTGGTCACCGTCGCTCATGGACGTCAGCAATGCCAGGGGCAGAGCCAAGCCGCTGCCTACCATAAAGTACTCTCCGTAAGCCTCGTTTGAAGAAGGACATGTCATAGCGTTCGGAAAACACCAATATATTGCGTGTATCTGTTGAAATTATATTAAATGACGTTTTGTTCTGTTAAATTTATTTTTAAATGCTTAGCCCCCACCCATACTTTAGCAACCAGCCAGGCTTCATAAACTGAAGCTCATTCTATAATCTAAGTAAGTTACTAAAGGGTGCCTATTGTGAACATATTGATAGGTAGTAAGTAGTAAGCCTTGTCATGAGTTCTGTCTCATGCGAGGTTTGGACGTTGGTTGTTGAGCGACAGAAGGTTTTAGTCAGTTCAACTCTGACATACCCCGCCCAGTATCCCCAGAAAAGGGCGGAAGTCCGGTGATTTCCTCCTGAACAAAAAAAAAAAGGTAGTAGGTTCGTCTAAAATCGTTATAGCTATTACGTCACGAACAGCTTAAATCTGTTCTTGACCGTGGGCTCTCATCATAGTAATTAATATTATCCATGATTTTTAATTAGTCACTATTTAGTGCTTCGTTGTAGGTGTGCAGGAGTTGAGATAGACCGTTTAATTTTCACCGAGAAAGCAGTTATAGACAAAGAGGCAGACGGCCTACAAATATTATCGTTCTGCCCACAATATCCAACCGAGGAAATTAGTGTAAGTACCTTATTAATTAATTAATTTATGTTTTTATTCCAGTAGACAGGATAGGAACAACTACTATTTATTGATTAAAACTATTGTACTTTGATTAATCATAATATGTACCTTTCATTATTATTTTTCTACGTGCCGAATGTTTTCCTCTTCATAGATACAACGACGAAGATATTATTTGTCGACATTTCAATATATAGGTATAAACATTAACTTTTATAAACTTCCGTCTATTTTTATAATAAATATTACCATTTACTCTACTTCATACACAGAAAGAACTACAAGATTAGTAGTCTCATAAGGTCTGGCATTGTTTTACTTAGTGCAGACGCGAAATAAGCAAAACTACGAAATATTTGAAATTTGGTCGTTGCAAATGAAGGACACAGACTGCGGAGAGAAACGATAAGAAGCGGCAGTTCTGCGGTAAAGGAAGGATGCACAATACCTTTATGTAGTCCTTATTGCAGACTCGTGCCGCTGCGCGATGAGAAACACCAACAATTTTCACTTATTTACGAATTTAACACAACAAAGACAGGAAGCGCGCGCGCGGTTGTTCAGCCATATTTCTTCGACTCGATATCACCACACGAACTCGATCGCACGCGTCCGTAGGTAAAGTGCGGGAGAGGGATGGGACAGGATTTGCAAAACCAAATTAAAATGTTGCTATTTTTCGAAACCTAAAACTAACAGTTTTAAACCAGCGCAACCACTTAGGATTTTCATTGTCAGTTTAAGAGGATTCCAGCAGTTAAATAAGCACAAGGATCCTCTGTATTTAGTTCAGAGATTCTTAACAAACAATCTTGCCTGCCAAACGTGAATTGAGCTGTCTTCTTTACAAAGTACTTGAATTTTGTAAAATCTTATGAAATGGTTTGTTGACATTACTGTTCACAGGAAGTGGACAAAATGCATACTTGTCTGCCTGTAATAAAATCTGCAAAAGTACTTTTAATTATTTCTATGACTCGTGCAAAACCAAAGAAAATACTATGTTAGAGTATTAATTGAAATCGGCCATCAAGAATTTAACAGTGTTTGGAAAGTATTTTGAAGTCGTCGTGGCCTAAAGGATAAGACGTCCGGTGCATTCGTATCGAGCGATGCACTGGTGTTCGAATCTCGCTGGCGGGTACCAATTTTTCTAATGAAATACGTACTCAAGAAATGTTCACGATTGACTTCCACGGTGAAGGAATAACATCGTGCAATAAAAATCAAACCCGCAAAATTATAATTTGCGTAATTACTGGTGGTAGGACCTCTTGTGAGTCCGCACGGGTAGGTACCACCGCCCCGCCTATTTCTGCCGTGAAGCAGTAATGCGTTTCGGTTTGAAGGGTGGGGCAGCCGTTGTGACTATNACTCAAGAAATGTTCACGATTGACTTCCACGGTGAAGGAATAACATCGTGCAATAAAAATCAAACCCGCAAAATTATAATTTGCGTAATTACTGGTGGTAGGACCTCTTGTGAGTCCGCACGGGTAGGTACCACCGCCCCGCCTATTTCTGCCGTGAAGCAGTAATGCGTTTCGGTTTGAAGGGTGGGGCAGCCGTTGTGACTATACTTCAAGACCTTAGAACTATATCTCAAGGTGTGTGGCGCATTTACGTTGTAGATGTCTATGGGCTCCAGTAACCACTTAACACCAAGTGGGCTGTGAGCTCGTCCACACATCAAAGCAATAAAAAAAAAAAGTTAGGATTTTTATTATTGCTTAGATGGGTGGACAAGCTCACGGCCCAGCTAGTGTTCAGTGGTTACCGAAGCTCATAGACATAAACGCTGCCACCCACCTTGAGATCTGAGTTTTAAGGTCTGAGATTTTACAATACAACGGCTGCCCCACCCTTCAAACCGAAACACATTATTGCTTCATAGCAGAAATAGGCAGAGTAGTGCTATCTACCCGTGTGGACTCACAAGAAGTCCCACCACTAGTAATAAAGTGTGCAGTGTTGGTATAGAAAATCAAAATAGAAATAAGTGAATTACAAAATGCTGATGAGAAAATAATGATCCTAGTAAATCGAAAAAGTCGGCACCTTATATCCTAGTATTTTCTAATCATAGGATCTGTAAATAAAAATTAAATATTCAATATGATTTACACGACACGGAAAAGCAATGTCAACATAATATTTTATTAGGTGGAACATAAAATTAAATATGTACATTCGTAATCACTAAAATAATCTCGGCGGTGTCAAACCAATCCATAGTCGACTGAAGGACGATTGCGAGAGCAACTATTGTGAATTTTCCGTAAGCTATATTATAAATGGCAACAGCAATTACAACAATTACGAGACTGACTTTGTAACAATCAAGGCCTCATACGCAAGAATGTTGTGTGTATTTGTGTCTGATGTATTTGTACTAGCACAAATATGTAGATAAATTACATATATTTCCGCACTGTGATGCGGTTACCGGCAAGCCGCTCCGGTCACTGGGAGAGCTGCAGGATTGACGGCCAGCCGGACGCTTGTTTTTCGCATTATGCAGCTCTGTTTATTGATTGAATCTTTCTTCGTTATAATATATGTAATTTTTTTTATCATCATAGTATCAAATATCAGTAAAACTAATGCTCGTACTTTTTAAGCTTCGAAAAATATTTCAGAATTCAGAATACCTACTCTAATTTTGTGTTTGCAAATAAGTGTGTACCTAGTACTTCTTTATTTTTTTTTCCTTACGCAACATGTTGAGGTCATTGCAGCCTCACTCACGATCATCTTTGAAATGGATCAATATGGCTGCAAATAGCAGTGATTCTTCTGCCAAATGGTTCAGTTGCTAATGCAGTCTGGTTGACCACATCCGCAACCACATCGTGCGTATGAAGAGTAAAGTATTATTACATGTTGTTATAAATGATATTCATATTTCGTTTGCAGTTACAGCGAGCTATCAATGTGGTTTTAAAGACAGTAGCAGAAAATTCGTCTTCAAAAAAAATTAAAATAATTAAATCAGCCTCCTTAAGTATCGATGCATCTGATACAATTGAGAAAATAATTCAGACTGAACCGATGGAGGTAGAAGTTGTTACAGCAAACATCGACAATTTTCACAAAAAGAGTAATGGCATTAATGATGAGCTAGCTGACGTCAACTTAGTAATTATTGATAATATTGTGAATGATAAACAGGTGAGTATTGGCAAATTCATATTAATAGTTGCGCAAATTAATTAAATACATTTTATTTTACAAAGCCGGGCAAGACGATAGGATGCGCATTGAAACTAAACGTGTGAATTATAATAAATAATTCTATGTTTTAATAAAAAAAACCCAAAGCCTGATTTATCTGTTTTATCAACCGGGGACCTAAAAATACAAATGATTTACAGAAGTTAGCAAAAATACACGAAACAATCTCAAAGGATACATTCATATTGACATTCGAAGCGAATGTACAAAAAAATAATCTAATTAAGAATTATTTTAACATAATAACGTGCATGTCAAATGAAAATGGAATATGTATACTTCTGAAGAGAATTCCTCTAGAACGAGTACAGCGTACATGTATACCANCTAAAAATACAAATGATTTACAGAAGTTAGCAAAAATACACGAAACAATCTCAAAGGATACATTCATATTGACATTCGAAGCGAATGTACAAAAAAATAATCTAATTAAGAATTATTTTAACATAATAACGTGCATGTCAAATGAAAATGGAATATGTATACTTCTGAAGAGAATTCCTCTAGAACGAGTACAGCGTACATGTATACCAATTAACTATAAAACATATAAAGAACATTTGCTGTACGTGTATGAAGAATTGAAAAGGACAAGCGTAGTCTTGGTATCAGAGGGACAAAGCCTTTGCGGTATTTCAGGTATGTTTTTTTATTTTTATTTTATTGCCTAGATGGGTGGACGAGCTCACAGCCCACCTGGTGTTAAGTGGTTACTGGAGCCCATAGACGTCCACAACGTAAATGCGCCACCCACCTTGAGATAAATAAGTTCTAAGATCTCACTATAGTTACAACGGCTGCCCCACCCTTCAAACCGAAACGCATTACTGCTTCACAGTAGAAATAGGCTAGGTGGTGGTACCTACCCGTGCAGACTCACAAGAGCTACTACTACCAGTATCTAATTTTCTGTGACCAAAATTTCAAGAATATTGGGTACCTACTCAAGTATGTTTTTTGTTACAGGACTGGTAAAAAAATTAAGAAGAGATGGGCATAAAAATATATCTGCCATGATTATAGAAGATACTGATGCACCAAAGTTTAACCCTGACCATCCATTTTACAAAAGCCAGTTGGATTTGGATTTAGCTGCCAATGTTTTAAGAAAGGTACACAGATTTTAGTTATTGTACAAATACTTCTTTTCATTTGTTTGGTTAATTTTTGCGTCAATTATTCAAAGTTCAATGGTTCTATTTATGTCTTGACACTGTCGTTCTACATAAAAGCTAATTCCTGCGCAAGACAAACCTGTAGCTTTAAAAAAAAGCCAAAATTTAAAGTCGTCCAAGATAATATGGCTTCAAAATAGATGTGAGATTTCATACATCTTTTTTGCCACTTACCACCTAGCTTTGGAATAAAATTCGTTCCACGGTGTGGCCCGATATGATATTTACTTTTGGTAACAAGGCTTGTGGAGAGTTTACTGTGGTAGGAAACATATTTGCTGGTATTGCTGATAGTGAGAAGCGACGATGATGGGCTATATTCAGATATGCTATATGCTTGTCTGACTACAAAGGCATGAAAAAAAGAATCATTGCAAACGAATATAATTGTATTCTATTTTCCGAAAGTGTTAAGAATACTTTAATTATTTTAGTTTGAAGGGTTTTTTAGTAGTCTATAATTTATAATTAGGTAACTTATAGAAAAATCTATAAGATATCTCATATATAAAAGCTATATAATAATATATATAGCTATAAGGTTATAGGAAACTATTATTAAATTTTAGTACTGTACGGATATGAGCTCGTTCATCGGTTTTCTTACGGAGTTGTAAGTTTCTTCTTCTTCGTCACTTCCTTTATTACTGAAGATCGTGTCCTTGAAACTTAACCGTGACCTATCTCGTCAGCTGTTTTCACTTAGTCCAGTTCTCAGCTTCCCGTAGGGTGGTTGCAACTGGCAACCCAGTTAAGATGGTTATTTGGTCACAGTTTTAATTTTACATTTCCTAAACTACTAATATTTTATGTGTTAGTATAACAGAAAATTTATTACAATTGGCGAAAAATGTTAAATGGATTAATAAATGAATCACAAGTATGTTGACTATCGCAGCGGCAATGGGGAGGCTACTACTACATACCAAGTCAGATGTCAGCAAGCGTTCGTAACATGACCCTAATGAGCAAACAGCCTGGCAGCATTGATGGGTTGACGTGGGTTGAAGCTCCAGCTACAACAGATGGTGCTGAACATGTCCAGGTATTATTTTATTGAAGGGATAATAACGTCTGATAGTTTAGTGACAGAGTAGCTGAGTATTTGATTTATTATTCTGATCCCTTCATATGTTTCGATTAAAGCTATTTAAGAAGGTCAGTGTTTTAGAATATTTATTCCTAAAATTTATTTATTTATTCCTGAAAGAATATTTGGTCCTAGTTCTGGAATGTTTATTATTAATTTAACGTTAAAACTTTCAATATTTTATCGTTAAACAAGTCTTGTGATAGACATGTAAACAATTGTTAAATTTTGTATGTAAGTTTTATATTTAAAATACCTAGTTTTACCTAAAATGCTTTTCATTCAACCAGAGCTGAAATTCCATCGAATATGAAGATAAAACATAATATTTATCTCGCTGTGAATTTGGTCACCAACCTTGAGATCCGAGGTCGAAATTTCAGAACTCAGACTGTTATAAAGTTGTCCTAACTTTTAAAACGAATCGCAAAAAAGAGGTAACATGGAAGCACGTACTAATATTGGCTTGCAATTCCTTAGAATTCTGTTTTATTTTATTAGCCCACAGACGTCCACTGCTTGACATAGGCCTCCCCCAAGCTTCGGTACAAAAATTGGTCCTGCTAATATTTATAATTCTCTGCAATACCAGTTACCAATGTCGTACAACCTATATGAAAAACAAAAATCTATATTTCGGCTTTGAAATATAATACCAAAAACAAACAAACGAGCTTCTCCTATTGTCTAGAGATAGAGCTAAAATAATATGCCTTTAATTTAATGTTAAAATATTCTCATTTGAAGGTTTGGTATGCAGGACTGTCACTAAAAGATTGCCAGAAGGCTATTAGTTGTGAGAATAACAACAGATCGTATTTCGGAATGGACTTCAGTGGCTATAATTCAAAGTAAGTTGAGTTTTTACTGGTGGTAGGATCTCTTGTGAGTCCGCGTGGGTAAGTACCACCACCCTGCCTATTTCTGCCGTGAAGCAGTAATGCGTTTCGGTTTGAAGGGTGGGGCAGCCGTTGTAACTAAATTTGAGACCTTAGAACTTATATCTCAAGGTGGGTGACGCATTTACGTCGTAGATTTCTATGGGCTCCAGTAACCACTTAACACCAGGTGGGCTGTGAGCTCGTCCACCCATCTAATCAATAAAAAAAACTTCATAAATTAAAGATATTTTAAAAAAATGGGTATGTTCTTTATAAAAATAATGAAGTCGTCGTACCAGGTGCATTTGTTTCGGCTATTATTGCGTTTCAGCTAATCTAACTAAAATGAGGAAAGAAGACAATTATTATAACTAAGTAACTTTCAATTAACAGAGGGGAGAAAATAATGGGTTTGGTACGCGAAGGGTCGTTGTCTAGTTCAGTGGAAGCTGATCCAGATCTAACGTGGTCAGTACCTGAACACTGGACGCTTGAAGACGCAGCCACCGTTCCCCTAGCGTACCTTCATGCCTTCTATTGCTTGGTAAGATGGATGGGATTTATTACATTAACTGTTCTAATTTTTATAGATTAGATAAGTTCCCTTATTCCATTATTAAATAAACTGATTAAATAAACAGTGAGAATCCCCACTTTTATATTTTTGTACCTAAAACGACTTTACAGTGAATATTCCACAGGAACTAAGGTGCGATATTTCTAGTGGAAAAACAGTATTCATCACAGGAGGGGCTGGGGCTCTAGGACAAGCAGTCATCTCCATATGCCTGGCTATGAACTGTCCTATTTATACAACCGTGAGAGATATTCATAAGAAAAACTTTTTATTAAAGCTGTTCCCTGAATTTCCAGGTAACTAACTATTTGGTCATTAACCTCACATATTCTGATAAGAGGTTAAAATGCTACTACTACTACATTTTGAGTACTACTACTACTGCTACTACTACCACTACTACTACTACATCTTGATCATCTACACATGGAATGAAAGAGTACAACATGCTGAGTGATGTCGTAGCTTCACTTTATAAGTATCCGAATATTATACTGAAGTATGTACTTTATTTCAGAAAGTCACATTGGAATTTCCCACCTTGAAGCTTTATATAGCATGCCCATATTTAATTCGGAGAATAAACTTTGCGATATAATTATAAATTCAGACAGTGGTCATCTACGAGAGGTGAGCTCACTTTACTTTTCTAATCTAACGTCGTTCAAGCCATTGATTCTTTATATAATAAAGAGCTACAGATATTTTATGGACGTTTATATTCTAATTCTAACGTTTTTTTTTTTTTTATTGCTTAGATGGGTGGACGAGCTCACAGCCCACCTGATGTTAAGTGGTTACTGGAGCCCATAGACATCCACAGCGTAAATGCGCCACCCACCTCGAGATACAAGTTCTAAGGTCTCAAGTATAGTAACGACGGCTGCCCCACCCTTCAAACCGAAACGCATTACTGCTTCACGGCAGAAATAGGCAGGGTGGTGGTACCCACCCGCGCGGACTCACAAGAGGTCCTACCACCAGTAATTACGCAAATTATAATTTTGCGGGTTTCATTTTTATTACACGATGTTATTCCTTCANCTACCACCAGTAATTACGCAAATTATAATTTTGCGGGTTTCATTTTTATTACACGATGTTATTCCTTCACCGTGGAAGTCAATCGTGAACATTTGTTGAGTACGTATTTCATTTGAAAAATTGGTACCCGCCTGCGGGATTCGAACACCGGTGCATCGCTTCAACACGAATGCACCGGACGTCTTATCCGTTAGGCCACGACGACTAAAACGTAGCCAATTACTTTTCTGAATTTATTAGAGAACTAGTGGCCCGCCCCGGCTTCGCTTGGGAAATAGCGCACGCGATGTAAAGAATTTTAGGTAATTTTTTTACACATTGGGTTACATTATTGGAGTTTCAGTAAGGATGTAACTATACTTGAGACCTTAGAACTTATATCTCAAGGTGGGTGGCGCATTTATGTTGTAGATGTCTATGGGCTCCAGTAACCACTTAACACCAGGCGGGCTGTGAGCTCGTCCACCCAACTAAGCAATAAAAAAAAGGATATTTTGATTTTTGAAAATATAATAAATATAGCCTATGTCGCCCGGTGATAGCTTTCCAACAGTGAAAGAATTTTTTAAATCGGTTTAGTAGTTTCGGAGCCTATTCAATACAAACAAACAAACAAACCTTTCCTGTTTAGAATATTAGTATAGATAAAAAAATAAGAAAATAATCCTGGATTCTAGGAACACATGAGTTGTTCAGAGACTGCTTGAATACAAGTAAAATAAAAATAAATACCTATGTACTCTTTTTAGAAAGGAATTTACACTTATACCTATTTTTGGGTGATTATCATAGTATTGTATGTATCATACTTTTTTTAAGGAATTAGTTAAATATTTTCAGACCGTAATTGAGAGACCTCATTCTTAACGAATCTACAACTATTTTTCTGGCTGCGGGCCCTACCTCTTTCGAGGTCCACGGGCGTATGGGGACGTGCGAGGAACGAATCTACAAATTTTTTTTCTGACTGGGGGCCTAACCTCCTACTAGGTCCGCACCTAAGAGGCGCGCAGGGCACGTGGGGCCGGTTCGCGATTGCGAAACCGCGGGCCAAACTATGTTTTAAGGACTCTACTTAAAGGATTACTGCAGTCAACACTATAACCAGACAGCGCAGCTCACTCCAAGGACGCCTGGCCGACGGAGCCTTCGAGTCAAATCGAAGGTTCTGAAACGTTGGCCGTCTCGGTACGGCAGCCCATCAGGCCGCCCAAACGGTGCCACTGGTATCCCGGAATATCCCGCTGGACCAAACCAGCCTGCCAGGTCGAGACGCGATACACCGCCGAACGATTGCTCTTTTATCTCGAAGATATTACTCAGACGAATCTACAAGTACTTTAATTGTATTTTTCAGTGCTTGTTGAAATGTGTCAAGGCAAGTGGCACATTTTTGGACATAAGCAAATCAGATATGAACGAAAACAAAGATTTCTGCATGGGGTTTATTCGAGGCAACAGATCGTATAAGGCTGCTGATTTATCTAACATTTTTAAGCCCGAATTCACTGAAGACAAAAAGGTATTTTTATAATATTAAGTGCTAAATCAACGGTTCACATGATGTGTTCACATTTAGTGTTCATTGAAAATCAAATAGCCAAAAATTGCGACGTTGAAGTGGCAGTGGACAGGGCACGTTGCTCGTAGAACGGATGGCCGTTGGGGCCAGAAAGTTCTTGAGTGGCGACCGCGTACCGAAAGACGTGTGGATAGGCCTCCCACAAGATGAAACGACGACCTATTGAGGTCCGCGGGGATCCATTGGATGCAGGCAGCGCAGGACCGGTCTTTGTAGCGAGGCTTAGGGGAGGCCTATGTCCAGCAGTGGACGTCTGTGGGCTGATAAGAAAATAATAAACGAGACAGAGTGGGTACTATTGAACACAGTGGCTTTACATCCAGTTCGTTTATTTGGAAAATGAATTCTTTATGAAAACCATAGCGCCAATGTGTGTGAAAACTTGTATTTGTAAAAACGGATAAATATAACGGATTTGGTATTTCAACTGTTTAGAAAATTTTCTAAGCATCTAAGATGTCAAAACTACTATACACCTGTGCATTTAAATTTTAATCTATACTAATGTGGTAAAATCTACAGTGGTTTTTACGGGTGATCCGTTATAGCTACTGAACCATGCATCCGATTGACTTGAAACTTGGTATTCGTGTAGAAACTACTTGTACTTAATGGATAGGCTAATATTAATATGAGTGTTGGACTCCCTAATAATAATACAATAAATAATAATATTAATTTTAAATGCCCAGCGAAGCGGGCGAGTATGTACGGCTAGTATTTTATAAAATTCAATTTTCAGATTTTACGAAACATGATAGCTCAAGGTATTGCAAAAGGTATTGTTAAGCCCTTAACTAGAGTTGTTTATCCAACTATAGCAATTACGAAAGCCTTTAAACTTTTGTCATCGAGTAAACACAAAGGAAAGGTTTTAGTTCAAATGAAGGAGCCCAGTTTCAAAATTGAACACAACATCCCTCCAAGGCAAGTTTCCACAAACATTAGATATAATATGGAAAATGATAATAAAATATAAAAATATGTGGGAATGTTCATGAGTAAAAGCGCGATGAATATAACGAAATTCTTTATTTTACTTCACAATCACTTCGTATACCTCTTGCTCAAACTTTTTCTTTTCTTCCTACCCTCTCTAACCTGAAACTGCTATCTCTTTCTGAACCTAATAGAATGTTACCACTGCAATAGGATTAAACAAAATAAATATTAAAAAAAAAACTGAAAAAACGTAATAAAAATAACACTCCCCACATAATAATATATTTAAAGAGTAACAAAAAAAACCTAAAACTTCGAAGGCTGTTCCATTTTCTTAGCATTATAACAATCTGTGGCATTCCAATTGTTTCATAAATCTTGCATACAACCATTTTTTCAGAATGAAATATTTACCAGATGCAGTTTATATAGTCGTCTGTGATGATAGCTATTTGGGTATTGAGTTTGCTGATAATATTATCAAAAAGGGAGCCAGAAAAGTCATGATCAATACGAACAATGAAATATCTGGATATATTTATTCAAAATTAATGTAAGTTGCCATTTGGATAAGAATTTCGGTTTATTACGAAGATACCAATTTTAAATGTAATACTAAGCTTAACACGGATGTCTAAATGCCGATAACCATTTAACATAAGGCGGACTGTGAGCTGATCTTCCAATACACTGCAACAAAAACCACTCCCAAACTTACAAAGATTGATAAATTAAATTATTATACAGGTCTTGGAAGAAGCATGCTGCAGCAGTCAACATTACTTCATACAGCTTAAATACCAAAGAAGGATGTATTCAACTGCTTAAGGATAGTGCCAAAATCGGACAAGTAAAAGGAGTATACATAGTTAGTGATTCAGAAAGAAGGGAAAAAGAAAACAATATTGAATTACTCGTGTCTAATATGGACGTTGTTTCCCGAAGTATTTGCAATGGACTAAGGTAGTTTCAGTGCCCTTGAAGACAGATTTATTTTTAAGCTTTTTTAATTGATGCATCGCGATTATCTAAACACCTGAGTGCCCCAATCTGTTAATTTGAAACATATAGTTCAAATCCATTGGCTAGTGACCTTGATTACAGATACCTTAGCTTTAGTTTCCAGTAGAAGCCAGTGTCGTTGTTAAAAATATTTGAAACTCGAGGTATATACTTCTTGGTGTCCGGTATTAATGTGTACGATGATTCTACTCATAACACTAGATTAAGCCTTGGCCATATATATAATTTATCTATATATTAATACGTGAAGCAAAAAGTTTGTATCCCTTTTTACGAAAATTGCGCGGACGGAGGAGTGTGAAATTTTCCACACTTATAGAGAATAATAATATAGAGAAGAAGTGCACAATGCTAGTATTTTTTTAAAATAATGCATAAAAGATACATCAAATCAATAAAGAAAACATTACACACACTACATACCATGTATTTGACGCACACACGCATGCATACTATTTATTGTCAAACTTTTGTTCTTGATGTCTGTTGTCAAATTGAAAATTGATTAAATATTATTTGTCTTTGTTAATATTTTTCACAGTGTAGTCTTGGCGAAATTTGTGATTATAGAAGTATAAAATACAATCATAATAGTGTACAAACTTACAATCCCAATTAATTATAGTCGAATTTCGACTACTGCGGGACCTCTAGTTGTATTAAATATATGATACACAATTATTTTATATAATTAAAATTGTAATACATAATAGCTTTAAAGCAATATATTATATGTATATGTCAAATTAAAATCTAAGAGTAAGCGCATGATGTAATCTTTGTTTAAATTTTAGTAATTTCGTGTTGATCTCGAAGTATTCCCAAAGTGACACTTACGAATATCAAATGGGAACCGTTGAGAAAATATTTCAAGCGCGAAATGAAATGGCCCTAACAAGTCTAGTTGTACGCTACGACGGACTGGACACAGTGAGTACTCGTCCAATTTTATGAGATTTTATGAGATTCTTAAGTAGCTGTTTTATTTTTAAACTGCGATCACAGACTTCTGAGAACTTGCTTAATATACTCTATTTTGAAGAAAAAATAGTACTTGAGGTTTTGTTTGCGATCGTCAATGTAAACACCGTTAACGATGAATAAACAATTGGTAATAAATTTTAATTTCTAATTTCATTTTGAAAATATAGAAATATGTTTTGAATAATAATAAATTAAAATAAATAATAAAAATTTGAATAATTCAGTAATTTGTTTAACAACATTCGCGTCAAATTGAGAAGGTAAAAAATATGATATCTGGGTCGGCACGAAATGGTTCATTGCCAGCGTGACGCACGCATTAAGGTATGCCTTGCGTTGCCTAACGGTCAGAGAAACTAAAGGATTTTGAACCACATTGTCATTTGCGATGAAAAATGTTTTTTTTCTTCTTCAACAGACTAATCAATGTTTTTGTAATATCTCCCGAATTAAATAATTGAATAAACTGCAATGTTATGGCCCTTCCGTACTGGCACAAAGGATACCGCGGACTTTTATAGCTAACTAGAAAACGAAAAGTGAATCTGCATCCATCTTAATTGGCTTGAAACTGAAATCATTGTACAGATGGTCGAGTCTGGGATGTTCAAGTTGATACTTAATCGTTTCGCTGGTTCTAAATATTTCTCAGTCGACTTTTTTAATTACCGTCCATATGGTGATAATAATCGAAATAAATCTTCTTCTTAAGATTTTTAAACACCAATTGCGACAGACCACACCCGAAGGCTCACCTTGCGACAGAGGCCCTTCTCTCCCACTTCTTCAAGAAGGAACTTACATTATATAAGGCGAAAAATCCGATAGAAAAATGAAAATAATTTGCCACAAAAACACATACGCAACTGGGTCACATGAAATGAAGCATGTCACTGATCTAAACCCCTATCCTCCCGAGACACGACTTGTTAATACATCTTCCATTAACTGTTTTCCTGTATTTTGGGAACAGCTCATCGTCACAGTTTCGACAAGTTATCAACGAGTGAGATACAAATGCTCATAAAGATTTGACAACTTCGCCTATATAAATATTAAACTAGTAAATACATAACAACGTTATAGTGAATATGAAGAAGTGTTGTGTTATAGCCAGGCTTATCGCGTAAAGCGATCTATCCTAAGCAACTTTGTGTGGATTAAAACTGTAACTACGTTAAGTACTTACATAATAAAGAAACCAGGATGTGTTCCACTTTGGCTATCACTTAAGTACTGAATTTTAAGCATTGGAAGACCGATTAAGCTAAGAATCATGGATGAGCTAAATACTGCCGCCACCTTCTCCTCAAACTGACCGCGACTTAACTTTGCCAGTGAGAGAACACAGTAAAATATCCATGTACGTCAAAAAGTACTAGAGACGAAATCCTCTTCTCAAAATGGAACTTGAAAAACGCGAACAATCATAATACAAACTTAAAGGTGACAGAGAAAAGCGTTGGTGGGCGTATCTATCACTGATGTTATGCAAACCAAACTATGGTCTATCTAACTTACCACAACCCATAAATCATACAAAATGAAGCTATCCAGTAGAAAAGAGCTGAGCTTAAGATTAAAATTTTCTTCAAACGGGAAAGTAGGAATACTTCTCGATAAAAATGTTAAGGATTGTGCTACCTATCGGAGCAACACATTTATGGAGATTCAATTAATTTGCTGACAGAAAATCAATAACTCGTTCCTTGAGTAGGGCATAAATTACAAAAAAATCCCCAAAGCTAGTTAAGATTCAAACTTTAACGGATTTTAAAATTAAAGGTTCGATATGCAGTTGGCAACTACCGCTTGGATTTAAGTTGTGCTTCATACTGTAACAGCGCCGAGCAGTATTTGCTTAGTGCTCAATAATGCACATCTGAACGTGTTTCTTATAATTTTAGTCGTACCTATTATATGATTGATTAAAAAACTATAAATTTTCATTTCTGTGTTGCAATTTACATATATTTAGCAGTGCTGATAAAATCATGGCCATTTAACCGCCTACAGTCAGAAATTACTACAAAAAAATAAAAACACAACAACTAATAGTACCTCTAATAACTACAGTGATTTTTATAGTTTACAGATGTTTCCCAAAACACGACTGAGATACACAGGTCGACGTTATTTGATGCAGTGGAAAAGAGCATCAGATTAAACCATCAAAACGTATACGTCTACAAATTGAGAAACAAAAAACCTTCGGACTACCATCAAATGATTTCTAAAATACTCGGTATTGCTTTTTATAAAACTTAGTTTTTATATAACATTACATATCGCGCTACTTAGAATGAAACATTATTATCAAAGAGGTTGAAAAACTACGTCACATTTCAGGCATAAAAACTTTGGATGGTGTTGATGATACGCACTTGATAAGTGACTTTAAATTGAATGAAATCAGTCTGGCGGAGCTGAAAAACTTAATAATGAATTATTTTAAAGTTGACTTCCCTGTTGAACAAATACAATCAATGAGTCTTGAAAGGTAACGTCTCTGATACTACTCAATGTTTTATCTCACAAAAAGCTTTACGGTATTACACAGGAAATATTGAATACCAGATGTCTACTTTACAAAACTACCAAAAGTATAGTTTAATACCATTTGTTTTCAGTTTAAAAGATCTTGGTAAAAACAAGAAAAAACCGGATACCAATTTCAATAGTGGATTAGGAGCTTTCATTGCATGTGTCGACGATGAAGAGACACATGTTACTATGCCACATAATATTGTTTCTATGAAGACATTGCTTAATAAGAGTATTGAGGTGGGTTTTCAGATGGACCAATCAGTTCTTTTCAGCGTACAACATCCTATGGTTGTATTTCAATAATATAATAAGTAATTGTTAAATAAAAGATACAGACATCATCATCCCAAGTTATACCGATTTACACTTGAAAACGGCTTTTCCTCGTACATTTCAGAGTGATATCGACCCCGAAAATACCTTCATAACCTTGATCCCAGGGTTCGAAGGTCGTCACCAAATATTCGAAACTCTAGCTGAAACATTAAAACTTAAAGCAGTTGCCGTGCATTTGAGTTCAGTCATAACTATGGATAGTATACCACAAATGGCTGCAGAAATTCGTAAGGTATGGTATAGTATATTCGTAATCATACTTCTTCAGAAAAGGCTCTTGGAAAAGTAGGATACGATTGTAAATTTTATGGTCAACAAGATAACGATTAATTAAAAGTATGAAATAAAATAAATTATGACAAACACGATAAATATTGTTGTCTCTCATTTATGATAATTTCCACATTCAAAATAGTTCTGTTTTCTTATAGCTGATGAAAATGAAATTCAAAGTGAAACCAAAGTTCCACCTACTTGGGTATTCATTTGGAGTTAATATTGCTTTGGAATTAGCTGCAATTCTGGAAAAAGAAGGTAGGTATTAACATATTAAAAACATATAAAACCATTAGTATAGAAAAATATAAACTATATTTTTTTAATAATATAATTGTTCTATACAAAATAATATATTTGTAATATATATTTTTCCAGGTCACATCGGAACTGTTTACTGTTTAGATAGCAGCCCGGATGCATTACGAGATCAATTAGAAACCTACCTGGGCAATCCAGACGAAAAGGAACTCCAAAACTACATAATAAACTACATATACCAACTACTTACTAACCAGAACAGCCAATTAGAAAATACCCTATCAACAGTAGATACATGGGAAGAAAAACTCCATATCAGCACAAAAGAAATCAAAAAATATTCGAGCTTTTCTTACGAATACATAAGGGCTATTGTTGATGGTGCATACAAAAGTATTGAACTTGCTAAAAATTACAAACCTGATATAGTTTTGGAATCCGAATTGGTTCTCATTAAAGGAGTACCTCATCCATCTTCAAGATTACTACCCGATGATTACAATTTGTCGAAGTACAGTAGTAAGCCTGTGAAAGTATACCAAATCGATACTGTCCATTCGCTGGCCACTTATGATTGTAGAGTTTCTAATATTATCAATTCTCTTCTTGAAAATACTCTACTAGAAGATTACAAGAAAAATGATCTTTGCGATGTATACATGACTTGAATCTAAACTCTAGCCAGGAGGATTTAGGAATTAAGATATGGCCACTTTTATAAAATAAAAAAATATCTATTACAAGTAATTATTATGAATGTTATTTTAATTAAATTCCCGTATACAACGTTTTAAATTATATGGCTTCAAGCTATGATTATCTTCTGTGTTATTGGTACACCCAGAGCACAAATATTTAATATGGATTGATACATAGGATCAAGATATTGTCTCCAACCACCATTTAGTATCGATGGGGCAGTACGGAGTACCGACGGTTAGGATCACTAATTCCTCAATCTTAGACCAACAAGATAATCTATGGTTTGGTTCGATTGGCTTTGGTTGGTTTTATTGGGTTGAACGAATAAATTTTCAATAAGGACTGCATTATTGTCACATACCATCCAACTGTGGAATGAACTCCAATTTGCTATCTTTGGCGATCACTATAACATGTCCGTCAAGAAAGTCATTGTCAGTAGGCAATGGTTTATTGCTACTTGAAAATACTCGTAATAGAGTAATAGATACCAGTGGCTGAGTTGCTGTAAAACAAAGCTGACATACAAAATTTCTATCAGTGACACATCAGTTTTTGCTAACGTGAACGAGATTGGTCTCCGCTAATCCCTCTCAGTACAGAGTGTATTGATGCCCTTATCAATTATTCTGTATGTGGATTAGCCAAATGGATTGTGTCTCGAAACACATGTTAATGTATTTTGATCAAAAGCGTCGTGTTTATGTTGATATGTATAATGATTTTCATTGAAATTAGATTTGCGAACTGTTCTTTTTTATTTATTTAAAAGTGTTGCAGATTACGAAGCTGTGGTATAGGACTTTACAGACTTATATTAAAATCTGTGCATATTTTAAGCTATTTCGTATTTAGGTTTTTTTGTATATAATCGTAAATGAGTGAATTGCTTCCAATAGTTCTCTTAAGTGTTTAGTATCCTATTTAACCACAACGTAAATATGACTTCCCAACTTGGAATATGAGATTAAAATGCCGATTTTGCTGAGAATGCGATACTTTTGAAATCAATCTTTGATTGTTTCACATTATAAATAGTTATGACCTTTGTTGTTTGCGGGTATGCAACCGGCATTGCGGATATGGAACTTAGCGACCAGAAATTACGGAGATTGGTAGAATAATAAGCCTCTAGAAGAGAATAGAAAAATTAAACGCCTCCAAAGTGCCAGTATCAGCTAAAGAAAATTTCAACCCAATCAGCAATTGCGCGCGAATGCGTAGAACAGAAATAAACGCACCAAGATTTTATCACAAGCAATAAAATTATTGTTACTGTTCCTTGTGGTCATATCGCATTTGGAAAAATTTGTACGGATAACATAATATACCTACTTATGTTAAGATAAATGATAAGTTAAATAATAAGAAGTAGCATAAGTTTTCGTTGAAGTCTGAATTCATTATTATTAGTAGTTTTGCTCGCTCTGTTTCATGCATAAAATAAATGGATTACTCAGAAAATTTATATTACTGGGCCAATATACACAATTTTTAAGGTAGGCGGAATTCAGTTTGTGGATATTTATGAGTTCCGGTACCCTCTTAACGCCAAGTGAACCGTGAACTCGTACACCCATGTAAACAATAAAAAAATACATTTCTATATACGACACATAGTTGTCATAGACGCTTGATAGGTTTTGTGAGATTACCATTAAAAAATAAATGGATAGCGTGAGAGTGGCTGCATCAAATTCATGTATTTTGGGCGAAGCGAAGCGTAACGGGTTTCGAAATAAATATTAAAAAACTCTATACTCCCGAGCACCCGAATCACTCACAATTTCATACGCAATCAAGAAAATTTTCCATCGAACCAAGTTCAAAAGTAAATAAAATACGAATCGGGAAGTTTCATCATAAAACTAAGTACTTTTCGTATAACTTGAGGATTACTTGAATCCCTTGGAATTACGTTCCCCGGATATCCTGTTCTTTAGTTATTATGGATTTTGATTAACGATAATCTATTTATAGAATATTTATGAAGCGATGTTCAATCAAATCGATATTCGTTAAAATCAAAAGTTGCAACAATTCAAGTTGTCCTTTCCGTTACTTTATTTGCCAATAGAACTTCTGTTATGGCCTTTGAATATAGACAAGCATTATACTAATAGAGAGTAATCACAATCGCTCATGCAATCAAACATTTTCGTAGTAGAGTCCTCTTGCAACAGGTTGTATATTGGTAAAAGGATGTTCTTAAAATAGGAGCTCAGTTTATATTGGCTATCTGTCCAACATTGGCCCACCAGTTAATATGTGGAACCGGGAAACCACACAGTTTCAAGCGTGAACGTTAAGGTTTAAATAAGACAGCAAAATCAGTAGATGCTCTACATGTTCTCGTGTTAAATGAATTCGCCAAAGACAAATCATTTATACCTTTGTAACCGTGCTCTTTTTATTGGTAGTAAGGCATATTATGAGCCCGCATGGGTAGGTAAAATTACACAGCCTATTTCTGCTACAAAGTAGTCATGCGTTGCAGTTTCGAATATTAGTATTGTTCTCGGTCGTATGTACTCTTAGCAGAGTGGTTGTGGTTATAATTTTGAGTGGCGGTGCCCTTCACCAGAGGTCGCCATTCTTCACGTACCTCGACCTTTCTTATGCACTCGTTGACAGGACAGTTCAAAGCTGCCTTTATTTGGTCGATCCATCGTAACGGTGATCTGCCGCGTGGTCTTGTACCCTCTATCATGCGCTGCTCCACAAGGCACTCAACTGAATCATCAAAGTAGCATAGCCATTAATTACAATATACAATGGAGATTCAGATCTCGTTGATGGTGTGATGTCTCTGAGCTCAGGCTACCACTTAATTCCAGATGGGCCATTAAGTCGTTCATCAGATAAATAATAAAAAAAAACACATAAACAGTTAAGCATTAACCTAAAAAACTGTATGTTACATAAAGCCTATGAATTTCCGCACGACGGGCAAGACACGGGGGCTTTAATAAAACACCGCGGCAACATCAGATACGCCGACAATATGCATAATGTCTGGCACACGTGTTACGCGCGTATTTTGAATTATGACTCTATTACTGTTGTGTCGCCACACTTTGTGGGGTATAGTAGACTTTTGCTCATTTTAAAAAGTGTGTATGCAAGAATTTTCCTAGTAACTATTGCATATTGAAATTTTAATTAAATTAAATCTATGATTATTAACTTACCAACGATCCCCACAATGCAATATGGTGGTGTCGAGAACGACCTTTATAATAAACTATTATTGACTTTTAAGCCAACAATAAACAATTCAGGAATCCCCTCCAGAAACCAAAATTAAAAATAGATATACTCATTCAAAAGTGTTTATCTATTATAAAATTTAAGGAAACTCCGGTCGAGTAGGCAGAAAGGGCTATGTCGGGGTCCGGTGCCTCCTGAAAAGCAGAAGAAGAAGAGGAGGACCTCGGTCTTCTTCTTCTCCCTCTTCCAATTACTCCTAGGACACTACGCCTTGCGAACGGCGTGGAAGGATCCGCACAGCGTACGCCGCTCGAGACCCACCCCGCGGATCCGGCTTCCAACTAAACCCCATCAAGCTCCACCACTCCGCTTAAACGAATCCTATGGTACCGTATAGTGCACGACGAAAATTGACTATTGACCATATCTAAACAAAAACAATGTTAATATCAAAAATTTTTAAAGTAGTCGTTATGAGCGGACAGCGACTTTTTAGTTCTATAATATTGTCAATATTAATAACAGACTGCAAATTGCGGTTATAGAGGTATGCTACTTCACAATTGCTGTTCATCAATACCAGAACGTTAAACGACTGCTTATTCGTTCGATATAGAAATTGTTTTTAAATGTCTAGTCGTCGTGGCCTAAAGAATAAAACGTCAGGTGCATTCGTGTCAAGCGATGCACCGGTGTTCGAATCCCGCAGGCGGGTACAAATTTTTCTAATGAAATACGTACTTAACAAATGTTCACGATTGACTTCCACGGTGAAGGAATCTGTACACCCAATGAAGGAATAACATCGTGCAATAAAAATCAAACCCGCAAAATTATAATTTGCGTAATTACTGGTGGTAGGACCTCTTGTGAGTCCGCACGAGTAGGTACCACCGTCCCGCCTATTTCTGCCGTGAAGCAGTAATGCGTTTCGGCTTGAAGGGTGGGGCAGCCGTTGTGACTATACTGAGACCTTAGAACTATATCTCAAGGTGTGTGGCGCATTTTACGTTGTAGATGTCTATGGGCTCCAGTAACCACTTAACACCAGGAGGGTTGTGAGCTCGCCCACACATCTAAGCAAAAAAAAAAAGTCCCGAAATAATTTGAAAAGCAGTGTCCCTAAAAAACACGTATAACTCCGCATTTGAATACGTTCAGTGCCGCTTAAATCATGCTGCAATTTACTAAGACATTACACTTTTATATTCTTTTGAAAGAATATTCGCAATGGATATTAATGGGTTCAATATTATTTTTATTATTCAACCTTGAAGAATGACTGATTTTTTTTTATGATTATGGAAGGGTTTACTTGTTGCCCGGAGGCCTTTCCAGTTTCACGACGACAGGTGGGCGAGCAAGGGCTCAGCCAGAACAGCTACCCGAGCGCCTCCAAGAGAGACCTAACAGCTCAAGAGATCAGGCGAGAAACTCAACGGGCTGGTGTTTAGGTTAGGCTACACGTCGAACTCTTTGCCAAGTTCGATGAGTACGGTTACCGGGGTTTCTACTCCTAGTGTGAGAGCGGAAGGCGTCTAATGCGTCATATTTTCTATAAAAGCGTATTTTTTTAGTTTTTTTAAACTATTTTTTTTTTAAACGTTTGGACAATTTGTCGGCAGGGAAAATTCGATACCCAAGATGCAGTACAAAATGCCTTTGAGGAGTTTGTTTTTTGCCTTTTTACAACAGACTTTTTCACTCGACTTCTAGGAAAAAATCCACTGTGCTGGTAGATAAGCATTGATATGAGTGCACGTGTTGGTAATATTTGATGGATAGAAATAAAAAAAAAATCTATAAATATTACTTACTGGTGGTAGGACCACTTGTAAGTCCGCGTAGGTAGACACCACCGCCCTGCATTTTTCTGCCGTGAAGCAGTAATGCGTTTCGGTTTAAAGGGTGGGGCAGCCGTTGTAACTATACTAAGACCTTAGAACTTATATCTCAAGTTGGGTGGCGCATTTACGTTGTAGATGTCTATGGGCTCCAGTAACCACTTAACACCAGATGGGCTGTGAGTTCGTTCACCCATCTAAGCAATAAAAAAAACCTTTAATTTTCTGTAACGCCACGTTTGTCGTTAAAGACCAAATCTTAAATAACCCAAAAACAGGGTTCTCATTTAATCTGTGTCACTTAATCATTTTCGACCTGATTTTACTGTTTCTGTTTATCAATATAAATGTAGGTAGGTACGTTGTAAACAGTAACAAAACCGGGTTAAGAGTTACACGTGCGAACATTCTGAATGACTGAAATCGTTTTAATAATTTTGTGTCACATAAGCTGAAATGGAATATTTAGGTAGGAGTAAAAAAATTTATTGTAATTACAACTTATTTGGTATAATGTCTGTTGAGTATTTGTGGTTCTGTGCGAAGTAATATGTTTAGTATTTTTTTATTGCCACTGTAGGCAGATGAGCATACGGTCCACCTGATGGTGAGTGGCTATCGTTGCCCATGGACTTCAGTTTCAGGAATTACGACAAAAGGAAGATTTTCACCGAGCGGGTGATATTACTCATTAGACCTACGGTCCGTATGTTGTTGTTGTTCGGAACTCCTACGAGTTTTTTTTATTACATAGATGGGTGGATGAGCTCACAGCCCACCTGGTGTTAAGTGGTTAGCGAAGCCCATAGACCTCTACAACGTAAATACGTCACCCACTTTGAGATATGAGTTCTAAGATCTCAGTATTGTTTCAACAGCTGCTCCACCCTTCAAACTAAAACGCATTACTGCTTCATGGCAGAAACAAGCAAGGTGGTGGTACCTACCTGTGCGGGCTCATAAGAGGTCCTACCACCAGTATATATCCAAACTAATCTTGAAAATGTCGTAAGCGAGATTCAAGCATCTGTCAAATATCTTGTATTGTATGATGGCGACCGCCACACTGGTATTTGGGAGCACCAGCCCAGAGGTGATCGGATACTCGTCCCAGAGAGCTCTACACTTCAGACACAAGTTTTGATCGTTTCTCTTTGCAACACGCTCCGAGAGAGACTCTGATGGCAGATTCATTCACTTAAGAATGATCATCATACTGGTACATCATAAATTATACTTTTACTGGTATTATTTCAGATAAATTAGAAACAGTTATGGGTAATCCTATATTTCACGCGTGGAGCGTGTTGGTTTAAGATCGCTTGTGTCTATGAAAATTGGTAAAACTGATTTGACGTAATAGTCTTTTGCATTTGAAGAGCATCATACAAATGTGAATTGTTAGATTCAGTGGTACCAGTATAACCAACTGAGCATTTTAATAATATCTTGCAAAACTTAATTAACTTTAAGGAAATATCAATTTCTGGAAAATGAAATTCGTGCGTACAACTAGTTCAGGAATAGCAAATAGCCCCGAAAATAGTAAAAAGATTTCTGTCACATCGGAATATGAAATCGAATTCAACCATTTCAAATTGCTTATTCACTGGGGCTAAAGATTCACTCTCTGGTCACGTAGGACTATCGATCTCCAGACAAATCGGGGATACTGGTGAAGAAATGTACATTACTACATAAAAATAACTGTAACACTGACTCTAAAAATAGTTTTTTTATGAGTACAATAATTTTAAGAACATTTGTATTAAATCCGTCTGAGTATTTGAGCTGATTGATGCCTTTGCCATCATAATGTTTTACGGCGTATGCAGGCATCACAATTTTTTTGCAATGATAGGCAGCCAATTACGCGGTTCATTGTCTTCTCAAAATGAATGATGAAACCGTTTTAGTTTTGAACTTGTATTCCAATCTGTCAATCCTCTGGTCAATATCAGCCTAATAAGCATTTTGGAATATTAGGTCATCTGACAGCTTAGATACTATATTGGGCAAATTCACATTATTATTTATGTTTTTTATTGGATGTTTTGCAATGAGAACAATATTTCATAGCACATTAGGACTGGTAGATTTAGAATTGTTTGGAATACTTATGTTTTATTTTTTTATTTTATAATATTTGGAACTCTAACTTTCTCTCTCTGATTTCTGTCATTGAGTAACTTAGTATCACTTGCCCTTGGGCCTCGATTCTGACATCGAGCCAATAGTTGAGTTATACAAAGGTTCGTCTTTTCTTTTCCTACCTATGCTGATATCCTTGAGAGCCTATTTCAGCTTCTCCTTGACGTGTATGTTAGTTCACGGGGCTCAAACCAGAGTGTTGCTAACACTGGCCCTAGCAAGAGCAGTGTTTCACAGAATCTACCACCGGATCGGAAACGCGACCCACTGAGAAGATCCAGTGAGAAACTCAGTTGGCTGTGTTTCTGGGTTAATTTACTCGTCGAGCCCTCCGTTGCAAGCAACGGGTTCGGCGAGGACGGCGACTGGTGCTTGAGGTACATAAAAGCACCGTTAATGGATCGGGAGGATCCGTAATGACGTGCTTAGGGCAGGTTCGTCTCCCGGTCGTGGACGAGCTTGCAGCGCGCACTCTGCGTGCTGTGGGTCTCGTCTGCGGGGGAGTTGCTGGACTTCGACCGGGCGCGTCCGTAGGTGGCGGATCACGGGCCTCTGGGCAATAGTCACAGGGGCATCGCTCCTTCTCTCTCGTTGTGTTACGGCGGGAGAGATTGAGCGACGCGGACCAAAACCAGCATCGGGGGTTNTCTGACCTCGGAGGGGATCGGACGTCGGGTGTAAGAGTGCAGGGGAGTCGTTTAGTGGGTGGGCTCTAAAATCCTTGGGCCCGCGGTCTGCTCACAACACCATGCAGATCGTTGAGTCTCACATACCCCGCGCGCCCCTTTTGCGCGGGGACCTCGTAGGAGGTTCGGCCCTCTACCCGAAAAAAAAAAAAAAAAAAAGGTTCGTCTACTGTTTGTACGGCTATTTAATATCTGTTTGTATTTCGTAACGTAAATGTAGCCACTTACCGAGGACTACTCAATCCCTTCAAACCGTACCATACCATTCTAACCGGAATGACTGGAGAAGACCATCCTTGGCCTTTCCCAAGCCACGGATCTCTCCTCTGGTCTTGTCTGTAGATTCCATGAGCCTCTTAGTGTTTGTGAGCTAATGAAACGCTCGTATCTCAATAATCATAATTTATTTTAAACGACTGTTTTATAGCTCTTAGTTAAAATTGAAACAGTTTTACTATTCTGTTTTATTTCGGAATATAATTGGAGCACTTTTAATTAAAACAATCGATTTATATGGAACGGTTCGTTAAACTGCATAGCTCGTAATTATTTTGTAGAACGAATTAAAATATTTTCATTGGATTTAATTGGACTCTGCATTTTTGTCGTATTTCGGTGGAGAATGCTTTGGGAAACTCATGGAGATGATACTCACGTCTCCAATTTGTCACCATACCATTTGTCATCGAAGTACAAACGTACGGAATTCTAGTACTTTATTATTGTATTAATTAATATTGCCTTTCACAATAACCTTAGAACCCGTCATGAGAATTATAAGGGTAATAAGAAATAATTTAATATTATTAAAACAGTCTGATTGTTTTTTTTAGCACGCAATGTAATTAGTTTGGTTGGTATTCGCTTTTCATTACGGGGTCGTGAAATATCCACCATATATATGTGAAGGATAACACCGCATGGGCTTTACCTTGTGCTTCGTATAGTAGCATCACTAGCGGATGTATGGTCAGTGCTCATCTTTATTATATTGAGGGTTGAGAGGGAATTTTGTTTAAGCGAGATTTCACTTAAAACGCGACATTTATATTTGAAACTAGCTGATCCGGCAGACTTCGTAGTGCCTCAATCGATAAATAAAAGACCTAAACTTTTGTATAAAATAAACTTAAAACAAACAAAAGGAATCCGTCCGACGGGGGACACATCAAATGAAAAACAATATTGTTATTTTTATTTAATTCCGAGTATTTTCATATTTATCTACCTCTTAAACCTTCTCTGGACTTCCACAAATAATTCAAGACCCAAATTAGCCAAATCGGTCGAGCCGTTCTCGAGTTTTAGCGAGACTAACGAACAGCAATTCATTTTTATATATATAGATTAAAGGTGTGCTTTATTTGGTATTAGCATCAATAGCTCGACGTTTTTTTTGCTCTCCGGTAAAGTTGCAAAAATGTCGCTTAAGTTTAGCGAGCTGAGCTTCTGACCGGATCTTCTCAGTGTGTCGCGTTTCCGATCCGGTGGTAGATTCTGCGAAGCACTGCTCTTTGCTAGGGCCGGTGTTAGCAACTCCCGGCTTAAGCCCTGTAAGCTCACCTACACGTCAAGAAGAAGCTGAAATAGCCTCTCAAGGCTATCAGCATTGATAGGAAAAAAAGTCGCTTAAGCCACATCGCCTTTCACCTCTCGAATATGTATTTAATATCTTTTGCAATTTTTATTCGTTGATTTGTAAATATATGTAGGATTTGTAAGAACGGAACGTATGAATAGAGTGTGGAACGGAGCGTTAAGATGTGAGTGAGAGAAAACGGAAAGAAAGGGAGAAGAGAATGACAGATAGAATGACAGAGAATTGGAAGATGGCGAAGACGGTTGAAAAATTAGTAAGACGTAATAAAATTAGTGTTAATTATTAATTACTATTATAATAGAAGATTTTGGAATAGTGTAACTTTTATTTTATGCGCTGCGATCCCTATTCTACATATATTTTCAAAACAGCTTCGTACAAACATTTCTCAGTAGTGAAACTTTTTTCCGAATCAGTGGTAAAGTTACGACGAACTAAAAGTGTCTGTGAAGGCCCACATCAAGAAAAAAGGGTTTTGTTTTTATGAACCCCTACAGAGACGAAATTGTTTGTTGTAGATCGAAATCATTCTCGTGGTGGTAGTGTGCTTAGTTAGTAAATAAAACTTCAATTGTATTGTCTTGAATTGTATTTGTGGAGTTTTAGTAAATCTTTAAGCTGATTCTAAATACAAAATTTCTTTAACGTTTAGTTTTAAATATATTCTAAATAAGTTAGCTAAAGCTTTATTTACAACATTTAAAAGTTTTTCAGAGCTTCGACTATGACAAATAACAACAAAAACAATAATTTGGGTTCAACTGTAGCTAAAATAAACAATGCTATGTTTTTTTCAACTTCATTTACTCACTGTTAATATTCTGTTAAGCTACGTTTTTATTATTGCCTAAGATACACATGGCTAAGCTACACTAAATAGGTGTTGCATCCATTAACCTCTCAAAACTTTCACTAAAGTGCAATATGTGGGGCATGGATATAAGAGCATGCCCACGGCTGGACTCCCACACGTATTAGTAATAGTACCTTCTCACAAGAGTCACTCAACATTTGAAGCTGCCATGAAACAGTGTGTAGCTTAAAAGCTCACGGTGGTGCGTTATTTTGTTCATGTTTTCACATAAAACGAATTCAAGAACACATTTCGTCTTTTCGCATTAAAAGTGTACAATTTCCAAATGTATTCGAAATTTTGTTAATATGCGGAATCATTTGGTATCACCAGTATTTTTCTAATAAATACTGTCAAAAGAGCGTAGTTTAGTTTTAATTTTTTATTTTATTTACCTATGTTTTAACTATTATTAACAAAATGAATACATAATTTTATCTTACTTTAAAGACAAATAATATAATTAAAAAAAAGTTGCAAAAATGATTTCTATTAAAAATATTACATGTTAAACCTTTAAAACACTTTTCTATAAAGTTAGTATTATAAGTTTTGAGATTATCTATATGTTAATACGTGAAGCAAAAACTTTGTATCCCTTTTTACGAAAATTGCGCGGACGGAGGAGAATGAAACTTTCCACACTTATAGAGAATAAAGAGAAGAAGTGCACAATGCTAATATTTTTTTAAAAGAATGCGTAAAAAATACATTAAATCAATAAATAAAACATTACACACACTACATACCATGTATTTGACGCGTGTGTGTGCATGCATACTATTTATTTTCAAACTTTTGTTCTTGGCGTCTGTTGTCAAATTGAGAATAGATTAAAATTAAATATTGTTTGTCTTTGTTAATATTTTTTATAATGTAGTCTTGGCAAAATTTGTGATTATAGAAGTATAAAATACAATCATAATAGTGTACAAACTTACAATTCCAATTAATTATAGTCGAATTCAGACTCGACTTAGCTTATTGATGACGTCAGAATAAACAAACAAAATTACAAATGTTAATGTGCAAATACAAAAAAGGAATATAATGTAGATTGTTATTGTTCTTCTAACACTTCTATGTCGTCTCGCTTTCATAAAGACTTGAGATCAGCGAGAAATATGACCAGGCTCTGCTCAGGATCTAGAAAATAGAGTGATAATTAACTATGCCTTTTTATATTGATAAGTGGACCAGTCCATATAGAAACACCGGTCTTTAGATTTAAATTTGAAACCAATTTCATTGGAATATATATAAGCATTATATAATAATATCAGTACCTTTGTTAAATATTTATGCAATTGGAGGTCTTAGTGTAACTATCGGTGTTTTATTTGCGTATGTATCTTGCAGTCGTAACTTACTAAAAAGTCTAGGCTTAGGGTTGTTGAAAGTGGAAAAACAAAACAGATTTATACCTAATCGAAATCTGTCTTATCCAATTAAATTTGTATCCTTAGACAAGCCTTAACATTTATAAAGGAGGTGTAGCTAAGCTGATCATTCCCGTTCTAATGTACTATAGGCATAATGCCGGTCATAAAATTACTTAGTCGTGATTTCGTTGTAATGAGTATATCAGAGGAAGTGTAAAAGTAGCCCCGGTAATTAACAAATCAGACAAATCAAACAGCAAACGGTTAGCGTGGTATGGACATGTGATGCATAGAGAGAAAGAAGATGCATGTGACTAGGAGATGTATGGAAAGGGCAGTGCAAGGTGGGGGGGAAGAGGTCGACCGAAGAAGACATGGATGGAGTGTGTGAATGAAGAGATGAAGAGTGAGTGTTCAGATGACGGCTGATAGAAGAGAATGAAATAGAAAAATTATTTGTGACGGCCCCACCTAGTGGGATAAGGTGGAGAAAAACAAGATAAAAATACTTAGTTGTTTTAAAATTCAGTACGTTTGCAGATTGGGAGACACTGGAAGAAATTTCATGATACTATATGCTTTGCTGTCTTACACAAATTTTATAGTGTGGACGGGAGATTATAATGGAGAGATCACAGCACGAGAATCATCTACTTTAATGATGAAGCATAAAAATATTTATTTAGAAATCAAACGTGTGCATTTTCCGTTTTAAGTTTCAACCTAGAATTTTCTCTAGAATACCGAAAAGACTCAAGTTAATAATATAAAAAAAAATTATTCTAATCCGAAATGTAACTCTGTAGCACATGGTTATCGTTAATTAATACTACGACAGTGAAAACAATAAAAGGACATATCCACCACTCAAACATATTTTCCCAGTTTTCAAAGGCTTACAATTTCCACTACGAGTCATAAATCGGTAGAGTAATTGCATGGTACTAATAGCTAACATTTAAAGATTATTTGGTCATATTGGTCGCTACAAGCTACATTCGTGGCACAAATCAGAACAACTGTAGCATCCAGGCAATACAAAATGCAATTTTGACTGTGAAGAAATCCTCTTAGAGACTTTTTTACAATTCGGTGTGCAGTTCTGGTCTCACTATTATCTGATTTCGGTTTAAGTTTACGGTGTGTTTATTATAAAAATACGCACTTACAACAGTAAAAGTATTTAATGCGATAGGGCTGTATTTCATTGAAGTCAGGCTGCATGGGTTTTGTGACCTTGAAAGACGATGACATTAGTTAAAAATTACGGGTTGGTGAAAAGTAAAAAAAGTGTTCAAATAACAATATCTACGATTTAACTATAACACAACCTCGAATTGTTAATTTTTTAATTTTTTTATTGCTTAGATGTGTGGACGAGCTCACAGCCCACACGGTGTTAAGTGGTTACTGGAGCCCATAGACAAATACAACGTAAATGCGCCACACACCTTGAGATATAAGTTCTGAGGCCTCAGTATAGTTACAACGGCTGCCCCACCCAAACCGAAACGCATTACTGCTTCACGGCAGAAATAGACGGGGCGGTGGTACCTACCCGTGCGGACTCAGAAGATGTCCTACCACTAGTAATTACGCAAATTATAATTTTGCGGGTTATTTTTTAATAACTAAAATTTTTACTTTTATTTAAAAGAGACCAAAGGAAAGAGATCGGTGACATTCCTAATCTATGGTAGTTGTGTCAATTTCGGTCTGTTTGAACCTAGGTTTCATACTTCAGTGGTTTGAACATGTCGTGTTTGCTCTTAAAATAATAATAAAAAATGGATAAGCAATATTTATTTCATATTTTCAATTTCAGCTTAAATTTATCAATAATTGTTGTTAGCTGAGTTAAGGAAACAACTTCGAGAGCGCAAAAACATTCTGAGGCAATGATAAGATCTGTTTCTGATCTGATCAGTTTCTGTATGAACCTGATTTTATCTCAAATCTAATAATTCAAAAAAATATAATCCTATATGTGGACAAGTATCCTGGCAAGCACAGTAAAGACAGTCGGAGGTGTACTAAAGTTTTATTTCTGCCAAAAAATTCTACGGTGCCTCCGGGATCTTCTCAGTGGGTCGCGTTTCGGATTCGGTGGTAGATTCTGCGAAGCACCGCTCTTGCTTGTTAGCAATATCCTCAGGTTGGAGCCCCGTAAGTTCACCTACTCGCTCAGTTACGCTGGTATAGCCTCTCAAGGCTAAGGCAGCTTATGTAAAAAAATAAAAATAAAATATCTATGTCGATACATAGACATACATTTTATTTTTATTTTATTTTTATATTTTAAATTTTTAAGGTACGATTACAGAACTGGTTATGTTCGTCTTTCGGTAGTGGCTATGGTATGGTGGCTATGGTACTCCCGAAGTTCTTTTCGTTTCTAGATAAAACCTTTACTACAGCTGGATTTTCTTAGTAAATTTACTATTATTTACTCATCTACCATGACATTGAATGACCTTACCTTATTATAATAAAAAGTAAATTTTTCTGATGGTCTATCCCACCATTGTACCAAAGGTTTTCGTAGGCAGCATCAGCCATGGTTGAGCTCTATAAAAGAAAAATGTTTTTCACTTTTGTTTATCGATATTCCATTCTTTTAATCCTGTTTTATTGAATTTAGAATGAAAGCGTAATCACTAGAGTGTGTGTGGATTTTATTGTAAATTATATCTAATATGTCACTGTTATAGCTTATAGGGATGTGCTATGTCACGGCTCATGTGAAGTTAAGTGGTTATTGAGTCCATACGGAACGGTAAGTCTCTGCTCTATAGTACAACAACTGCCCCACCTTTCAAACCGGAACGCGTTACTGCTTTGCGGCTTCGAAATAGGCAGGGTGGTGCCTACCCGTGCGAGCTCACGAGCTGTCCTATCAGCAGTTAATTGTGGTGCCAATGTGTGGAGCAGCGGCTATATTTCGTTTTCTTTTTTTTTTACAACTACTTTAATATAATTTTCCGCTCTCTATCATCGCTTGTATTAAAATCATCAATCCCTCGAATCAACTTGGAAGCCACTTCACTTCCGTTAATACTAGGACAGAAACCTTTGTTGGAGTCACAACAATAACTCTACCAACAGACTCTACTACAGAAGACACACGTCTGTAAGTGGCTGGTATAACTCTATAGACTACCGGCAAACGGCTAGGGAAATACTCCGCTTTAAAATAAACAGAAGACAATTATCCCAACAAAGAAAATTTTGACTATTTATGGATATTTTTATAGTTCTTCTCTTTTTTTAAATCATTTTGTTTTCATCTTTACACACAAAGACGTACACACCCATACAATCATAAACAGATACAATAGATACATTTTTTTACTGATGGTAGGACCTCTTGTGAGTCCGCGCGGGTGGGTACCACCACCCTGCCTATTTCTGCCGTGAAGCAGTAATGCGTTTCGGTTCGAAGGGTGGGGCAGCCGTTGTAACTATACTTGAGACCTTTAGAACTTATATCTCAAGGTGGGTGGCGCATTTACGTCGTAAATGTCTATGGGCTCCAGTAACCACTTAACACCAGGTGGGCTGTGAGCTCGTCCACTCGCCTAGCAATCAAAAAAAAAAAATATATATATATACGTGTTCGAACATTTTCCTTATGCGTCCAAAGAAATTTCACACAACATCACACTCAATAGTAGTGCTCGTAACAAAGTGTAGTAAGTACTAAAGCACTATAGAAGTTTCATCGTATAGCCTACCGCGTCTTGTAAGACCTCTGCGTAATAACACAGATTGAATATTTGCACGACCAAAACTAGGGCTGCTACAAAATTTTTAGCTTTTTCGATAGCAGTCCCAGCTACCTGCAAAAAGAGAGAAGGAGAGATAATTCTGTTGTCTTATTTTATTATTATCAGAAAGGAGAGTACTCTGGCCTTGCGAGATTAATTTGTAAAATATCGTGTCGAAGTCGTCGTGTCCTAAAGGACAAGACGTCCGGTGCATTCGTACCGAGCGATGCATCGGTGTTCGAATCCCGCAGACGGATACCAATTTTTCTAATGAAATACGTACTTAACAAATGTTCACGATTGACTTCCACGGTGAAGGAATAACATCGTGCAATAAAAATCAAACCCGTAAAATTATAATTTGCGTAATTACTGGTGGTAGGACCTCTTGTGAGTCTGCACGGATAGGTGCCACCGCCCCGCCTATTTCTGCCGTGAAGCAGTAATGCGTTTCGGTTTGAAGGGTGGGGCAGCCGTTGTAACTATACTTGGGACCTTAGAACTTATATCTCAAGGTGAGTGGCGCATTTACGTTGTGGATGTCTATGGGCTCCAGTAACCACTTAACACCAGATGAGCTGTGAGATCGTCAAACCATCTAAGAAATAAAAAAAAGATGTGTTTTTAATCTTTTTTTTAATTTTTTTAACAACATGGAGCGGTTTGTAATATTAAGTTTATGATGACTTTCTACGTACACATTTTTTTCATGAAACGCTATGTACTTTAATATTGAATGTCTATAGTTCGTCAAATTTGTACTAGTTTCCGCAAATCGAATAGTTTTTGAAGAGGTCTGAAATACTATTTGTAAAAACGACTATAATCTAGATTGCCAAACACTCACGACTCAGACTGCCTTAAGCGTATACCGGATAAAGATACAGACAAAGTCCCTATATTATTCCATGAATGTACTACTATTTATTCCCCGACTCAAAACTGCTTCGTGGCAGACTTAAGCAAGATGGTACATACGCGAGCATTCTTACGCTATATGCTGACATATGTAATAAGGATTTTTTTTTTCATGTTTAATTTACTCCATGATATTATTACTCTATTGTGGATGTTTCGTAAAAAAATTTTGGCTACCTTAGTTACTTAGAAATAATATTCGGAACGAGTATAGAGTGCGTCTTATTCATTAAATCATGGAAATTGTATTAAAATTATAGAATTTGTAGGCAGCGGCTTGGCTCTGCCCCTGGCATTGCTGAGATCCATGGGTGACGGTAACCACTCATCATGAGGTGGGCCATACGCTCGTCTACCAACAAGGGAAAAAAATCACAAATTTTCGCGAAAACTAGCATTAAGCATGTGTTAAAGAAAATGTACACAGTGCTAATTATTCGATTCCTTAGATTCATAGTATTGCTGCCGGATATACTGTTAAACATTCAGACTGAAATTGATATGAGCTTGCTTACCTTCACAGCGAAACTAAAGAAGCAAATTGCGAATGTCACCGACGATAAATTAATAAATATCATAACGTTGAAAATATTGTCCAACCGTTGAGATAATCTGTGTAAAACAAAAACAAAATTAATACAGAAACAATAGCTACGATCGAATAAAATAGTCATAGACTCTCTGGCTTCAAAGCTCAATCAAGAGCTCATCGTGGCCTAAAGGTTAAGATGTCCAGCGTAATCGCATTCAGCGAAGCACTGTGCCAGAGTTCAAATCCTGCAAAGGGGTTATCGTTTTTTGTAATTTTATTACGTATTAAACTCATGTTCAACAACGATTTCCACGATGAAGGAATAGCATCGCGCAGAAAAATAAAAATTTATAAATTTGTATGGTTTTTACACAATATGTATTGTAAATTCGAACAGGTATAATTTCGATCGCAAAACAGTCATACGTTCCGAACTGAGATTTCGACGTCTTTCTCAAGGTCGGTGGTGGTATTCACGATGTCATGATCTCCAACAGTTTACTTAAAACCAGGCGGGTTCTGTACTTGTTCTCCGTCTATCGCAATAAATATATTTATTAACCAGCCTTCTTATGTGAGATCAAGTGCTTTGACTAGACATACTGGTTTCAAGGAGTAATTAAAATTTGACCTCACAGACATTGACAAACTAAGCAACACATTAATCACATTCAGGAAGAATAATAATATTTTTTGTTGATCTAGTCAATTAACTTATTGGACTACCTCAAAATTCACCTCCCAAATAAACAATATAAGGAACGTTTGCTCCATTTCTCGCACGATGTTATTAGTTTATCGTGGAAGTCGGTCGTTCAAACGATAAATTTTGTTAGGTACATCATACATTTGTGGTCTAAGAAGAAAGACGCCAGTGGAGACATGTCTTACCGCAGGCATATTTCTCTGTACTGCAGACTGTCTGGATAACCATTTAGGGGTTAAAGTATGAAAATGTCGATTTGTACTGAAAAATTGAAATTCGTTTTTTTGTTTTCATTTAACATATTTATTTAATTAAAATATCTACCATTATTATCTATAAATTGCTGCCTTTTAATAGGAAGATCATTCATGGCTTTGCTTTGATAGAACTATGGTGATCTAGATTCTACTAACTGTGTGAAAGCATTTTGTACTGCCTCCTGAGATTTTTTTTATCACCTAGAAAATTGTCCAAATCACGAAAAAAATGGTGGTCCGCTGGAGCAAAGTCTGGCGAATAAGCAGGGAATAAGCAGGGTGACGAATGGTTTCTAATTGCAGTTCCATTAGAGTTAAAATGGTTTCTCTTATTGTATGAGGTCTTCTCACGTTGTCATGGAGCAATAATGGTGAAGATCGATTTATGAGTCGAGGCTGTTTCACTGCAAGTTTCGCTATCATTGTTCGAAGTTCCGCACAGTTGACATCTGCCGTAATTGCTTGATTATATCGGAGAAAGCTATAGTGAATAACACCATGCGAAGAACACTAAATTGTTACCATTACCTTTTTATTGGTAAGCTTTGCTTTAGGGCCAGCCATTGCATAATTAGCTTACGGTTATCGTAAAGAATCCACTTTTCATCACATGTCACAATTCGATCCAATAATCCTACACTTCTGTATCGATTCAACAAGGGAATACAAGTTTCAACACGCGTATCTTTCTGCAGATCAGTCAAATCATAAGGCACCCATTTTTGATATTTTTTTATTTTATTGTATTGACGCAAATGAGTCAATATTGTGAGTAAGGTAACGTTAAACCAGGCCGCTAATTCCTAGGCAGTTTGTCTCGGATCAGCTTCCACCATCACTTTCAATTCATTGTTATTCACATGTGTGGTCGGTCTTCCACGTGGTTCGTTCTTCAAACCAAAATTTCCATCACGAAAGCACTTACACCAAAATCGCACGTTGCGTTTATTAGCAGTCCCCTCTCCAAACGCAACTTTGATATTGCGAGCTGTTTCTGCAGCGTTAGTTCCGCGTCGGTACTAGTATTAAAGAATCACTCGAATTTTCGAAGTATCCATCTTTCTTGTAAGCTGAATAAAAAACAACCGAAAGTCGATAATCGAATGTTGCACATTTTTTAAAAGAAAAACCTCATAGGTACTGTTTGAAAAAGGTTTCACTCAAAAACCTCAAACCATGAAGGTTCTATGTCAATTCGAAGTACCTATTACAATAAAACGGCATTTTCATACTTTAACCCCTATTATAATTTCCCAAATTGATTTTTTTTTTATATTATATTATAATGTTATATTAATATTATTATATTATATCCTCCCTTTGTTGTTTCCCGCCAAATCGTGCAACAAGTGTATTTCATCATTAATTTCTAATTGCTATCATTACCTATATACATCGCTTAACTTTTTACAAACCCATCCACTAGCTCACTTACACTTTAACAAAAACTTACCTAATCAATTTTCCATGGTGTCTTACAATTTTTCTAATACCATTCCCCAAACCTAATGTCCCTTTGCCATTTCGTAAAGGCGTCAAATTACGCACGTCTTCATGTAGTAACACGAATTCTGTACTGATGTGCGAGCATAGACTCACCATGAGGAGTTCCCCGCCCACAAAGTAGTAGACTAGACAAAACACTGCAAAGTTAAATAAATAGGTAATCTTAAACAAACTGGACATCTTAATTTAATATCCAACTATGATTGATTCCCTGTACTGTTGGAATGCTGATCCACATAATTCCTCCTCCGAGAGAAGAGATCGAAGTTATGGCCGTTCCGTCCTTTAAAGTTTGATTCACGATTTCTTCATGTGAGGAATAAATAGGATACTGACTGATCTGAATCAATAATAATTACATCTTATCCTTCGTGCTGAAAATGTCGTCAACCGTAATTTAATCTCTATCGTGTTAATACCAAGCAAATGAAACACAAATCAGATTAAATTCGGGCCTATGTAAGTGTAATACTGTTGACAAAGCATTTAATTATTGGTTTTGGTTTTCGCATTCGATTGCCCAAGTTCGGATTTTAGACTAGATCTTCTGCTCTGTTATGGATGCTCAAAAATAAACCAGACAAAAAGTGTACTTCTAATTCTGAACACCTCTATCAAAGAAACTTAAATGTTTCCGTCAAACGTAAGGGTTTCATTGAAAATATTTTGCTATTTTTGATTATATCAGTGAATTAAATGATAATACAGTGTATTTTGGTATATCTATTTAAATAAACAAAAATTCTAACATTTTAATTTTAATCAGAGGGCAATCATTTGCATTTGTAAGTATAAAATCAAAATTCCTTTAAATCAAATAGGCCTTCACGTGCGACTCTAAATATTCTTGACTTCGCCACTGGTTCGAAATGAGTTTCACAGATCAGATATATTTGAAATGATCAAAAATGTTATCTCAAAATAAACGTCAAAATAACGTACAGCCTTTCAAGTAATTTCCAGCGGAACTCCCTTCGGAATTTCATCATCATCATCTCATCATCATTATCCTGCCCTTCTCCCAGTCACCTGGGGTCGGCGCAACATGTTTTCTCCTTCCATACTCTTCTATCATATACCATTTCTTCGCTCACTCCCCTCTTACCCATATCGTCTTTCACACAATTCATCCATTTCTTCTTAGGTCTACCTCTTCCTCTATATCCTTCCACATTCATAGTTAACACTCTCTTAACAACCTCATTTTCATTTCGTCGGAATTTATAAGGTGTTTATTATATTGGACATGAGTAATGAAAAATATCGTATGCATAATAATAATAATAATAAATATTTACTAACAATCACGCCACGTTAACTGGTCCCGTGATAAGTTCGTAAAGAACTTGTGTTACAGGTACCAGATAACGGATATAAATGTAAGATTTTTATTATACACATACATATATTTAATATACATCCATAACCCTGGAAAAGACATTTATATTTATCATACAAATATCTGCTCTTGGCGGGATTCGAACCTGCGACCCCCTTGTGTAGTGACCATGTCACTTACCACTACACCAGACGGCCGTTAAATTATATACATACCAATAAAAGCCTGAATAAATATTTAATGCAAGTAAAGATTTCACGTGGCTGTGGCTTGGTGGTTTTACGCGCGCTTATAATGGAATTGGATACGAAACTAAACGTCTACGCTTTTGTATTAGAATAAAGAAAGCCGTCATAGTCGACCGACCTTTAATAGTATGACCTAAAATCAGAGTGCTGAGATCGAGGAGGTATGATTTTTATGGGCTGCGGTACCGATAATCTATATATATAATAAAGAATTGCTGTTCGTTAGTCTCGCTAAAACTTGAGAACGGCTGGACCGATTTGGCTAATTTTGGTCTTGAATTATTCGTGAAAGTCCAGAGAAGGTTTAAAAGGTGAATAAATATGAAAATTCTCGAAATTATACCAAAACAAACAATTTTGTTCTTTTTTTTCTGCTTTCTTTCTTTCTGTGTTCTTATCTGTTTTCCTTTGATGTGTCCCCCATCGGATGGATTCCTTTTGGTTTTTTTTAAGTTTATTTTATACAAAAGTTTAGGTTGAGGCACTACGAAATCTGCCGGGTCAGCTAGTTACTAATACAATAAATCGCCTGAAAAAAATATACCTTTTTTTATTGCTTCGATGGGTGAACGGGATCACCTGGTGTTAATTGGTTACCGGAGCCCGTAGATATCTACAAAGTAAATGCCGCCACCCACCTTGAGACATGAGTTCTAAGGTCTCAGTATAGTTACAACGGCTGCTCCACCCTTCAAACCGAAATGCATTACTGCTTCACGGCAGAAATAGGCAGGGTGGTGGTACCTACCCGTGCGAGCTCACGAGACTTCCTACCACCAGTAATTACGCAAATTTAAATGTTGCCGGCTTGCTTTTTATTGCACGATGCTATTCCTTCATCGTGTAAGTCAATCTTGATCATTTGTTAAGTACCATTGAAGAAATTGGTACCTGCCGGCGGGATTCGAACGCCGATGCATCGCTAGATACGAATGCACCGGGCGCCTTATCCTTTAGGCCGTAAAGATTTCAAAATTCAATTCAATATTAATTCCAATTTGAATTCCTACTGCTTGGTTCGAATAGATACTCATCGTTTTCAATTTGTATTGTTTTGTATGTATCGATAGACAACAGTGCACTAGGAACAAAGCAAAGCAATAACTTACTGCAGTAAGTCTGGAAGATGTATACCCCGAAGTATGTAGGCCAATTGGCAGTCGGATCAAAGGGGAACTTGCAAGAAAACGGCAGCACGGGTTCCGGCTCTTGTTGCAAAACATATTTCCGAATCAGGATCTCGTACAGCGGCGCGAGAATGTATTGCCACGTGCCAAATATGATAATAAAGTAGAAGCCTAGTAGAAAAAAAAAATCGGTTGTCTGTAAATTCGGTTTACTGACGGTAGTTGAACGTGACAACGTCATAAGAAAATACTGATGGAATGGTTTCATTTTTCAAAAGAAAATTTTATTTTTATTTATTTGATAGATATTTCGTATGGACAATTGACACCACATTTACTTTTCACTGAACTTCATACTTGACGAAAACATGTAAATGTATTTTTGTATAGCAGCTGTTCACGCGGACGCATCGCTCACTCAAGTAGGAGAGAGACAGATGTCGAACGCTGCCGAACGCGGAGGCCGATTGTGCGTCTTTGTCGCTCGTTGCGCGCTCTCGCTTGCACTTCAAGCCTTAAATGGAACGCCTCAGAGCGAGGTAACGCCGCATGAGTCATGTTTTTTTGGACGTGCAGCCGGCTCTATCGAATTATAAGACGTTGTCACGTCAAAAACGAATTTTAAGGAACGTTCGATTAAATATATCCACACTTTTATTTGAAGTAGTGGTCCCGCAGTACCTAGTTGAAATTCGACTATAATTAATTGAAATTATAAGTTTGAACACTATTAAGGTTCTATTGTCAAAGACACTTCTATACTTCTTTTATCACAGATTTCGTAAAGACTACAGTGTAGACAAATAATATTAAAGTTTAACAATATTAACCCGTTTTCAATTTGACTTTAAGCAATGAGAAAAGTTTGACAATAAGAAAAGTGCGCGTGCGATTTGGTGCAAGTGAATGAAGTGAAACTTCTTTTTCGATGCGTAGTATTGAGGTTTTCTTCATTTTTCATCCTTAAATCAGATTGCTCTTATGATAGGGAATGCTGTGTATAAGAGATGCGACATCTTCAACATTTATATTATGTATATTATAAATAGAAAAAAAAATTCAGTACTTCATTAAATTATTGGACGCTACTCGTTGCTAACGGTCTGTAACAGGTGTACTACGTGCATGCTTTCGAGTGCCACGCATTCACTCTCGCTCTGTCTCTTTCTATTCCATGGTAGCGTTAAACGCTTAACGCAACCTTGTTAGAAGTCGCATTAGAAGTTTCACTTCAACAAATTGAAGAGTACGTGTGTGTGTCAAATAAATNCAGTACTTCATTAAATTATTGGACGCTACTCGTTGCTAACGGTCTGTAACAGGTGTACTACGTGCATGCTTTCGAGTGCCACGCATTCACTCTCGCTCTGTCTCTTTCTATTCCATGGTAGCGTTAAACGCTTAACGCAACCTTGTTAGAAGTCGCATTAGAAGTTTCACTTCAACAAATTGAAGAGTACGTGTGTGTGTCAAATAAATGGTAGTATGTGTAATGTTTTTTTATTGATTTAATGTATTATTCATGCATAATTAAAAAAGAATATTAGCGTTCTGCACTCCCTCTCTATATTCTCTATAAGTTTGAGAAATTTCATACTGCACCGTCTGCGCAGTTTACGTAAAAAGGGGTACAAAGTTTTTGCTTCACGTGTTAATATATACATACAAGTGAAATAAACTGCGCTTTTGGAAAGTCTATGAGCGTCATTTTGAAATTATCAAGAAACCACGGCGCGTTATTTAGCGTTTTTATTCTAGATGTTAAAAATACTTATCACTTTCAGAAAAAATTAGTAAGTAAGTATTTAGAAAATGTATATAAGCTATAAACTATACAGCTTTATAACACAATTAATGAATATTATAAAACGTTGACCCACCTTTGGAAACAAAATGAAGTTTTTTCAAGAGGATTTTTTTCTTTTTAATCTGTGCATCGCTTAGATCCTCAGTGCGCCAGGCTTGACCTAGTTCCAGGATTATCGACCTTATCTCCTTTGACTTTAAGACCACGATAATACCTTTTACTATCGCTGAAATTGAATGCTTAGTTATGGAGAGGAATGTCTTTTATATCTTAAAGAAAATTTCGATTTAAATATTTTTTGGTTTTGATTCGACTTTATCTCAGAGTTTCACAGCTAAAAGCATAGATTTGATTCTAATAAAAATTAACATATCGACGTTTGAAAGGCAAACGTGACTAAGCGACAATACGTGAACTTTACAGTGGACTAATTTAAAGTTGAAATACCTGAAAACAAAATTTATTTTAACGAATCTAGCTGTAGCAGAATCTAGCTAGTAGCTGTAGGATTGAAATGATTTTAATAGGCCTAGAAATATATATTTTTTGCGCATCGAATATGGTTATTGCCTATCATTTATGTACAAAGCAGTTATTGTCGCTTAGTCACGTTTGCCTTTCAAGCGTCGAATTATCATTTAAAAATCCTACCTTAAAAAAAAATACCCAACTGTTTTATTCAATGGATGGACGGATAGTTCATCTGAAGTTAAATGGTTACAGTAGGCACTAGGTATTTATTTATTTAGTCTTCTTACATATTGACAGCATAAACCAAACCATTTGTAAGGTATTAATAACATGCTATGACACGTCCTTCTTCAAACGAGGCTTGTGGAGAGTATTAAACGGTCGGCAGCGGCTTGGTTCTGCTCCTGGCATTGCTGACGTCCATAAGCGACGGTCACCACTCACCACCAAGTGGGCCGCATACTCGTCTTGAACAAACATAGACAAATATATGATAAAATGTCAGACAGATTCGGCGGTCAAGCAAATGCTAAATTTGTCATCTTTTTGCACGACAAAAATAAACTCAAGCTCTGAGAATTATTGACGTTAAACTAAAATATACGTAATAATATACATAGACAAGGACACAAGTTGCTCTGACAAAAGCCTTTCTCAAAAGAATTTTCATGAAAATATTCAGTAAGACACAGAAAACGTGTCTATTTAAAATTTCTTAAAGAAATTCGCAAGGTAACTCGGATGGAGGCTGTTCGGATATATTTTGTAGTCGTCGTGGCCTAAAGGATAAGACGTTTGGTGCATTCGTATCTAGCGATGCAACGGTGCTCGAAACCCGGAAGTTGGGTACCAATTATTCTAATAAAAATGCATACTTAACAAATATTCACGACAGACTTCCACGGGGAAGGAATAACATCGTGTAATAAATCAACCCGCAAAATCACAATTTGCAAAATTACTGGTGGTAGGACCTCTTGTGAGTCCGCGTGGGTAGGTACCACCACCCTGCCTATTTCTGCCGTGAAGCAGTGTTGCGTTTCGGTTTGAAGAGTGGGGCAGCCGTTGTAACTATACTGAGACCTTAGAACTCATATCTGAAGGCTGGTGGCGGCATTTACGTTGTGGATGTCTATGAGATCCATTAACCACTTAACACCAAGTGAGCTGGGAGCTCGTCCACCGACCATTGCAATAAAAAAAAATAACGGCCACGTGCCCCTTTTTCATAGGTTATTTATTTAGAGGAAAATATATTTTATTTGGTGTACAGATTCCTTACAAACCAATGAATATATCAGTTTTCCTGAATTTCATATTATTATGACGTATAGCCTCAATCTCACAGTTGGTATAGACGGCAGAACTGACACGGACGACTTCTAGGCGATATAATAATACCTCAGTAAGCTCGTATTGTGTAGCTTTGAGAAGAAATTAAATATGATTTTGAAAGCTTAGTAATATAATAATTATTATAACATCGTAGTTTAAATAAAATAAAAAGAAAAAAAAATCGAATTAGTAATTTGACAACAATTCCTGGCACCACGAGATTTAGATTCATTTTGTATATTATATTTTCTCTTTGTTTTATTATTGATAGTTATAGTTAAAAGGAACTGAATATTCACAACGTTTTGATCATTTATCATCAATAACTACTAAACAAAGAATAAAAGAAAATCGAATGACAAACAGAGGATACTTGCGGTATGTCTAAGTGTTTTGTCCTTTCCTATTAAATTTATTTTCATATACCATTACCATAATTATTATTACGAGACCACCCGAGATCGTCACCTGAATAGCAGACATGACCGCGAGACCCATTCCGTGCCTATTAAGCGAGACAACGATCCAACGACAACAAAACAAAAATTAAGCAATTTTACTTATCTTTCTATTAAGCTCCATTTGCTAATAAGGGCGGCACCCGTAAAATATTTACAGAAAAACTGACAACTTTGCAGTTCTGTGCACTGGTAAAATATGTATGTGTGTATATATATATATATGTGTGTATGTATGTGTGTATGTATGTATGTATGTATGTATTTATATACCTTTTTTTTGTGTATGTATTTTTAACTTGATATAAATTTCATTGCACCTACCACTATTCACTCTGCACTACCTTTGGTTGACTGGTAGAGCGTGCCTTAGGCATTAAGTCCGCCAATGTAAATTTTACACGAAGTGTAATAAATAAAAAATAAATTAATTAAATATACCAAGGAGCAAGAGTCACAAGCAAGTATTTGCAACACAAAAAAAAGGGTGCGTGTACTTATGTACGCGCGTAAGAAGTTATACTTCATTTTTATTAAATTTAATTCTTTTTTTTTATTTAAATTTTAATCGATTTGAAAAAAAATCGATTAAACAACATCCTCAAACATGCATATTGGACATCCCTTTCCTTGACATCGTATAAATTCGGTAATTCTCGGTACGGTTCGGAAAGTTCACCCGCGGCTATATTCAGACTCGCCAAGTTACGTCGGTCGTATTGTAATGAGCGATTTAGTGGGCAACTTCATTCTGTTAAATTTGTGTCACGGTGCGCGCGCATCGTAAAACTTCACTCTCATCAATTTTTCATAACGCGCCTAAAGAAGTATAACTTCGAAAACGTATTTACTCACATTGACTGCTTACAACGTACACTGAAACGACATAAGCCAACTCAGACAATTCGAGTTGTCCTTCGAACACCTGCAGCATATACGCGCTGAGGAATATGTAGTAAACAACAACGCACGGTATTATATAAAAATACCGCCAATATCTGTTAAATAATGTCCCGTTGTAGAAAAACGTTACGTTGCAGCGTTTTAATAAATCTAAACAAGGTAGTAAAGGTTCCAAATAGTCCTCTGGTAGGCCTCTAAGCTCTTCCATGGCTTGTGTTGACAGAAACGTTGAGTGCCTATGTTTGATACAATGGTAGGCCACTCTAAAAAAAAAAAAGTAAAATCTTAATCAGAATCAAGAAGACTGTTGCCTGCTACCGTCTGTCCATTTACGTGTTCATAATCGAAAAGATGATGTGAATTGAGGCCGTCAGCGCAAAAGTGGCCTAAGCTTACCATAGTTAGTATGCAGATAGTGAAGTTTGAATTTTTTTTTTGCTTTGTAGTCAAAAACAATGTTAGCCATAATAAAATGTAATCTATGGGTGAAACTAGAGCTTTGTATACGGTTTTGCATCAAAATTTATTATGTTTTAAATAACTTAAGCTGTATTTAAGTGGTAGGCACCAGCTTGGCTCTGCTCCTGGCATTGCTGAAGTCCATTGGTGACGGTAACCACTCACCATCAGGTGGGCCGTATGCTCGTCTGCCTCATCATCATCAGCCTGCGGCAGTCCACTGCTGGACATAGGTCTCCCCCAAAGCTCGCCACTGAATGGCAGCTTCTCGTCTACCTACAGGGGCAACAAAAAAAAATTGCAATATATAAGTAAGAATATGAAAAATTGTGGGTTAAGCCACTTTAGCGCTCACGGCCTCAATTATCCTTAAGTGCCTAGCGAGTATGATCAGTATGCACTTTAGATTCGTATGTTTTAGATCATGCAGTATCAATATCATTTTAAAGTGCCTGTGGGGATTTGTATATAATATCATGATTTTTTTTATTTTTTTATTGCTTAGATGGGTGGACGAGCTCACAGCCCACCTGGTGTTAAGTGGTTACTGGAGCCCATAGACATCTACAACGTAAATGCGCCACCCACCTTGAGATATAAGTTCTAAGGTCTCAGTATAGTTACAACGGCTACCCCACCCTTCGAACCGAAACGCATTACTGCTTCACGGCGGAAATAGGTGGGGTGGTGGTACCTAGATTTATATAGACATATATACCACCACTCATCTGGCTACATAAGCTCAGTCTCAATCGCCATTGGAGTAATAATCGTGGCTTTTTTGTGACAGCTATAGGCTAGTATCCGTAGAATATTAGTGCCTTATTACTAATATCCAAGATAACTATTACAGGGAATACGTGAGGAGATAAGAAGTGGAAGAAATTATTATTAATGATGATGAGACTAATGATATAGTAGTGATAGTGACTAGATACGACTGACTAGATCTACTGATTAAAGCAGCAGATTTTATACATCATGTAAGATCATTGGACTAATAGTAGTTAGCATTGCCAGCCAAAAATCAATTATAGTATGAAGTGTGTGTGTTTGAAAAATGAATGGCTGGCACCCTCCCTGTCCGCAGTGTATTCCAATTAAAGCATGACGGTGGCAAAATGAGTGCTGTGAGATTAAAACGTTTGAAAAAAGTAATTTTAAAATTTGTCATCCTATATTCTATAGGAACTTTTGGTGAAATGTCATTGTTCAATGGATCAATAGGCACGAAATCTTTTGTTAATGAATCTAAATTATAAATTTGAACAGAACCTTCAACGCAAGCTTCAGATTAATTTGTTTAGAACGATAACTTAATACAAGTTGCTTATCGAATTCACAACAGATATTCAAAGAACTTGATAGACCACCTCGACTGATAGAAAGATATTGCAAACATATTCCCAACAGTTATAAATCACTAATACATTAGGCGTGACTGTTGTTAGTACGTTTTATAGCCACAAACATAATATTACGCTTACTGAATATTTCACAGCATTATTTTTCTATTGCCAACACACAACAATAAATGTAGAGCAATTTTTCTGTAGATTTTCTGTAAGCGTGCAAAGAATATTCCAATTCTGGTGATCCACAGCATGTTGCATTATTTGGTGACCGTCAATGGCTGGGGTTCACATCATTTACTGGTGAGTATTTACCATCGCCTGATCTATCGATTCTCTTAAAAACTTTTATTAAAAAAAAAAATCGGTTGTCTGTAAAGTCGGTCATACGAAAATACTGATGGAATGGTTTCATGTTTCGATTATCGCAATTATCGTTGCTATAAATAGTTGACACCACATTCACTTTTCACTGAACTTCATACTTGACGAAAACATGTAAATGTATTATTGTATAGCAGCTGTCTCACTCAAGTAGGAGAGAGACAGATGTCGAACGCTGCCGAACGCGGAAGCCGATTATGCCTCTTTGTCGCTCGTTGCGTGCTCTCGCTTGCACTTCAAGCCTTAAATGGAATGCCTCAGAGCGAGGTAACGCCGCATGAGTCATGTTTTTTCGTGCGTGCAGCCGGCTCCATCGAATTATAAGACGTTGTCGCGTCAAAAACAGTAACATTATTCATTTAACTGAAAACGATTAGGTATGAGCACAATTGAAGCACTTAACTTATGATCACAAAATCAATTAGATCTTACTGTCGTCACAAGAACCCATATTACTTCAGCATACGCAGTAAGTAATAAAACGTAAGCGTCGCCGCGATATTAAAGGTGTGAAAGTAAAATATCATTCTCTTTGATCAAGAAAGTGTATTCAAATAACAAACCGATCAGTTCGTAAATTTTTAACTGATCTTTTTAAAATTACTATGTTATTACTGTTTGATGTATTTTTGATTTGATTGTAGCTTGTAATAGTTCTATATGATATAGACATATAAAATTACACAGACTGTAAATACGTACCTAATAGATGTTCATCACCGTCGACGTATATAAGAGCCAAGCCACTGCCTACCGTAAAAGTATATAATTTTACGGTAGGCAGTGGCTTGGCTCTGCCCCTGGCATTGCTGAAGTCCACGGGCGACGGTAACCACTTACCGTCAGGTGCGCTGTAAGCTCGTCTGCCTACTAGAGTAATAATAAAAAACTTACCCATGTTTTGAAGTGAAAACTTCCTTAAAAACGACAGGTAAGAGACACAAATACAAAAATGTGTAGGATGAAGCCAGCAAAGAATGAGACAGAAATATACATACTATTTAATACAGCGCCATCTGTGAGATTTTTTAATACTAACGTGTGTATGAAAGCTCTTGTAGTGAATTTTAATTTAGGATTATACGTGAAATTAAAATATCGTTTCACAGAGGGCGCTACCTTACAATTATTTACTAATGACAAAATTTTACATATACTTAAGACGTTTAGGATAATTGTATTTTAATTTTGGAAGGTTTCACTTCTACCACGTGTGAATTGCACACATTTTATTATTATTATTTTTTTTATTGCTTATATGGTTGGACTAGCTCACAGCCCACCTGGTGTTAAGTGGTTACTGGAGCCCATAGACATCTACAACGTAAGTGCGCCACCCACCTTGAGATATCAGTTCTAAGGTCTCAGTATAGTTAGTTACAACGGCTACCCCACCCTTCAATCCGGAACGCATTACTGCTTCACGGCAAAAATAGGCAGGGTGGTGGTACCTATCCGTGCGGACTCACAAGTGGTCCTACCACCAGTAACAAATAGTAATAATTCGCATATTATTAATTTTGCGTCTACACTGGTAGGATGTGATGTGTGCAGATGTGAACCCTCACGTGTGGGTTCTCACATTCTGCCTATTTCGGCCGTAAAGCAGTCTTGAGCTCCGATTTGAAGTGCGAGAGTCTTTAAACTATAAAATTTAGGCTTCGAACTTGAATCTCGAGGTCTAATGGAGGTTTGAATATCTAAATTTAATATCAGGCGGTGCTTGAGTATTTTCATATATTTAGCGAAATAACAAAACCGTGAGAATAGATTAAACCTTCAAAGTTCATTCAAATCCACGAACAATAATTTTCGTACGAGTTCTTCATATCCTTATGGCACACGTACCGGAATACTAAGAGCCCTACGTTAAACAATGAAATAAATAGCCTTTCTTCAATATTTGTGAGTTATTATAGCAACCAGCCGGTTCAACTTACGTTGGATGCACGATAAAAATACAGTATGTAAAAAGGTGGAATATTTTTAAGTGAGAAAATTTAGCGATTTTTGGATCGTAGGTTTAGATCAAGACAAATATGACTAAACTAGCTGTTACCCATGGTTTTGCTCGCGTGGTCAAAGAGAAGGTTTAATATGGTTTCCCGTGGAAATTTTTTTTTTCGACCTAATACTTATTACCTTCAATCCGTTGCTGCGTTTCGACGTAAAAGAATGACAAACAAACATACAAACAAACAATTACACTTTCACATTCATAATAATTTAAAAGTATGGATTCATCGATTGCTATTAAAGTATTGTGACTTCATATCCTGATCAGTATTTTAGGCTTAGCTCAAGACCTAATGAACGTCAAACTGTTACCGGTCCGTTAATTTTATAATTGTTATTAACATGATTATTGTCACCCATGTTTTTTTTTATTACTTAGATAGGTGGACGAGCTCACAGCCCACCTGGTGTTAAGTGGTTACTGGAGCCCATAGACATCTACGACGTAAATGCGCCACCCACCTTGAGATATAAGTTCTAAGGTCTCAAATATAGTTACAACGGCTGCCCCACCCTTCAATCCGGAACGCATTACTGCTTCACGGCAGAAATAGGCAGGGTGGTGGTACCTATCCGTGCGGACTCACAAGTGGTCCTACCACCAGTAATTACGGAAATTATAATTTTGCGGGTTTGATTTTTATTAAACGATGTTATTCCTTCACCGTGGAAGTCAATCGTGAACAATTGTTGAGTACGTATTTTATTTCATTAGAAAAATTGGTACCCACCTGCGGGATTCGAACACCGGTGCATCGCTCGACATGAATGCGCCGGACGTCTTATCCTTTAGGCCACGACGACTTCGAATGTGGAGAACTCATAACTGTTTTGCGAAAAAGTACCACTTGGGTATAAATCCATGTATGCTCATAGCCTAAAGCGTACCCATTCTACATACTTTGAGATGTATACTAAAAGCAACTCTTAATTAATACCACACACTTCTAGAATTATATTCCAACTGTAGTTTCCAATTTTACACTCGACTCGACAAACAAGGACCGTCCAATTATATCAGTTAATTATGTTGAAAATCAAATGTATTTATTACTAAACTAAATAAAGGTTGTGATTCACCGAAACCACAGCGACAGTTGATATTATTTTAGGTACTTTTGATGCTTAAAATAAACAAAATTGTTATTTCTGAGGGTATTTATTTGTACAGAATAAACATAAATTTTCTTACTTTTCCTAGAACTTGTATTAAGTGAGTTTATTTTTGGACGATGTATTTTCCCTCGGTTATTTTATTTTAAATTTATTATATATTAAATTTATAGGACAATCAATAGAACGAATACAGGAATGGAAATTTTGTAGCAACTCGTTGTTTTATGTTATTCCAACACCACTCTTCCACACACTCTTTTATTACTTCTAAATATCCCTTACAAATCAGAAACCATAAATGGCGTCACAATTCCTTTATAAATCAGAGATCGCACGATTCAAAAGTTATAAATATATAAAATATTTTTTTCTGTCAATGTCTGGTGAGACAGATATAGAAATTCGTAATAGACATTAAATACGGAATAAATAATCGATGCGCTCTTAATCATGTGAAAATAGTTTCAAACGATGCATCCGTTGCAAGTAGCGTTAATAGATTGCTTTCATTATATCACAAGCACCTTTTAGCGCATTTAAAGAATTCTTAAGAGGAATAATGAACACAATGTAACTTGTAGAGGCCGGAGTCGCGAATTGTATTTTTCAAAATAACAGTTTCTTCTTCTGGCTTCGGTTTCCTCAATACTGAGGGTCGTGACCACCTCCCCGTAACAAGAGTTTATTCTGGATCATTCCACGCCATTTGCTCCTATCTGTTGCCGACTGTTAAGCATCGTGAACTCTTGTGTCAGGAGTAGTGCGGATATGGTCAGTCTAACGTGTCCTCGTGGTCTTTTTACGTCCATTTTGCAAGTGACCATTAGCTTCTCCAAGCTATTGTCATCCTTTCTGTCAATATGGCCAAAGTATTCCATACGTAGGCAGATGGTAGAAAGCCTCGTCCTTATCTCAAATTCTTGCAGGATCGACACGCTGGTGTGACGTGCTGTTCAGGGAATTCCTAGCATATTTCACACCACCACATCTCAAATGCATCATTTTGGTCGCGATCGGCTTTGTTCAGGGTTCAAATGACATTAGATAGACTATAAGGTTTCGTTCTATGATTTTCTCCGTTTTAGTCGGCCGTGGACATAGTTAATAGAGAATAATATTCTTGGCCAATACGACATCGTCAAGACTTTCGTGTACCTCGGCTCGATTATTTGCAATAGAGGTGGATCGGAAACCGAAATAAGGCGACGCATCGGAATGGCCAAATCCGCTATGAGCCACCTAAACAAAATATGGAGAGATCGAAACATACTCAAGAAGACGAAAGTGCAATCTGTTGAGACGCTCGTTTTCTTAATCTTTTTGTATGGGACTGAGACCTGGATCTTGAAAGAGTCTGACAGGCGACGCATAGACGCGTTTGAGATGTGGTGCTGGCGGCGCATGTTGCGCATCCCTTGGACGGCTTTCCGGACGAACGCTTCCATCCTCAACGAGCTAAAAGTTAACCAGAGGCTATCCACCAAATGTCTATATAGAGTGCTTCAATACTTTGGTCATATAGCAAGAAAACCCTCTGACAACCTAGAGAGACTCATAGTGACAGGTAAAGTGGATGAAAGACGATCCAGAGGTCGGAGCCGAAAAAGATGGAGTGACTAAATGTCCGAGTGTCTGGAGATGAGACTGAGCCACGCACTTCACTGTGCCACTGATCGACAAAAGTGGCTACAAATCACAAAAAAGGTCACAGGCGGGCGCATCACGATGCTCAGCAATGAGCGATCGACCGAAGGAGGAGGAGGAATAGTTAAAACTACTTTTAGGGCTTGATCTTGCTAACACATTAAGGCAAGCTTTAACAACCCGCGTCAGGCGATCTTAGTCGCTTATCGTATTGAGTAATATTATCCGCATTTATTATGATAATAACTAGTCAACATTTTTTTAACCTCTTTACTCCTTTAAGTTAGACAGTTCCACAACAGATTGTTGAACTATATTCCAATGAAGTCCGCATTACGTGCAACCTGAGATGTGAAGGGTGCATAATAATATCTAAAAATATTCTCGAGTATTTTTAGAAATGATAACAACAGTTCTTTGAAAGTTTATACTGCTTATCATGAAAAATATTGCAAAAATTTGATCAGGTGTGCAAATTAGCCTATTTTTATCATTAGATTTAGGGATTATGTAACTGGTATTTTGAACGCATTATTGCTTATGATGGAGCATGTTTTTATTTTTAACACGATTTCATTAGCTTGAAATGTATGTAAGTTTATGTATAATGGAATAGAATAGATGAAGATAGAAACGATAAGAATAATTTTATAATTTCGCTCTATAATCCTGATTAGTGTCAGCAAGATAGAAAAGAATGACAATAATTGTTAGTTCGATTTGCTATTATGCGTGTTTTAATTTTTATTTTTAAACTACATCTATTTTAGTACAATTTTGCTACCTTTGTTAACTTGATGTGTTTTATCTAGAAGAACGACTTCAAGCGTCACTAGTTTGGTTACTGTTTCATAAAAATAAGCACGTGTTACAATATCTAGACGGACGTAAAACCATAGCCTTTGTTAACTTAATAAACAGACAAATTAATAGTATTTCTCTGTCTAGAATTATTATAAACCTAAAATATATCAGTGCGGCTATTGAAAGATGAACCTTGAACTGAAAACAAATCTTAAGAAAAGGCGATCCGACCTTGCTAGGTTTGGACAGAAAAAGCCGCTTATTACGCCTGTCAAAGCGAACGGAATTAATAAATCACTCGCGTATTCTTCCCGCGGAGTGCTGTACTGAATGAGACGGGGGAGGGGGTTTGGCTATATTCTATGATCTATTAAAATACTCCAGATTGGTATATTGAAGATACTAGCTTCATGAAAGCTAAGGGATTTATCAGAGGTTCTGTTTAGGTTTTAATCGGCAGATGATCACGTCACTTGTGGAGAGTATTAAGCGGTAGGCAGCGGCTTGGCTCTGCCCCTGGCATTGCTGAAGTCCATGGGCGACGGTAACCACTCACCATCAAGTGGGTCGTATGCTCGTCTGCCTACAAGGGCAATAAAAAAAGTGTGTGGGGTTGCGAAGTATGATGCGGGTATAAAGCTCACTAAACATCCTTAAGATTATGATTAATATTTAATTATTACCTACATTTCTTATCTACTTATATTCTTATATACTATACTAATATTATAAAGAGGAAAGATTTATTTGTTTGTTTGTATTGAATAGGCTTTGAAACTACAGAACCGATTTGAAAAATTCTTTCACCGTTTGAAAGCTAAACTATTCCCGAGTGACATAGGCTATAATCTTTTTTGAAAAAATCCTTACAAAAACTCCAATAATGTAACCCAAGGTGTAAAAAAAGGACCTAAAATATTCTTATATCGCGTGCCCTGCGAAAACTATTGATGATAGAATAAAATAATGTATTACGATTTTGTAGAAAACATTACAAGAAGTAATGTTTCTATGAAAGTAATGTTTCTATAATGAAATTACTTTTTGTAATGTTTTCTACAATTGTTGAAGTTTTTGTTAAAGACCCGAGCGGAGCCGGAGCGGGCCGCTTGTTTATAATATAGAAGCTCGTCAATATTTTGTCGTTGAAGTAAAATTATTTTTTTAATAGCCCTTGTAGACAGTCCCATTCGATCGTAAGTGGTCGCTGTTGCTCATGAACATTAGGAATTTCGATGCACCGGTGTTCGAATCCCGCAGGCGGGTACCAATTTTTCTAATGAAATATGTACTCAACAAATGTTCACGATTGACTTCCACGGTGAAGGAATAACATCGTGTAATAAAAATCAAACCCGCAAAATTATAATTTGCGTAATTACTGGTGGTAGGACCTCTTGTGAGTCCGCGCGGATAGGTACCACCGCCCTGCTTATTTCTGCCGTGAAGCAGTAATGCGTTTCGGTTTGAAGGGTGGGGTAGCCGTTGTAACTATACTGAGACTTTAGAACTTGTATCTCAAGGTGGGTGGCGCGTCTACGTTGTAGATGTCTATGGGCTCCAGTAACCACTTAACATCAGGTGGGCTGTGAGCTCGTCCACCCATCTAAGCAATAAAAAAAAAAAAATGACAATAGATGGCGTTGCACTTCTCGANCTAAAACCTCGTTTGAAGCAGAACTTGTCTTAGTGTTTAGGAAACACTGTAAGGGGATTTCGTTTCAAATTTCAAAGACTATTTTCAAACAGTTTCATTGATAACACTAAAGCTTGCCAATACTTAGTGAGTCGAAGAGCAGGATGCTTTACGTTGTAAATGGAGTGGCACTTGAACTTATCTTTATCGAGATGTTTATCGTGTTTCGTACTCGTGAAGATAAAGGAGCGTGCCCGCTTTGTAACTTTAACTGGGACTCGAAAGATCTGTTCGTGAATGAATGAAATTTATGTACTCTACATATTTGTAAAATAATAATTAAAAAAAAAACTGTTGCGGTTTTTGTCGTAAGAGTAGAAACTTCTTTGAAAACCTTTGAGAAGCAAAACATTCAATGAAATTAAAACAAAGAGATATGGTACCGCCAAATCTATTAGTAACAATTTCTGGTGTCAGATGTATAAATTAAACAGATTAACTTTATTATTTTATTATTTATCCTTGATTATTAAATCAGAGGATTTAATCTGCCACTTTTACATTAATGCGTATTATTCAACTACTGTCTTCTGACCGCCTGCATTCACTTTTAAATATGTCTCAGCCGGCTATCCAAGGGAGGCCGGTCACGTGGCTTAGTCACGTGACTTTAAAAGCAGTCAAACGAGCAACTAATCTCTATATATAAAAATGAATTGCTGTTCGTTAGTCTCGCTAAAACTCGAGAACGGCTGAACCGATTTGGCTAATTTTGCTCTTGAATTATTTGTGGAGGTCCAGAGAAGGTTTAAAAGGTAAGTAAATATGAAAATGCTCGGAATTAAATAAAAATAAAATTTTGTTTTTCCTTTGATGTGTCCCCTGTCGGACGGATTCCTTTTGTTTATTTTGAGTTTATTTTATACAAAAGTTAACGTATTTTATTTATCGATTGAGACACTACAAAGTCCGCCGGGTCAGCTAGTAAACAATAATATTTTAATGGTTTGGAATATAAACCTCATGTTTAATAATAATTCTTAATATCTAAAGAACTCTATATAATCACATTAATATAAATAATCGTAAACCTTACAATAATTTATCGAGTGCAAGTTACGTCCAGTATAAAAATGCAGCAAGCATGGATGAAATTTAGTAAAAACAAAAATAGGAGAAGAGTGTGATAGAATCATGTTATTGGATGAAAGTGGACAGTTATTAAAATAATTGTGAAATAACGAAATTAGAGTCAGTCCAGGGAATTTGGGTAGGACCCCGCAGGGGAACATCACAAGCTCGTATCGTTAAATACATCAAAAACTTACAGATTAAACAAAAGTCAGACTGCAAAGTACTCGTAATTACGCTTGAAGTGACATGGACGAAAAAGGTTTTCACTCACAGGCAAGCCTGTTTATTAGTACGTGCGTAAGTACATTAATCAAATATTTTAGGATAAATTAATTACATGTACGCATTCAGATAGGGCGCAGTTATCAGTGTTTGAATAATGTTTTCTGATTTTAATTACTTGGGTCATTTAGTATACTCAACATTTAGATTTAATGTAAATTTGAATCGTAAATTTAATCAGTACACTTAATCCTTTAAGCCAAACGCATATATTTGGAAAAAAATAGGATAGCAGCCTAGTGTAATAAAACCTTGTCCATTTTCCCAATACTCAGTATTCTCTAAGTTGAACAGTCTCGCTAATAGTGCAGTTGTATGGTCAAGGCAGAGCAAGCAATCTCGCAATCACCAGCTATTATTCCATCGTAATATGTTCCTCGTGTCAAGTTATTTTAGGATACTAGTTAAAAATCAAACCCGCAAAATTATAATTTGCGTAATTACTAGTGGTAGGAGCTATTTCTGCCGTGAAGCAGTAATGCGTTTCAGTTTAAGGGTGGGGCAAACGTTGTAACTATACCGAGACCTTAGAACTCATATCTCAGAGTGGGTGGCGGCATTTACGTTGTAAGTGTCTACGGGATCCGGTAACTACTTAACAATAGGTGGGCTGTGAGTTCATCGACCCATCTATGCAATTAAAATAACAATTTAAACATATATTACTTTAATTAAATTACAAAGGTTCACCGCAAAGAAAGTCAAACAGTATTACTAGAGACAACACAACAAAGAAAAGTATATACTTGTATCATTTAATATTAGAATGAAAGTATTCTTGACTGTAAAATAGAATAATGCTTTTTAAGATAATATAATAAAATAGAATAAAATAAAATAGAATAAAATGCTTTTTAATTAAAAATGGATTCTTTCTGAAGCGTAAAGTTTTAAATTTATAGAAGACTCACAACCAATTGGTTCAGTTTAATTCGTATTAAGGACGAATGCCTCTTACTTGGGGTGGGATAGGTTCGACAGTGGGAACATATTATTATTATTTTTTCCTGAAGCCATATGAACGTAACTTGAATTTTGATTACTAGTCTTCTTAATTTTTATCACATTAAGTTACCTGTTCTTCAAAAAAAATTCTGTTTTTTTGGCGTAGATAAAAGACAAAATCACAGCCCAATTGAAACTAAGCGGTTACCAATGTCTATTATTATATTATTATAATGACAATAACACTGCCCGCGAACACAATACTTTCAAATCGACATAGAAGCCGACTGCGAGGCAGACATAGATAAGACTGTAATACCAAATCGTGTTTCCTCCCAACATACTGTACTATCGATATCATAACAATCGCACCTGTTGTCAATTATAATAAGTGACGAATGTTAATAGCAAATCCTCAATCGCGATCATTCATATATTACATAGAAAGTCTAATAATATATCGCTTAGATAAACCAACCATGGGAGCGTTAATGTATTTTAAAAATAAGATGCGCAGCCCAAACGATAAGAAATATAATCAATTCTTTAGCGATATGGTAAATTATGTAACACACCTTAAATCCAAACCTCAGACTCACAGACTACAGACTCAAATTAATCCAATGAAAGTTTTTTAGTACTGTTTGACGGCAGAAGCTTTACAGTGTTTCTAAATAATAATATATTACTTAGCATAAGTGTCATTGATAAAATATGGGCTAGTCCAAAATCTATTGAAACTAACAAAATTAGTGGGAAAAACTCTTGACAAATGTTCACCACGGCGGTGCGCTGGTTCTATATTTTTGGAAGGAAGTTTTTGCGGGGGCGAGTGTCGCTAAAGATGCACAAAAAGAGGGGCAGGCCCAGGCTAGGTTATGAGGAGTAGACGTACCTGCCAACCCGTCGCTAGCTTTTTCCAGGCTGCAGAATTCAACGTCACTGCTGGACGACGCGTAATGGCGGCGGCTGGCCCGAGGATTTGACATGGCACTCTTCTAAATTATTTGTCCACAAAACTGTTATACCACTCGCGCAATGACGAATATGATCGTCAGTAAGAGTTCGTAGTTTTATAGAAAATTAATAAGAGTCCATAAAAATATTTAGGTTAAAAAAACAAGCGGCGTGTACAACCAAAAATTAAATACGGAATTTTCCAATACTTACACAAGTTTGATTAAAAAAATTAAACGAACGTAATATTATCTGTATTATTTGAATTTTTACAAGCAATAAGGAAAAGTAACTGAACGAATGACATATTGGCATCTGGCTCGACAGCCTCCCCGGAGAGTATTGCGATCAATTCTGACCTTTCGCCAAATAATAAGGGGCTCAATATCAATGAAATTAATTAAGAAGACATTAATTATTATGTTATTATACTTAGATTCTAACTAATTACGTATGAATTAAAATTGTTTATGAACTTTATTTTGATAAAACGCGCCTAATATTCAAAACACAATATCAAGTGTTCTACCCATAGTCCCTTTTTTTATTGTCCTTGTAGGCAGATGAGCATACGGCCCACCTGATGGTGAGTGGTTACCGTCACCCATGGACTTCAGCAATGCCAGGGGCAGAGCCAAGCCGCTGCCTACCGTAAGCGGTTACTCGCCACAAGCTTCGTTTGAAGACGGACATATCATAGCGCTCGGGAAACACCGTGGAGGGAAGCTCATTCCATAACCAGATGGTACGTGGCAAAAAATACCTCTGGAAACATACTGTGAATGACCGCAGTGGCTCCAGATAGTACGGATGAGCTCTACTCCGGTAGCGGGCGGTGCTCCGGTAAAAACAAGATGATGGTATCATCACGAATAATTCCTCAGAGCACTCTCCATGGAACATACGATACAAAATACAGAGGGAACCAAAATCCCTCCGCAGACCCAGAGGTCTTGTCTGAATGTCTTTGAATGCACTTGTTTAAATAATATGTGTTAGTATTTTTCAATTAATTTTATACTGTTATGACTTACGGTGATAACTTAAGAGTTCACAGCGCAACTGTTTTAATTTTTACTTATTATCAGGTCTGCTAAGATCTCTTCCCCTACAACAGAAAAGGTGACCATTTTTGCTACCTCTCCATTATCCGTAGCTGGGATGCCTTCGCATATTTACTTGTCTATACAGCTCCTAATACTCGGCCGTCTAATTTCTAACATAAATTTCGGTTATTTCTGTTACAATTTTAAAGAGTAGAGCTACAGAGAGTAGAGTTTTATCAATACAAATAATTTTGATTTAATTTTATATCTGTAACAAAAGGGTAAGGAATAGCGTAGCAGCATTCTTACCATGATTCCTACAGACCTCGGTAATGAAGGACAATAGTTAGTTCATTAGAGAATCTTGAGTTCGTCTGCCTAATTGTCATACTAAAATAATAAACCTAAGATTGGTATATAAATTCGTAGAGCTTTCGAAAAACAAATTCTTTAGAAGTGTGAAGATTATTTAATAAACAACATTATCTTTCTTGTGGTCTGTATGACTTAAATCATATCATTACTGGTGGTAGGACCTCTTGAGAGTCCGCGCGGGTAGGTATCACCGCCTGTCTAATTCTCCCGTGAAGCAGTAATGCGTTTCGGCTTGAAGGGTGGGGCAGCCGTTGTAAGTAGTACGGTGTAAGAACTTATAACTTATATATCAAGGTGGGTGGCGCATTTACGTTGTAAATGTCTATGGGCTCCAGTAACCACTTAACACCAGAGGGGCTGTGAGCTCGTGCACCCATCTAAGCAATAAATAAAAAAAAAAACACCAAATAAATCTCACCGATAAAATTGGTTTCAAAAGACCCTTCGAAATTGAATGCAAACAATTACCTTAAAAATATTTACTCTCATTTGAAATTTAAATTTAGATAAAAAAAATGTACCATACGTAATTAAATAAAGCGTTTATCATAATTTATGAGTGTCGTAGCGCTACGTCGTAGCTCTCTGATAACTACCGTAGTCATTTGGGTCTACGGTTGATTCAGAGACTGCGCGTCACACAGTGCTACGCGGACGCCTACGGAGCGTAGACGCGTTTTCCGAATTAACGGAACGAGATTACGCGGGAAAACTCATAAGCGTTTTTCACAGGCACCAAAAGTTATTTGAACTGTTTTATGAACAATTGTGAGTTGGACTGAGTGCGCAGTGTTTGGTTTTATACTTGTGTGTGGTTTTCGTATCTTTTGCTAATGAATCTTGGGATGCGGAGTTGAAAAGGATTTTTTTGTTTGCTTCTGACGGAAATAGCTGGTAAGATTTTTTTGTAATTTTGTAAAAGATTTTCAGCGTGCCGTTGTTATTTTATTGATCGAATTATAGGCGTGTTTTTGACAACGCTTCTGATGATTTAAATGTGATATATTAGAATCACGTCAACCGAGTTTCAGTATTTAAGCTGCAGTATGCCGTATTTTCTTCTCGAATATCGATATTTAGATTATAAGAAATATAAGAAAATCAGATTCATTATTAAAAGCTGAATCAAGCTTAATCAAGCTTAATTCAATATTGAATTACATTTTCAAATCACAATATATTAACGCCTGACTCTTAGAATAAAACTTTTAATATTTGCAAAATATTCAAATATCTCATGATGTTCACGAAAGCTTTGTTCTTGCTTGATAATAAGTAAGACTATATACCGATTTTTTAGGTATAAATTTACCCAAAAAATTCATAGAAGTCATAAAAAAAAAACATTAATTTCAGATTTTCTTAGAGAAATTTAATTAAAAAAAATGTTCCGACTTTCTTTCTATTTCATACAAGAATACGGCATAGAGAGTATTTCCTATTATAACATTTATTTTACAAAATAATGGCTATGATGACATTATAAATGGCGCAATAGTTTTTCCTAACATCCGAAGCCGCTTAAGATCTAAAACATCTGATTCTTTCTAACTATATTTATCTCTCTTAATAATGTGGCCAATACACACTACATTGCAAAAATATTATTAGTATATAAAGAAAAATCACATAATTAATTGAAATGACAAGGGTAAGGGATTTTTTGAAAAAGTTTTGGAACGATGTTCCATAAGGGACGATGCGAACCTAACCGAGAAAAAATGTCCGTAACGTAAGATTTTTATTAGTAATGCACACAATGTACGACTTAACTTTGTAATAACGTACAAAAAATAACATATTTTTTTTATCATTCATTGACCACGATCTCAGAGCGTTCATTTGCGCAATACACTAACTCTTATGCAAACAACCGTGAATGAAGTGTACCACAATAAGTTCGCACGTTACCAAATGACCGTGGGTTGTTGCGAAACCTCCAGTTTTATTTTCTTTATACCTCGAACTTATAATTAATATTTTTATAATAAGGAAATTAGTTCCTATTCGGTGTCCCACGACACTACACATCTTTTTTTTTTTGTTGCTTAGTTGCGTGGACGAGCTCACGACCCACCTGGTGTTAAGTGGCTACCGGAGCCCATAGACATCTACAACGTAAATGCCGCCACCTACCTTCACATATAATTTCTAAGGTCTCACTTGTAAAATTACAACGGCTGCCCCGCCCTTTAAACCGAAACGCATTACTACTTCGCGGCAGAAATAGGCGGGGTGATGGTGCCTACCCGTGCGGACTCAAAAGACGTCCTGCCACCAGTAATTGTGCAAATTATAATTTTGTGGGCTTAATTTTTATTACACAATCTTATTCCTTCACCGTGGAGGTCAATCGTGAACCTTTGTTAAGTACGTATTTCATTAGAGAAATTGGTACCCGCTTGCGGGATTCGAACACCGGTGCATTGCTCAACACGAATGTATTGGACGTCTTGTCCTTTAGGTCACGACGACTTCAAATTAAATTATTAAATTAATGGTTTAAAAATTCCTCTGTGAAATATTAAAATTGTTTTTTTTTTTTAATAATAAGTTTCCAATTTTTCATAAATAACTTAGTTATTTTCTGTATGGTTTATCGATGACTGTTGGAGAATATTTAAAAAACAAGACTGTTAAAGCTCACAACTACGAGATTCTACTTGAGGTATGTACCTATCTTAAACTGATACTAAAAGGAACATCTTTATAAAAAAGGCGGCCTGACTGAGTATCTTTATTATATTACTTTTATGATTTTTGGGATATTCAATCTTTGTACCGGAAAACTTTTTGGCATTAACAAAAATCTTCTACAACTTGATTTTATTAGCTAACTTTGACTGACATAAAAACAGAGTGACATAGTTTATCCGTTAGGATTTACATTCGCTGAGATCTGGTGAGCATGTAGCCACATTAAAAAAAAAAAAAGAATAGAAATGAGTCCCCGCTGAAAAATAAATTGCTAGTTAAAAGAGACATTCAATATTTACATCAATAGGTTTGTTTTTATTGCCCTTGTAGGCAGACCAGCATACGGCCCACCAGATGGTTAGTGGTTACCGTCGCCTATGGACTTCAGCAATGCCAGGAGCAGAGCCAAGTTGCTGTCTAAAACAGTGATCTAATCTGAAAACGGTGTGTCCCAAACACTGATTCCCGGAATATTCTGGTAGCTATTTTAAAAAGAAAATTTTAAGTTAAAATTATTGTTAAATTGAGATATACCCTGTAACCATATTTGTTAATAAAATCCATAGAACTTGTTATGTGACATCAAAGGAAAACTTATTAAAAAAATACGATAAAAACTTTTTAGTCCTCAGGACAAATCACAGCGGCTTATTTTTTCTTTGATGAAAAGAGAATGTCGGTAATAAATTCATCTTAAGCCTGTTTCAAGGCTGTGCCACTCTTAAAAAGCAGTAATAGCTAAGGTGATGAATACCCCAGAGATGAGCTCGCGTAGTCTCAGACTACGTCGTATCAGTACTATGAGTAATTACGTATTTATTTATTTAGGGCTTCATTTTTAAAGCACATTTTTTTCTTTCTTTGTTGATGACTTTTGGGAATATGTGACAGGCGAGTTTTTAATTGTAAGCTGCCACTAGAATCCAAGTGTCAACATAGTTTTATCACTCGATACAAAAATGCCCAGCGTCTAAGAACATTTTTTTAATAAGTAATCATCATTCTCCAGCCCTTCTTCCAATCACCTGGGGTCGACGTACCATGTTTTCTCTTTCCATACTCCTCTATCATATACCCTTTCTTCGCCCACTTCCTTCTTACACATATCATCTTTCTTGCAATCCATCCATTTTTTCTTAAGTCCACCACTTCCTCTAAAGCCTTTCACATTTATAATTAAAACTGTCTTAACAACATTGTCATTTCGTCTCATCACATGACCATACCATCTCAAACGCGCACTTCTTAATTTCTCTGTCACAGGCGCCACTTTCAGACTTCCTCCATACTTTAAGCTATACATCTAGACATATAGGTATAAATAAAATTGGAGTGTCTGTTTGTAATATTGAAATAACCGCTTTTTACTACATGCATATGAATATATATACGGTACATACACCAAAATAACATTTTTTACAATTTTTGTCTGTCTGTCCGTCTGTCTGTCTGTTTGTTCCGGCTAATCTCTGGAACGGCTGGACCGATTTTGACGAAACTTTCACTGATAGGTAGCTGATGATATAAGGAGTAACTTAGGCTACTTAAGACTAGCTTCGCCCCGCGGCGTCACCCGCGGTACGACAATAACCGCGGGTTACATCGCGGGACTCAGCTATTAATAATAAAATTGAATGTTTCCGAAGCAAAGCGAGGGCGGGTCGCTAGTAAGTAATATAGGAGTAATAACTGTGTAGAACAAAAACACAACAAGCCTTGTTTTTAATAATGTAGTGAAATGAACAACCATATTCTACTCATTCTTGTTTGAATCACCGCACTATATATAATAAATTTTAATTAATATCTCAAAACAACTTATGTAGGTTAGTATATACTAAAACGCTGGTACTGAATTTTGCGCTATAACTCTCCCGCGGCTAAAATCGGACCGCAAAGCTTGTAGTTGTTTTGACAACAAAGTTTCGAATTCGAGCTTCGTGACTACGATCCGATGTCTGACTAAACCTTGTTTCGGATGATGTATCGTATACGCACAGTTGTGTGTATTGGTCCAACAGCCGGTAGGTGCAAACTTCTAGTTCGGCCAGAATATGGCTGCTATTTACCACATCTAACTCACCTCTAATCTTTTTAGTTTTGCGTAACAACTCATTCAACATCTGGAGTTAAGGTATTCTAAGTCTTTTTTTTCTATTACCCTTGTAGGCAGACGAGCATACGGCCCACCTGATGGTGAGTGGTTACCGTCGCCCATGGACTTCAGCAATGCCAGGGACAGAGCCAAGCCGCTGCCTACCAAAGACACAAGATGTGATATAGAACTATCCTTGATTTTTCTATTACCTTTCAATATGTACATCAATAACAGCTTTTTTTTAATAATTATCTGGTATGAAGCGGTTACAGAAGCTCATAGACATTATCAACGTAAATTTCACCACCCACCACGAGACATGAAATGTAAATACTCAATTTTATATAGTAAAACGGCTGCTCCATCCTTCAAACCGAAACGCGTTACTGCTACGCTTACAAAAATTAGTACCCGCCTGCAGGATTTGAGCATGGACAAAATCGAATCGCTCCATTTGAGGGCACCGGGCGTCTTATCCTTTAGCGTTCAGCGCAAACTTCCGAAACTGAACGTATCGGGCTATGGAATAAGCTCCCCTCCACGGTGTTTCCCGGGCGCTATGACATATCCTTCTTCAAACGAGGCTTGTGGAGAGTATGAAACGGTAGGCAGCAGCTTGGCTCTGCCCCTGGCATTACTGAAGTCTATGGGCGACGGTAACCACTCACCATCAGGTGGACCGTATGCTCGTCTGCCTACAAGGGCAATAAAAAAAAAGTATGCCCAATATTTGTTGGTGCTACGCCATGCGCGCTCGCTACGTCCTGGCTATTTGAAGTTTAATCATACAAATATTGACATTTTTAACACAGTATACTCGTACATGATAATATCTAATACGGATGTACCTGATATTCGTTTAGTAAGCACTATTAATTAATTATGAGTACCAACAATGCATACGAGACCAGAAACATGCACAACCGAATACCGAATATCAAATATCTTCAACAAAGCTATCTCTCCCGGATCCCGAAAGCTCTATCACATTTTCGTTAGCAAGGATTCATTTATTAATATCCAACCAACGAAGGATTTTATGGGTCATTGGAATTCTGTACACACGGGTGAGCACATTATAATCTTCTGGTGCGTTTGACGCAGTGAAAACGTACAAATAGCCTTTACAATGCAGCTATTTACGTCCTCAACTCTTATGAATTGATCTTATGACCTACTTCCTGCTACTGTGACTGGCTTCATATTTAAAATGATGACTTCAGCCTTGTGGAAATCGTGACGTCATTCTCTTCATTAATATCATCGTCTTCCATGGTGACAGCAAGTAAATTACTTGTTAAAAAACTTCTTAAAATAGTTCCTTTAAAATAGGCCTCAGGGCAACCCTCTCTGCCCGGGTGTAGACTCCCTGCCTGACAAGGCCGGGATGATGTGTTTGCTGGGTTGTCAATATGTGCTGGTATAGATTCCTCTTCGGATCTCCCATTTTTCGTCTCCCGCGGGCGGCAACAGCTCTTCCCCGTGGTTTTACTTAGACTTTTTACTTAGACTTACTTATGTCTATCTCACAATTAGCTTACTAAACGATGGCGGCGTGCACCACCACACCTAATCCTAAGTAACTTACCTAACCTAACCATGGGGTGAGGGTAGAACTAAGACTCTCAAGAGACTCTTCTCTGCAGTCCTCTCCCCCTCTTCCCACACATTATAGTGAATTACAGAATTATTGGAACTGCAGTGGGTCTAGGACCCAGCCCCGAAGACTAGGGGGAGCTACTGCCCCTTGTTATAAAAGGCTGCAACGAGTGCTGTCCCCAAAAGGGGGTAGAGGTGTGGGAGACGGGGCTGGTTGAAACTCAGTCCCAAGGGGGTAGTACATGTGTCCCCTCAGGCCCCACAGCCGTCGATGATCATTTAATTTTATCTCCGCAGGATATTCGGAGGGCTTAGGAGCCCCCACGGCAATGCCTTGTCTAAGTTGTTCTAACGTGCAGCGGAGCAGTGTTGCGGAGGTGCTGGTGGGGTCCGTTTTCAACTCGCTCGTAAATATCTCGAGCGAACCTGCTCCCGAACTCCTGCAGCGACTCGACACCCAGATTCTGGGCGATAACGTCATTCCTGACGTACCGCCCAGCCCCAACTATAGTGCGAAGGTGTACTATATATAGTATAGGCGTTTAATACCCAGTCCCTTCTTATTTCTTGTATACGTCCAAGATTTACAAAAGTCCTTTGAAACCTATCGTAAAGTCGTTTATTCTTCTTCTTAGTCGTTTGAACTTAGAAGATAAGAATGGTATTTATAACGTGCACATGAGGGAATCCCCGCATGAATAGCTTAGATAGATCACCACTCTGCCTATTTTAGCTGCGAAGAAGTGATGAGTTTCAGTTTGAAGGGTGGGGCATCCGTTGTGTTATACAACTGAGATTTAAAACTCATACTAAAGGTGAGTGAGGCATATACTCGTACATACGTTGTTGATGTCTATGGGCTCCAATAACCACGTCATAGCGCGCCGTGAGCTCTCCACCCATCTAAGCAATAAAAAGTTTGTAGAAATATAGAATCTAGATAAAAAATTATGTGTGTGCGTAAAAATAAACAAATTCCTGTTGCTTGCGTAATATGAACACTAGAAAAAAGCATCGACTTGAATTGCAGGATTCTCTAAGTGAGTGAGTCTTCCGTGAGTAACTAGAAATATATCACAGAACATTAATTTATTACCTGTTTATAGATTTGTACCGGAGTGTATAAAAAAAAAAGCTATTTGACGGATGCCTGAACCAACTTAACGATATTTTCAAGATAAAATTGCATACACACAACTTCCAAATATTAACTTAGGAATTATTCGAGATGATCCCTCATCTACTCTTTATCATCGCACCTCTCGCCATCGGAGCAGAGTTCATCCACATTATCTGGAACCGCTGCGTTTATCGATGGTGCGTTTCCAAAGATCTTTTTTGCCACGTACCATCCGGCTTTGGAACGAACTCCCCGCTATGACATATCCTTCTTCAAACGAGGCTTGCGGAGAGTACTTAACGGTAGGCAGCGGCTTGGCTCTGCCCCTGGCATTGCTGACGTTCATGAGCGACGGTAACCACTTACCATAAGGTGGGCCGTATGCTCGTCTGCCTACAAAGACCATAAAAAAAACATCAGACCGTCGGTCTAGCGAGCAAAATCATGCGCTCGGTGGAAGATCTCCGTTTTTTCGTTTCCCTAAAACATTAAGGAAACTGTCAAATAACGTATGCGAACGAAAGTATTTTTTTTTATTAGATGCCGCTGTGTGATAGTGACGCTCTCGCACCGGGCTCTTTCAATTCAGTGTGTATTGCAATTTCGTTAATGTATCTTTTAGTTACTTGAACTTCTGTTATGTTGGCAAAAAAGCAACATTTACATAAAAGATATGGCTCGTTAGGTTTTCTTCGATGGTTTTTCTGAGTCGTACATCGTTTTTCTTAGAACTGGTGGTAATTTAATAGGACTTTAAACACGCTCAGTGACGTCCGAATTGATATTGTAACGCCGGTAAGAGTGACGCCATCTATCGCCGAATAGCCAAACGAATATCGAATGATCTAGTAGCATCTAGAACGCTCGAGAAGTACAACGAAATGTGTGGAATATTCTCGACGCTTCTAGGGATTTCATCTCGACTATAAAAGCGTTGCAGAGATGGCACGCAGGCAGTCAGTAATCGGAACTAATCGAAGCGAAACAGCAAACGGATCACCTGAAGCGAAGCGCAAGAACTGAATTAAGAATTTTAAAGTGTTTTGTGAGTGTTATAAGTGATAAATGCGGTTTTAAGTTGTACTTTGGTGGAACATTTATTTATCTCGAACCCGCAGCGCGGAACAATATAAATTATTGTGAATTTGAACATAGAACTCTTTGGCTTACCAGCCTTTAGTGACTCAAACGAATTTCCAATCTGCAACCCTTTGACGGGTACTCGTTTGCATGTAGCTTTATTTAAATGAACTTTTGAATTGAACACAGCACCGTGGATTTGTATTTATAGTACCAAAAACTATTTTCCTTGCATAGCCTTGCAATACATATTAATACACTCGATCAGTGTAAGCCTGTATATTAGTAAAAAAAATAACAAAAAAACACTGTCTGATCACTTTTTTTTTTATTGTTTAGATGGGAGGACGAGCTCACAGTCCACCTGGTGTTAAGTGGTTACTGGAACCCATAGACATTCACGACGCGAATGCGCCACCCACCTTGAGATATAAATTCTAAGGTCTCGAGTATAGTTACAACGGCTACTCCACCCTTCAAACCGAAACGAATTACTGCTTCACGTTTTAAATAATCATTGATTTGGTTATATTGACAATTAGAAAGATCTCTACAAGCGCTTAGGCAATGAATATAATGATTCTAGATCTTATCCTATCCTTCAGCTCACAGACATCCACTGCTGGATATAGGCCTTCACCAAGGCTCTGGTTCTAGATACTATTAGTGAATTGATGATGGTGTGATTATACGAACCAGATAGCCAAGAGCATCTCCAACAAATATTCACGTTTTTTTTTTTTTTTTTTTTATGTCGTACTGTTAACATTTAAATTTAACCTATTTTTCCGTTGTTTGAAGAATTGCTGTAACATGTCATAGTGTGTTATAAGAGATTGCTGTACATACCTGTAACTGGCTTACATAGCAGTACTTAATTTTATACTTGTTAATTTTAAGCTTGAATGGTTTGTATGTACTGCTGTTGGTGTGTCTAAATAAATAAATAAATAAATACTCAATCATTTTTAACTACCCAGAGATTGTGGTATAATTAGAATCAAAGTCACAAAGACCAGGAGGTGAGCTAGATTTTTTTATTGCCTTTGTAGGCAGACGAGCATACAGCATGATGAATGATTACCGTTGCCCATGGACTTCAGGAATGCCAGGGGCAGAGCCAAGCCGCTGCCTAAAATAGTCTTTCGATATAAAAAAAAAGGTTAAAATATACTTTGCCTTCTACTTCTTACAAATTCAATGATAACCTTAGTCAATATAAAACGTGTTCATGGAGATACAAGCAGATTATGAATTCCAGCACGTCAGCCGATAACGCTTCTAGGCAATTTGCCGATGACAGCCGATTGAGTAACTCAATATGTAAAACGACTTCTCGATTCGTTGAAGGAATAACTTGAGAAATGTAACAAACGGCTCGTGTGAGAAAAACGCGTTGATTCATCGCTCCAGTGTCAAGATAAATAGATTACGCTATGCGACAAGTCAAATAAAGATAAGTGTGAGTTATGTCCTTGACTGTGACCGATAGGTAGTGGCTTAACAGCGCTCATAGCATTGCTGGTATTGATAATCTGGGTCGCCACTCGCCCTAAAGTGAGTCGTGTGCTGATCTGCCACTGAAGTCACTAAAAAACCTTAAATATCCAAAGTTGAGAAAAAATCATTTTTGCGAAATAGCTCTATTTGATACAATAACAATTCATGAAAAACATAAATGAAATATGTAACAATTTAAAGAAAAAAAAAAATCGCTCATGTCTGTATTACTCTCAACTCGTTCGAAATTTTTGAAATATTTCAGATTAAATATAATCGTTTTTTAATATTATTTTATTAAAATACTCTGTGATTTTTGAAATTATTCTCATGTTAAATTCAATGAAAACATACTTTTTAAAGAAATAAAAAATATATTTACGTGTTTAGAATTCAGCGATTGAAATGTATTGTAGAAACAGTTTTTCTTCACAGCATCAGTATTTTTCTCACTCTTTTCCCACTAACAGAGATCGACACAGCTTGTGATCAGAACGTAGTTATATTTGGCTAAACCTTCAGCTAAACCGTTTCCTGCGTATCAACCATGGGAATGACAGGGTTTGAAGTACCGAACCAAACAGTACCGAAAAACCTCCCCTTAATTCGTATTAAGGGGAAGGTAAAGTTAGGCAGGAGGTCGGTAGTAGCTAGAGATAAGTGCTTATAAGCAACTCACTACTATAGGGACGGGACAAAGTATCCGAACTACTGATCTATGTACTAAGTATGATTTATTACTCTTCTCATAATTAAACGATACATGTAATATATATAAGTATATAAATGCTTACTTACTACCTCAGATGCCCTACCAAAAATAAAATAAAAAAGAAACCATTAAAGGTTCATTTTTATATTAAGATAAATTTTTTTACTCGGGAATAAACATTGAATACATAAAACAGATTATACGAACGATACAATTATCTATTCTAAAAATAGATTAGTACGAATACATTTCTTATCTCTAATCATCGTATATGCTCTGGTTCATATTACCAGATACAATCAGTAACAAAAGTGTTTTCCTAACCATTATTTTATTACGTATAATATAGTCTACTTCTATATTTATGAACTATTTTCTTCTTACCATCTACTAATATGATAACATTAGGCGATATATCCTTAACAACTATAAATTAACCCAAAAATATAGTGGATCAAGTTTGTTACAATTTTCGTTTTTTTACTAAAATTAAATCCCCAGATTTATATAAATTTAGCTTAGTTAGATAACTTACTTACATGTATCTGATGTACATCGTATCTTTACATTCAATATACTCCAAATGTCAAAGCTAGATGCAGAACAACCCACACAGACCTCATCGCGTTGACACAGCCGTGCTTACACAAGCACCAAGCTCAAAGCTCGTAAAGCCGTGTAACGGTCACTTTGAATTATTTGCTAGGATCGTACTAACTATGCCACTGACCCGAAATAACACTCCAGTCATAATGTTAATTACTTGACTTTCTTTTTAAAAATACAAATTCAAATTGGAAATCACAATTTTTTGTAGAAAAGCACTAGTTTCGTTTGCAGGTATATAAATAATGGGAACATTATGTATGTATCATATTTTTTCCCCTACGTAAGCGGGTTGCCTTTAGATTCTATGTCAGTGTAACCTAACGTGCAGGTGAGCTCATGGGCCTCTTAACCTGAGGACGTTGCTAACACTAGCCCTATCAAAAGCAGTGCTTCGCAGAATCTACCACCGGATCGGAAACGTGACCCACTGAGAAGATCCGGCGAGAAACTCGTGGGCTGTGTCTGTGGGCTAATTTACTCGTCAAACCCATTCGATGAGAACGGTGCCCAGTGCTTGAGGCACCTAAAAGCACCGTTAGTGGATCGGAAGAATCCGAAATGACGTGTTTAGGGCTATCTCAAACTGTGTAGTGAATTTTTATTTATTACCTTTAGCTATTTTAAATAAAAAATTTAAGATCAAGATTATCTAGCAGCTTTTTATCGAAAAAAAATTCTTCTATGGTCAGTTAATGACTCTGATATCGTCAATATCGACGAGTAGCGTCAACTGTCTACTTTTCAAAAAATAATTAATTAATTTTTTTCCTTCTTATTAATTTCGTTTTATTAAGGAAGCAAACCCATATCAATAAGCAGATAATTAATATCCCCGAAACACTGAAGCCCCAACGGAAATGAATAATATTTTATAAAGAAATTGCGTACCACAAGCTAGTCAAAATGTTCCAAAAAGTTTGGAGTGTTCCTGTCATTCAAAAGAAACTGAAATGCTGTGTGTCATATTATTATATCGTGCTTAGATTGTTTTACTAGATCATTGATCTTGGAAAAATAACATTGCCTCCAATGACAAAGCTTGCAAAGGAAAACAAAGTCTTTTTAAATATTTGTCATTAAAAATTATATGCAGAGAATTAAACACGAATTGTTTTAAGCTTTAGCGGCTGTCTACATTATTAGTACTGCTGTAATATAATGAGCTCTTACTATGATATTTACTTTTAAACAGTTCCTGATATTTCATGGTTTCATTCTGTGATGTACACATTTAATTTCACATACACCCATCCAATAAATCATCAATATAATATCATCTTTTGACATTTTTGCGACAATTTAAATATTCACTAATAATTACGCAATGAAACTTAGATGAGCTTCACAGTATAAATAGACAAAGTCAGTGATTGCATTTATAATAATAATAATTACATTTATTTAATCCACAATACAAATAACTTTTCAATTAATATGACATAAAAATTCTAATTCTAAACAATATTACAATATATTAATTATATTAACACAGTGGAGATAAAAATTGCTGAACAACTTGATTCATTAAGTATCAAGTATTTTAAACGAACTGTTTCATCATCCAATCCTCAGTTCAATATTGAAACTTGTTACTGTGGAAACCCTGGCATATTTAAATATCCCTAATGTATATGTATAGACTTGCAAAATTGTCAATGTAGCTAAAATAGCAACAAAAAAATCTTATCAAAAAAGGGACTGAACGAATACACAGAACTCAATTAAAATTAAGACGAAAAAAGGCGCATCCAACTATTATTTTAGGACGGAATTTAATTAGGGCAGTTTAAACACCCTCCCTTGAATATCGTTCAGGAGTGCTCCCATAGGAAATCCTGGGAACAAGACTTCCCTTTCACTCAGGCCATAAGCGCAACTCCTTTACAACACAGAGCGTTAACTTTGTAAAGTAAAAGTGTTTGGGCTTAAAAGGGTTGAAACACGAGTTCTTGAGTTTCAAACTCGTGAAGTATTTTAATTTAATACCTTTTGCACGTGACAAGGGGAAGNTTGAATATCTTTCAGGAGTGCTCCCATAGGAAATCCTGGGAACAAGACTTCCCTTTCACTCAGGCCATAAGCGCAACTCCTTTACAACACAGAGCGTTAACTTTGTAAAGTAAAAGTGTTTGGGCTTAAAAGGGTTGAAACACGAGTTCTTGAGTTTCAAACTCGTGAAGTATTTTAATTTAATACCTTTTGCACGTGACAAGGGGAAGCGGGATACAACAATGTTGTTTTAGGTTCCACTGTGTAACGATTAAAGCTGGTTATTAGCGTTACGCTAATGACGGTCATCACTGTTGACATAGACTATATTCGCTCTGTTTGTTTTTCTTGAGGTTGAACTTTATCTTAAGCATATGAAAATGCAGCTGATGAAAAGTGGTCAGGGTAAAAGTATATGTCATAGCGCTATTTGGGACAAGGTTAAAGTACCTGGTGTGTAAACGTGTATAGTTATAATGACATCGACTATATATTTTAAGCTTAATATGTATTTGTCGGAGAAGCCAAAATTATTATTAACACCATCGTCAGACATCGTAGGGGCGTAGGATGATCGAGCTAAAAGAAATATTGAGTACATTGTTGTCTTAGAAAAATTTAGAAATCTTCTCTTGACGTTCGCAAACGAAAATGAATGACAGTTCTTATGACGGAGGCACCGCTCTTCAAGGAAAGGCTGGTTGGTAAGTGTGTAATAGCGTTTATGCGTCCTTCATCGGCTAGGCTCTGTCGTAGCACGAAGTTAGCAGAGATCCGAGGGTACCGCGATCGTGCTGCCATCTCTCGGGAATCGTGCTGCGTTTCGTTTAGCTACCAAACTAATGACCATCTCTGACATATTTATAAAAAATCTTAGGCTTGATGCAACGGTGTGGCGGAGCTAGATGGCAGCCTCTCTCTACTTTCTTCTTCTCTTCACAACGAAACACTAATTTAATCTAACTTAGTACACTATTACCTACCACTACTTTATATCTGACAAAGTTGAGGGAACCTGCCACCGGTTCCGTGCCAGGCCCGCCCCTACTGATTCACAACTACAATTGGAGCTACGGCACTAAGCTTAGCACACATGCACGTGCGCCTTGAATCCCTATCTAAGATCGAAAGCACTCGCCAGTGTGGGAGTAGGACATAATATGCGTTTTCAGAGATCATTTCTGTCAAGTGTTGTCTGACTTGGGTTGTCCCTGAGAGTTACGATACCATTTTTCTAACGGGATTGGAGAACTGACCCTGAGCTCTCGTGAACATAATTAAGAATGAGTACGTATACGGAATAGAAATAAAATGGTAAGTACCATTCCCCAAAAAAGACTTAAATAAGAAGTCCTTAGAATATGAATAATTACGTTCGAATCACTTATTACCACGTACATGTGACATTGACAATGGCTACAAAAATCACACGAGTCAGCGAGACTTGTTAGCAGCGCTTTGACAATATGAAGCAAACCGTTTGATCTGCGCGTTTCTTTGTAAAAAAAGGACTTGGAGGAGACGTGTGTATTTTATTTTTCTCGAATGTTCCTCTTGTTAAGTGCTCGTTATGCATCTGTTAAAACGTGTTCCTGTATATATTATTATTATACTAATGGTCCCGCAGTAGTCGAAATTCGACTATAATTAATTGGAATTGTAAGTTTGTACACTATTATGATTGTATTTTATACTTCTATAATCACAAATTTCGCCAAGACTACACTATAAAAAATATTAACAAAGACAAACAATATTTAATCTATTCTCAATTTGGCAATAAATAGTATGCATGCGTGTGTGCATCAAATACATGGTATGTAGTGTGTGTAATATTTTCTATACCGATTTAATGTATCATTTATGCATTATTTAAAAAAAAAATTAGCATTGTGCACTTCTTCTCTATATTCTCTATAAGTGTGGAAAATTTCATACTCATCCGTACGCGCAATTTTCGTAAAAAGGGATACAAAGTTTTTGCTTCACCTATTAATATATAGATACGTTTTATTTCCAGATTTTGCCTTCGATCAGTTGACTATTTCATTAACGGCATGTCACATGGCTGATGAAGTCTTTGACAACAACAGTGTAAAGACCATTATTAGTCAAAGTCTAACCTACACTAGTGTGATAGTGTAGCTTTGATTTAAATTTTGAAATGGTAATCGTAAGAAACACGCATTGAATATATGTATGTGTATGTTCGAAAAATAAAACATGCAAAATTTCCACAGGTAACCATTTTCAAACGAAGCGACGCCAGTTGTTACAATTTAATTAAAACTTAAATTTCATGTTCGCTTAGTACCAGTCCTAGTAACGGCAATCAGGTTCTGTTATCCGTGGGCTCTGGTGAATACTTCATTTGCTTTTCAGATAGGTTGCTATATGATTTTTATTTGTAGTAGTTCGTATTGTGATCCCACATGTGTAAGATACCATTGCTCCCTTTTGAACCAGGAGGAAATTGCCGGACTTGACCGAATCTGAAGTCGTCGTGGCCTAAGGGATAATAAGACGTCCGGTGCATTCGTATCTAGCGATGCATCGGTGTTCCAATCCCACAGGCGGGTACCAATTTTTCAATGAAATATGTACTTAACAAATTTTCACGATCGGCTTCCACGGTGAAGGAATAACATCGCGTTATAAAAATCAAACCCGCAAAATTATTATTTGCGTAATTACTGGTGGTAGGACCTCTTGTGAGTCCGCACGGGTAGGTACCACCACCCTGCTTATTTCTGTCGTGAAGCAGTAATGCGTTTTAGTTTGGAGGGTGGGGCAGCCGTTGTAAGTATACTTGAAACCTTAGAACTTATATCTCAAGGTGGGTGGCGCATTTACGCTGTAGATGTCAATGGGCTCCAGTAACCACTTAACAACAGGTAGGCTGTGAGCTCGTCCAAGCATCTAAGCAATAAAAAAAAGATGCAATGTAATCACGCAGTGAGATAATTTTGGTAAGACTTTCTCTCTAAGGTGGGTGGCGGTATTCATTTATTGATGTCTAAGGGCTTCGAGAACAACTCAGTACTAGATGCGCCGTGAACCCGTTCACATGTCTATTCACAAAAATATTTTATGTATGAAAATTAAAAATTCAGTAAAATATAATGGGAGATCAAGTAATTTGTAGCCTTCTAGCTGTTAAACAAAGAGATGTATTGCGACACCGGGCCGCGAATGCGGAAAACTACGTATTTGACTTATTATAAAAGATTTCTTTTCAATTTAACATTAATCTTAACCTCTTAAAGCTAACATAAACCATCTGAAACCGATCAAATGCTTGAGAAACGTGACTTTAAGGAAACTTTCAGGTTTTAAAAAAAAAAAACTTTCTCCTCCTTTTGCGATATCCTTTCAATTTCTATAAGATTTTATCTTCGTGAAAGCAAAGATTTTTCACTATGAGCTCTTTGATACTTTCTAAATGCATTGCCTTAGTAATCTTAGATTAAAATTCTTTTCAAAGTCTCTGTATACAGCGTATAGTATTTTGCTCAACTTTTTTTATAATCTGATCTCTAATCTACCTTATCACGAGGAAGGTGTCTTAGTGTGGGGAACACATTTACATAATGATTTTCAATTACCACTAAATTACCATTACCGCTAAATATACCACAAGAAGTAACAATGAGCTTTAGGCTTTACTTTTGCATGCTTACGACAACGCATCGAACACGGTTGGTGAATGTCAAGAGTTAGGATGTTTTTTTTAATTGCTTAGATGGGCGGACGAGCTCACAGCCCACATGGTGTTAAGTGGTTACTGGAGCCCATAGACATCTACAACGTAAATGCGCCACCCACCTTGAGATATAAGTTCTAAGGTCTCAGTATAGTTACAACGGCTGCCCCACCTTTCACACCGAAACGCATTACTGCTTCACGGCAGGAATAGACAGGGTGGTGGTACCTACCCGTGCGGACTCACAAGAGGTCCTACCACCAATGGGAACGAATAATTTTAGAATCATTCATACGCAGGTATGAACGAAGAACAGATAAATACAAAACAGCCTTACGGAACCTTCAACATTATTGTTGCTTTGTACAAAAGTAAATAGATGATACACTTCCGAAACACGTTATCATGTTTTATCGTTGAATAAGTGTTATGAAATGGAATCAATGCTAGGTCGTCGTGGATAAGTGTGAGTCGCTTGGTCCACTCGTACCGAGCGATGCGGCAATGTCAGTATACAAATCCCGGAGGCTGATACCAATCTTTAATAAAAATAAGCCTTTAGTCTTTTGGAATGTGAACTTAAAACACATGCTCACGATTTACTTCCAACATGAATGGATATTAAAAATTTAAGCCCACAATTTTTTTTTTTCATGATTTGTATTTACTCCTTTGATTGACAATAAAACCACAAGCCTCAAGTCTCAAGGTAGGTGCCAGCAGTCAGGTTCTGACGTCTATCGTCTTCAATAACGGCTTGACATCAGATGGGCCGTAAAATCGTTTATCGGTTAATGCAATAAAAAATAAAATATGCATCGAAGTCGATGTTAATCATCTGCCGAAGCAAGAACCCAAAAGCTAATCAACAGTAACGATAAACAAACCATCAAATTTGGAGGTCTCGAGTACTGGAATATAGTTCGCTCATAAACCGAGTAAGCCATAACTTGGGGGTATCATTAAACCGGCAGGACTCTTGAGACGCGAAAATTTAACATCCCGAGATTAGCACGAAGCCTACACGTTGTTAATCCCTGGAATTGTGCGACTGTAATAATACTGCGTCGTGTTTCAGCTAATTAAAATTACTGGCCTGATTTCAGTTGGGCTTAGAAGGGACTGTGATATCAACAGATGCTTTTGGGAACTTTTGAGCAGTGTGCTGAAGATGAATAGACACTGTATTTAATTTTGTTTCGACCAGTGTTTTTTTATTGCTTAGATAGATGGACGAGCACACGGCTGTCCTGGTGTTAAGTAGTTACTGGAGCCCATAGACATCTACAACGTAAATTCCGTCACTGACCTTGACATATGAGTTCTAAGGTTTCAGTATAGCTACAACGGTTGCCCCACTCTTAAAGCGAAATGCATTACTGCTTCACAGCAGAAATGGGCAGGGTGGTGGACCTGGTATCTTAAGGTATGTCTTAAGATAACATGATAATTATTAGGTGGGCCGTAAACTGCCATTTCCGCCTGCAAAAGAAAAAATCGAAAAGCCGGTTTGAACAATACTCATAATCAGAGCAAATGTAGTTAACGATCATGGTATATTCCGGTACATTACCGATTGCTACGTTGCCAGTTGTCCGTCTCTTATCAAAGCGCCGTGTTCACGTAAAGCGATTTTTCTTCGATAAACAGTTAACATTTATAAGATTCTTTGCTACTCATATTTAAAGTTACATTTAATCATCGATCGAAGCAATGCAAACATTTTTAAACTTTTGTTACTACAATGCTTTTTAGACCCTATAGGCTATATATGACTGAAGAAGAAAGAAATAATAAATATTTTTTTTAATATTTTTTTTATTACAATAATAACTTCGAACAAATCACGCACGGTCACCCGGCACCAAATTAAGGTTCTCTGTGTTATAGGTACCAGAGACTGACAAACATATTTATTTTTAAATGATTTGGCTAATTTTGGTCTTGAATTATATTTTGTGGAAGTCCAGAGAAGGTTTAAAAGGTAGATAAATACGTAAAAATGTTGGGAATTAAATAAAAAATAACAATTTTGTTTTTCCTTTGATTTTGTTTGTTTTAAGTTTATTTTATACAAAAGTTTAGGTCTTTTATTAATCGATTGAGGCACAACAAAGTCTGCCGGGTCAGCTAGTATATCTATATAAATAACAAACACCCAAACAAAGAGCAAACAAATATTTTCATCATACAATGTTTTCCCGATTTCGGAATCAAACCCACGACCCTCGGCGCAATAACACCACAGATTCAGTCACCAATTAAGAAGGCGTGATTCTAATAAAACTACTAACTTTGTACCATTTGATTTCAAGTAATTTTCTTGTCAACAATCCAAAAAACAGTTCATTATCAAGAAACATATCTTATGTAAGATTTTTCATAAACAAAGTTCTGTCACGTTCCTTTGTTTATGTTTGAAGGCAAGAAAGGGTCTCTACGTAACAGAGTAAATAAAGGGCGGATTGCGACACAGTATTTGTATTGTGTATCTGTTGGTACTGACAGGTTTATCTTATATTCGCCTTTTAAATACGCCATTCATAGCGAGGTGTCAACTATTACGCCATTACTTAAGCGCTGTAACTTTTATTTTCATATGCATTGTTTTAAATCTCGGTGGTAATAATCATACCGAAAATATCACATAAAACCATAAATAAAAATAAAAAAAGTGTGTGTGTCCGCTCCGACGCACGACTGGAGTTTACTGGATATAAAAAATTAAACGAAACAATACGAGAAATAGTTCTATATTACGACAACACGATACACTACAGATTATTAACAAATTAACGAGACACAAAACAAACGACTAACAAATATATGAAAATACAATAATGAGAGAAACGCGNAACTAAATTACTATTGTTGAAACGCTATCTCGAGAAACTGTACTCATTACGCGGACCAATCGGATACGAGCAATGTCACGCGATAAGCGCCTACACGTTGATTGGTCAGAATGACGGATCTAAAAAGTGTCGTGACAACTTTTCGTAAGAATTTTTTCCGTCTAGCCCCCTTTCACAACGCGCGATAAGGAACTTCGTTCCAAAATTATAGAAAAAAAATGAGTATAGGAAGATTTGGATTTAAAAAAAAAACACGGAAACATCTCAAATACGAATTTTATTACAAAACTAATATACCGGTATCAGCCAGATGTCTGTTCATGATAACTTCATTTATTACTTATGTGGTTAGCCCACAAAAAATAACGATTTACGTTCTTGACATATTTTTAATTAGTTGGAAATAGATGAAATTACATTTTTGATTGAAAATTTCAATTTCATCCTACTAATTTTATGTCATCTGGAAGTCGAAATATTTATATTACGATAGCAAGTTGACCTGTTCGAACTCCAATTCAATCCTAAATATCAGAAGGTTGTATTAGGCCGCGTAAGTTGGAATATTCGATCTATAGAGTCTGAGGTCAAGAGTCAGCTGGGTCCATTTGGAAATGAGGTTCTTTATGTTTGCATATTTACACATGTGCTGAAAATAGTATGGCATTTTTTCCCCCAAACCCTTTTGGTTGTTATTGGCTATAAATAATTACGCCAATTTCAATTTTGGGTTAAATCAATTGGGTTAAATAAATCTAAAATATTTCACAAATGAGACAACTGAGGCTAGCGTTGAACATTGACATCATAATACGCCATCATCTACCTTGAAACCAATAGCTGGTAGCTTCGCTAGTGAACTAGCCAGGATGGTAGTACCTACCTGCGTCGCCTCAGAATACGTCCTACCGCCACTAGCTATGTAAATTTACGCAACAGTACTGTTTTCTGGTTTTACTGTCACTTTAATGTGTTTTTGAGTTTATAAATATATAAGCTATAAGCACTCAAAAAAGTCTCCACTTCCTGGAATAAATTGTGAGAATTGTTAATGTTTATTTGCAGTATTTGTTGTTTTCTATTAAGGCGATGACTAATGCGACGTGACACTGATTAGGTGACAGGTTACAAAATAAATGGGGCCGGTCTGGTTTCCGGAATACTAAACTTGAGAAACGAAATTGTTTTCCACTTAGATTGATTTGTTTCTTAACGTTTGGGGCCATAAGAATGAACACTCGACAGCCATAAAGGTCTCAAAATTTTATTGAATGCTAGCTTTTGCCCGCGACTCCGTCCGCGTGGTATAGTTACTTTGGCGTAACGCTAAATTTTACCCGCCACTTCATTTACGTAGAAAGTGAAAATATTTTTGAATTATAGAATGTTAAGGAGCTATTTAAAACCCTATTTTGAAACATTCTTTATTGTGCTCCACTTTTATTGGCCTTACCGTTATGATATATAGCCTTCCTCAATAAATGGTCTATCTAACACTGAAATAATTTTTAAATCGGACCAGTAAGTAGTTCCTGAGATTAGCGCGTTCAAACAAACAAACTCTTCAGCTTTATAATATTAGTATAGATGTGAAAAATTCCATTGTTGATTTCACGTTTTTCAATGCCATTGTTCATAGATGAACACACGGCCCATCTGATGATGTGTGGTCTCCTGTAGCTCATGGGCATCACCAGTCTGGGGCAGAACTATATCGCAGTCTAAATTCAAAATAAGGGAACTATATACTGTGGATGTCTGAAAATAAATGTTGTATTATCACACATTTATTTTATATTGTACTAGCTGACCCGGCAGACTTCGTAGTGCCTCAATCGATAAATAAAATACCTAAAATTTGTATAAAATAAACTTAAGACAAACAAAATGAATCCGTCCGACGGGGGACATATCAAGGGAAAAACAAAATTTTTATTTAATTCCGAGCATTTTCATATTTATTTACCTTTTAAACCTTCTCTGAAATTCCACAAATAATTCAAGACCAAAGTTAGCCGAATCGGTCCAGCCGTTCTCGAGTTTCAGCGAGACTAACGAACAGCAATTCATTTATATATATATATAGATTTTTAGACAGTTTTACTTTGTGTAGTTTGCAGATTAATATATTAATCGAAAAATCTCACATTTTATTTTTATTTTATTTAAATAGCAATATTTTGAGTATTCCAATAACGAATTCCGCGAAACCTATAAGATTTTTTTTTTTAAAACATTTGTGACGTTCTAAATCCATTCAATTTTCTTATTCATGAGTTCAATACGTGATCGCTCTGTTTTTGACATCAAAGACGGTTACGGATACAATCTTATGTACGTGACATTTTAAATGGAAATTGACACAAATTTGATTTTTTCTCTCTTAACCTAGTAAATTAAATGGAGCAACTTTCAGGAATCGATCTTAATTTCTTTTGTGACCTTTATCTTACAGCTACTATATATTAATAAGGCCCGTCGAATGTTTTTGGAACTAAAGCCCTTAAACACAACGCTAACGCCTATTGTATAAGATCGAAGCATCTTCATCTTTCAAAAAATCAAACAAAACAGGTCTTATACAATAGGATATACCTATTGTATAAGACATATATTTTACCATTTGGTAAAATATATAGTTATATATTTTACCAAATGGTTTGGTGCGAGGCGATGGTAAGAGACCAGACGGTATGTCGATTATTCCCTGGAAGATGGGTCGGTCGCTCGTTTGGGATGCGACTTGTGTAGATACCATGGTACCGACACATCTTCCTGGGACTAATTCTAACGCTGGCAGCGCTGCTTCAACGGCTGAAGGCCTCAAATGGCGGAAATATGAAAATCTCTCTAAAGATTTCATTTTTGTTCCGTTTGGGGTAGAAACTTTGGGGCCCTTGGGCCCATCTGCTAAAAGCTTTTTTAAGGACCTTAAAAAAAAACTATTTGAGGCCTCGGGAGACCAGAAGGCCGGAACGTATTTTACACAAAGAATTAGCATTGCTATCCAGGGTGGAAATGCTGCCAGCCTTCTGGGAACGCTGCCAACTGGCGGTGAGCTAACGCAGATTTTCTATTTATAAGTAGCTTTACCTAAATAATTATTATTTTTATTTATAAATTATAAATACGATATAATAATATGTAGTGGATAGGCAATTTTAGAACGGAAGGATAGGTTTGCAATAAAAAAAACAATCAAACACTTTCCGAAAACTAAAACATAATACAAACCGTTATAAATACGAATTTTCTCTACCTTATCCTAGCAATTTGATATCAAAGCATAATTACCCTTGCTAATTTTCAATAATATCACTAAATTAATTTAGATGCAGACCGACAGACACCTGAATACGTGAAGCCTTTAGGAAAACCAGAGGCATTATTCCATTTGCCATTACTCATTAATTCATCTATAGTTAAATTAATTCTCACTGATTTCTGTGGACTTCGTTTGAGCAGCATACAGTATTCAAAATGATTTAATTTTATTTCATCGATTGTATTTTTGAATTAATTTACAATTTAACTTCATGTTGAAATGTTAATTTTAATTCAATAAAATGAATTAAAATAAAATTAATTATTTACTGGTGGTAGGACCTCTTGTGAGTCCGCGCGGGTAGGTACCACCGCCCCGCCTATTTTTGCCGGGAAGCAGTGATGCGTTTGAAGGGTGGAGCAGCCGTTGTAACTATACCGAGATCTTAGAACTTATATCTCAAGGTGGGTAGCGCATTTACGTTGTAGATGTCCATGGGCTCCAGTAACAACTTAACACCAGGTGAGCTGTGAGCTCGTTCACACATCTAGGTAATAAAAAAAAAACATTATTTATTGGTGCTCCACTTTTATTGGATATATATTATATTGGATATATAGCCTTCCTCAATAAATGGTCTATCTAACACTGAAAGAATTTTTTAAATCGGACCAGTAAGTAGTTCCTGAGATTAGCGCGTTCAAACAAACAAACTCTTCAGCTTTATAATATTAGTATAGATGTGAAAAATTCCATTGTTGATTTCACGTTTTTCAATGCCATTGTTCATAGATGAACACATGGCCCATCTGATGATGTGTGGTCTCCCGTAGCTCATGGGCATTACCAGCATGGGGCAGAACTATGTCGCAGTCTAAATTCAAAATAAGGGAACTATATATACTGTGGATATGTGTGTGCGCTCGTCCACCCACCTAAGCAATAAATAAAAATTACAATTTAACGGTAGGCAGCGGCTTGGCTCGGTAGGCAGCGGCTTGGCTCGGTAGGCAGCGTCTTGGCTCTGCCCCTGGCATTGCTGAAGTCCATGGGCGACGGTAACCACTCACCATCAGGTGGGCCGTATACTCGTCTGCCTACAAGAGGAATAAAAAAAAAAATCTTTATATTATGTTGAATATGGGTGAAAACTATAACACGAAGAATTTGATTATATAGCGCTAGCATACCATATAATTACTTCTAAAAGTTATACATTTGTATACAAGTTCCAACTGAAAAGATTCGCACCGTTAGTTTATCGAGTAAATACGCTCCCTCAGTGAAAGATATCCTTTTCATAGTTATCAGTACCAACAACTGCCCAATGGCGCACTATGCCCTATCTCTATTTCAGTTTTTCTAAATACGTTTTCAACTTTATTTGGCCTACGATGAGCGTAGAAAAAGGCATGGGAAAAATCAACCCTGACTCTATAGCTATTAGAATTTTATTTGAAAAAACGGATCTATTCATAGCATTGTATGATTTCTGGGTGAATATAAACCAGTATTTGTAGGTTTCCATTATCAATTGACTGTAACTAATTTAAGGATTTTGGTATATGTATATAAATTGGATTTTTATTTTGTTAAAATTATAACTATTGAATAAAATAAAATTTAATATATTTGAAATAATTCTCAACATTTAACGTTCACGTTGTGGATTTTGAGGACATAGGTAACCACTAAAGTCTTGGTGAGCCGCGAGCTTGTCAACCAGTCTAGGATAATAAAACTATAATGTAGAGCGCTTCCGATTCTTCTACAATAATTTTGGAGTTTATAATAAAGGCTATTCGTAGCAAAACTAAAGCCTGTAATGGGAAGCTTAAATGCGAATGTTGCCCGAATCATTAAAAATTTTATTATGTTTCCAACACTCACCAATCTATTGAGGCAAACAGAAAACCATTTCTGTTAAGCTGCATGTTGTATTTTACATACTGCTTTTTTTAAAGCTTGGACTCGCGAACCTCACGTATCACGGTCCACCATGTTTTAGGCGGTTACCGAAGCCATGAATATGAGTTTTAAGCTTCAGTTCTGTGGTACAAAGGCAACATTAGCCTTTCAACCGTTGCGTTGCGATGTTTGGAAGGTATTCTAGATTTATGGTGCTTTTTTATCTAATTTGCAAAGTGCGGATATAGTCCACAAAACAAACAGTTATATTCTTAATTCTAACCGTTGTAACTATACTGAGGCCTTAGAACTGATATCTTAAGATGGGTGGCGCATTTACGTCGTAGATGTCTATGGGCTTCAAGTAAACACTTAATACCGGGTGAGCTGTAAGCTCGTCCACCCTAAGCAATAAAAAAATAAATTCAGACGTGGGAAACCCATTTTAATTAAACAGGATTTTCACCTCTATGTTAAAAAACATAAAAAGTGTTTTAATTTAATTAATCCAGAAGTTGTAATACCGCAGCCTCACTGCTGGCCAAAGCGATAAATCTATTTCGATCCGCTTACAATCCGGCTTCTGGTTCTGAAAAAGTTCGTTTGACTACATTTTGCTTCCCTTTGTCTTTTTAGTTTATTACCTTAAGCTTAATGAAATGGAAAAAAAAAGATCGAATCACGTGTCATCAAACTGCGTGAGTTTATATCTTAATACTTTGTAGTAAATAGCTATTAAATGCCTTTTGAATTAGCATTTTTGTGATACATAACTAATGTGAGAATCATGTAGAATTGCTGCTCATACTAAAGTCACGATAGTTTCTTGTGTTAAAAAAAGTAGAATCGAACTCTGCAGATTTCTACCTTAAATTCAAACGTTTGCGACTGCGATTTTCCCCTGTGTCATAGTCGCCAAATATAATACAAAAATAAATAGTAAGAGTACGGAGACCCAAACACTGTAACTTTAAAAAAAAATACACAATTTCATATTATATGTTTTCTTAATGATGTCTGAATTCGACATAAGCTGTGAGTAAAACGATTTTTCAGTCCAAGCTTTAGTCAAACATCGCCATTGGCCAACAGCTAAACAGATTTTTGAACAAACATCATTGCTTAACACATCACTTAACTTAAGCGGAGAGCATCAAAATTTATTTGCCGGTAACATCGCAGGGAATAAATTGGTAAAAAGCAATGTAAGCAAAAACACACCGTTCGAACAATGCGTGGCGTTAAGCCAAAAGCAACCTCAACCGATTAGTGATGTCAAATTACCTAATTCGCAGTTTTTTGCGTTCTGTTATACCATCATTACCGTTATAACGATGAGCTAAAATACGCTTTTTATCTTTTACGATAGTGATTTGGTTAGTCTCGTACTTTTCCCAAATTAGAGACTTTCTCTCTAATCATAATTCAACCATTTCAACAATACTTCTAAAAAAGGGTGCGTGTACTTATGTATGCCTGTAAGAAGTTATACTTGATTTTTATTAAATTTATTTATTTATATTTTTATTTAAATTTTAATCAATTTGAAAAAAAATCGATTATCCAACATCCTCAAACACGCATATTGGACATCCCTTTTCTTGACATCGTATAAATTCGGTAATTCTCGGTACGGTTCGGAAAGTTCACCTGCGGCTATATTCAGACTCGCCAAGTTATGTCGGTCGTATTGTAATGAGCGATTTAGTGGGCAACTTCATTCTGTTATTTTTGTGTCACGGTGAGCGCGCATCGTAAAATTTCACTCTCATCAATTTTTCATAACGTGCCTAAAGAGGTATAACTTCAAAAACTTTTGGAAGTTGCATCGCTATATAAAAAAACACATGTATCGATGTACAATGTCATATGTGCCAGTATTCATATTTTATTAGCTCCTCTATATACAATAGCGTCAGAACACTTCTACGCTACAACGATGTGACACTATAACTCCTTTGTTATAGCCACTGCTAACTTCACCTCTGACGAAGCTTACACAGTAGTCAATCACCGTCATCGCGCTGGATAGGTCCTAACGAATACAATTGATTCATAGTAGCCATGGTAATCATGATAGCCGTTATGACAATTGAATTTTATTTTCAACCATTCAAGAATAAGAGTGTTTTCAGATATTGTAGTGTGTGTACAGTGATATAAAAAATAAAAAACATAATATGGACATTAGAACAATCAAATATTTATTAATAGAACGTTAATTAATAGCGCAATAAAGAATTTATGGCAATTTAATTGACTAGCACGCCCTGCTATTTAATATAAAAAAAATAGCACGTTACTCGTTATTTAAAAATAGCGCGCTGTTAAAAAGCGTGAACGCCCTCTTCACTACAACCGTTGGACATCAGTCATTGTCAGGTAGCGCCCGAAAAAAGCCTCTGACGGTGAGATCGCTCGGAAATGTGCTTCCGCTACTGAACGTCTGACGGCGTCATTACACTCATACTTCTCAGAGATTGATCGAGCTGTTTTTGAGGATTGTAAAAAACTTTAATGGATTGAGTTTTTATTTTTACCTAATCCGTTTTCGGCACCTATAGCACAGGATTTTTTTTATTTAACATGTTCTTACCACAATTATCACATTCGATGGCTTCCTGATATTTAGAATCTGATATTCGAACAGGGATCAGGAGTAGGGTCTGGTACTGGCAACCGTACTCGATGAGTTCGTCGAAGAAGAAGTCGTCGTGGCCTAAAGGATAAGACGTCCGGTGCATTCGTATCGAGCGATGCAACGGTGTTCGAATCCCGCAGGCGGGGGTACCAATTATTTCTTATGAAAGACGTACTCACAAATGTTCACAATTGACTTCGACGGTGAAAGAATAACATCGTGTAATAAAAATCAAAGCCGCAAAATTATAATTTGCGTAATTACTCGCGGTAGGACCTAGGTACCACCCTACCTATTTCTGCCGTGAAGCGTAATGCGTTTCGGTTTAAAAGGTGGGGCAGCCGTTGTAACTATACTGAGACCTTAAAACTTATATCTCAAGGTGGGTGGTACATTTACGACATAGATGTCTATGGGCTCCAGTAACCACTTAACACCAGGTGGGCTGAGAGCTCGTCCACCCATCTAAGCAAAAGAAAAAATTTAAAAAAGCTTTAGGACGGCTGTCAACAAATCCCACCCTCCTTGTAATGTCCTGGCAAAGTTGAAAAGGTATTAGAGACAGCACCTATCCTTCCGTCTCAAAAAAAATTAAATAAGAAAGATCCTAAGAGCAGCGAGGAAAACTTGGAATTACAAAACATGTGAAATACATACACGTGTACATATCCGTGTCCATATCGTGTCCATATCCACGTGGATACTACAATAAGTAAGAATAAAATAAATATAGAACTAAGAATAAGAGTTCATATTACAAGATAAATAGTATATGCTTTAAAGAATGTAAAAAAATGCCTATAAGCTTTATGTACATATATATCTGCGTTAGCATCACTTCAGAATGTCCTAGTTATCTCCTAAATTATTATTCACAACGGATTTAACGCATCAACCAAAAATTCTTATCTTTTCATGAGAAAAAAAAGCAACGTTTAATTTTTGTTCAGACGAAATGTTTACTTTTTGCATCATTTAATTTTCTTGAAAGTCCCGTAAGAAAAATAAACGTTGTAGCGTCAAGAGTGAACTAGTTTTTGTGAGTTCCGTATATTTTTGGGTGGTTTGCTTTAAGAGTCTTTATTTTATGTGCCGCAATAAAATATGTACTAGAAAATTATAGTTTTAGCTATCGTATGCTTTTTAGTAGAATTGTTCATGTTAAGTTGAAGAAGCTAGTAGTTAAGAGCTTTTATTTCGTGGTCAGTGGACATCAGAAGGTGAATTCCACCACCACAGAGACACGAAATTAAAATCTTAAGTTACTGTAATAAGGTGAGCTTTTTAAAAAGGCATCCATTACTTATTCACGGCAGTAATTCAGTGGCCACTATTTTTCACAATTTTTCCTCTCCTTGTTAAATTAAGAGTACTAGAGGTCCCGCAGTAGTCGAAATTCGACTATAATTAATTGGAATTGTAAGTTTGTACACTATTATGATTGTATTTTATACTTCTAAAATCCTAAATTTCGCCAAGGCTACACTATAAAAAATATTGACAAAGACAAACAATATTTAATCTATTCTCAATTTGACAACAGACGTCAAGAACAAAAGTTTGACAATAAATAGTATGCATGCGTGTGTGCGTCAAATACATGGTATGTAGTGTGTGTAATGTTTTCTATATTGATTTAATGTATATTTTATGCATTATTTAAAAAAAATTTGTATTGTGTACTTCTTCTCTATATTCTCTATAAGTGTGGAAAATTTCATACTCCTCCGTCCGCGCAATTTTCTTAAAAAGGGATACAAAGTTTTTGCTTCACGTATTAATATACTATAGATAAAATTAAAACAATAATTTTCCGCTCGACGGAATTCTAATAAAACTCCAGACACTTTCTCGGGAGGCTATTTCATAGAATGTTCGCTTAATATTTTCGTTCTTCGCAGTCACAGCATTACAACTACTAGCAGCAGTCATGTAATTTATTAACACTTTATATGTATGAATACTAAACTAGTGGTCCCGCAGTAGTCGAAATTCGACTATAATTAATTGTAATTATAAGGTTGAACTTTATTATGGTTCTATTGTTAAAGACTACTTCTATAATCACAGATTTCGTCAAGACTACACTATAGACCAATAAACAATATTAACCTATTCCCAATTTGACCATAGACTATAAGCAACAAAAGTTTGACAATAAACAAAGTATACATAATATGTTTGTGTGTCAAATACATGGTAGTGTGGGTAATGTTTTTTTAGTGATTTAATGTATTATTAATGCATAATTTAAAAAAAAAATAGCATTCGGCATTCCATATCTGCATATCTACTTATATACTAATATTATAAAGAGGAAAGATTTGTTTGTTTGTTTGTATTGAATAGGCTCTGAAACTACTCAATCGATTTGAAAAATTCTCTCACTGTTTGGAAGCTACACTATTCTCAAGTGAAATAGGCTATATATAATCTTTTTGAAAAAAATTAGGGATCCTTACTAAAACTTCAATAATGTAACCCAAAGGGTAAAAAAATTACGTAAAATATTCTTTACATCGCGTGCCCTGCGAAAAATATTGATGATAGAATAAAATAATGTACTACGACTTTGTAGAAAACATTATTTACAAAAAGTGTCGCACAGCATATGTCTAACTATTATAGTTATGCCGCAATAAGTGTTCTTTATAAAAATAAAAATAAAACAACGTCAAATATCATTGAATTTTTTGTTAAAGACCCGAGCGGAGCTGGAACGGGCCGCTTGTTCTCTATAAGTGTGGAAAATTTCATACTCATCCGTCCGCGCAATTTTCGTAAAAAGGGGGACAAAGTTTTTGCTTCACGTATTAATATATAGATACAGCGGTAGAGCCGTTATCCAATACAAAATACAGCTCCACTTCATATCTCAAAATGCAAGAAATTAACCCAGAGGTTGGGGCAAAGTGCGGCCCTTTGAACTCTTGAGTGTGGCTCTGGCACAAATATCCTACGGGCTTGCCCGGCCTCTAATGTTATCCGGCTGTGGACGAAAAAGCCGGTTAATAGTATGTACGGTCATTTAATATCAGCACCCCTGACTGATGTCAATTATTATATATATTAATTGAAGCAGTATACAATATAGCATTTATTTTATGATTTGCAATAATAAATGCTTACTACATTTACAAACAGATTTGGCTCTCAATTTTTTTAAGTCATTTTAATTTGCATATTTGGCTCTTTGGCTAATAAGTTTGCCGACCACTGAACTAACCGAAGACACCAATCCAACGAATTCCTTGTTCTCTCGCCCGAATCTAAATCTCGCTCGAAACCCGAGAGAAATAAGGGGGGAATGGTCAACACTACAACCATATGCAGTCAGAAGGATAACCTGCAGGCCGCCCGTGCTGGTGTTATGAGATACCATCCTTCTACACACGAGGCTTACGGAGAGTAGCGATTTAGGGATGTCCCTAGCACTGCTGAGCTCCACAAGCGACGGTAACCACTCACCATCAGATAGGCAGTATGGTCGTCTGCCTACATGGGCAATAAACGTCGCTGGGCTTGAACCATTGGGATGGGATACACTACCAACCGGTCGCTCTTTGGTATCAGCTGTGCGATACGTTAGATTGCTGCTATAGCGACGCTCACTCTGAGCTGCAATCGCCCTTTCCTGCCCTTGCCTGCCCTTTCTGAGCTTTATCGCGATGCACGAGCTTATTGACTACAACCACATACAGACACAGAAACCTAACATAGTTTAGAACGATATGAAGATTCAACAGTATTGCGCTAGAAAAAAATAGATCCTAAAAATGTACATGCCAACAATATATACCGATTGTATGTACCTACCATATGCATTTAACATTGGATAAAGGCAAGAAGGAGTATTCTTGCGAAATTCATACCAAGGAATATAGTAGTCGATGAGTGTTCATGCTACGCTCGCGTTCATGCTAAGACATATGTAGATGCTAATAATTCGACTTTGATACTCTCTTTGACTATCAAAGAATGTCGTTTTTCGTGTTCCTTTGTACTGAAATTTTCGTTCCTTGAATTTTGATACAAGAATGTTTCAACATAGGATGATATTATTACGAGAGCACTGTGACATTCCGTGCTGAAACAAGGATACTTATACAACACAAATACTAGTGTTTCGAATGTTCGTGCATTCCTTTGAAAGAATTAGTTCACCCCTTCCAAGCTTATTAAGATTATTTATTAAGCTGAAACTAGCAGACTTTTTTCTGTCTGGAGAAATAGTACCATGTTCGGAGTTCGGCTTGCATTAGACATGAGCCTGGGTAATTCAAAGAGTACTTTTGAATTCATGAGCTTTTCGGTTTCATTCCATGCCTTCAAAGAAAGCAATCGTCATCTTTGACATCCAAGGAAATATTGTAAGAAAGGATAAAATAAATGTTTTTTATTGTTTATACAATCACATTACAAATAAACGTATTGCACATGAGTGGATTTTAATTTTTAAGAACTTAGTCTGGAAATAGCGGCAATGGTGGAATTCAAGTGTGAATGTAATTAATATATAACCATACCGATATAGACAACAACTATTATATTGGACGAGAATAAAATCGTTTCCTACCACACAGTGATGATCTTCCACCGACTGAGCGTCTCTGCTCGATCGATGAAGTACCAATGTTTTATCCGAACTTAAATATATGCAAGGTTCTTAAAATTATTGTAACCACGATTCAGGTTTCGCCATAAGCTTAGCCACCCACCACCATCGCCAGATCATAGCCGGATTTCAATAAACACACACAATATAGAACGGATCGTTAAAATTTGATAAAAATGGGAATCACTGGTCTGAGGGAGCAAGCCAAGTGTGTTGACTAGATAAGATTAATGTGTTTATTTATTTTAAACATAATATTCGCAGTATGTTTACAAAAGCTGTATGCTTTTTGATGATCCACTGTCGCAAATGTGCTTTGATGGATCCGTAAAGTGGAATAGCAAATAATAATAATGTTAATGCCACCGCCTTGTTGACCAAACAAACGTTTTTTTTTATTACCCTTGTAGGCAGAGGAACACACGGGCCACCTGATGGTGAGTGGTTTCTGTCGACCATGGACTTCAGTAATGCCAGGGGCAGAGCCAAGCCGCTGCCTACCGTTTAATACTCTCCACAAGCATCGTTTGAAGAAGGACATGTCAAAGCTCTCGGGAATCACCGTGGAGGAGAGCTCATTCCATAGCCGGATGGTACGTGGCAAAGACCTCTGGAAACGCACTGTGGATGACCACAGTGGCTCCAGGTAGTATGGATGGACTCTATTCCGATGGCGGGCGGTGCGATAGTAAAAATGAGATGATGGAATCATCTCAAATAATTCCTCAGAGCACTCCCCATGGAACATACGGTACAAAATGCAAAGAGAAGTGAAGTCCCTCCGCAGACCCAGAGGCTCCAAGCGATCGACGAAATACATAATATGTCAATATATGAACCAAAAATGTCAAGCCCTTGTGATGTATCGACACGAAATAATCATATTATGTTCTATTTGTGGGGTTTCAAAGTCGTACTTCTAATACAATTGAAACTTGGGGTTCATGGGCTTTTTGACTGTATACTTATATTCAAGTCACACTATTTATGAGGCCTAGTATTTTATTTTGGTCTCCTTTGGCAAAGTAGCTTACGGCCTGTTCAGATTATGGAAACCCGTCCGTACTACAAATATTTTGGTTCTATAAAAAAGTGGGGAACCTACCATGGGACAAGAAGCCTCAATTGTACGATACAACGGGTGTCTCAATAATTCAAGCAGGAACGCATGATTGCTTCACGGCAGGAATAGGCGGGTTCGTGGCTCCTCAGACGGGTGAGAGTGTGCCAAGAGAGTCGTATGGTGCGGTAGGGTCCTAAAATATCCTTAGGCCCGCGGTCTGCTCCCAACATCTGCAGATCGTCAAGTCTCACATACCTCGCGCGCCCCCTAGGCGAAAACGCCTCATCTATAGTTCAGCCCCTTGTTCGAAAAAAAATTAGGGATGGTGGCACCTAGCCTTGCGGGCTCATAGTACACTTACCTCCAGTAATTATGCATTTTTTTTTTGCGACTTTACATTATTTATCACATGACGTTACTCCTTCACCGTGGAAGTTTTCAGTGAACATGTGCTAAGTATGATTAAGTAGGTATTTCTTTAGAAAAATGGATACCCGCTTGCGCGATTGTCGCCAAAAATTCTGATGCAAGTCTAAATTCATTTTCACATAAACATCTTACATAATATGTGTTCAAATAAAGTATAATTTATAATATACTTTAAAAAAATGCATATACTAAAATCAGAATATGTGAAATATAACAAACTTAACAAGCTCAACACAACACGAAACTTTCGTAAGAAACAAGCACAACTTTCACTGGCAAAACCCCAACATTCTCAATTCAAGCAAAACGCCAGTTAGTAGAGCGTAACTCTGCATTTGAACTGTCAATTAGAACTGACAATGCGTGCCTTACTTAGCTTTGTGTGTACGTACAATATATATTCAACTATCTACACCACAGACGTCTTGTGGAAAAACAACCCTATCATTTATAACAGAAATTTTACGAGAAAAAATATATTGTATATATTTTGTTTCCTGAGCGCTATTACCAGCTTTTCTTAAGACGAGGTTTGTGGAGTAGATAGACAATGGCTTGGATATTCCTCTGGAATTTCTGACGTCTACGAGTGGCTGTAATCACTCACCGTGAGGTGGGCCGTATATTCTTCTGCCTAAGCGATGGTAATACGAAAAGGTCTGCAGAAACAGACTGAGTAGTACTATCCTTGTTAGCTCACAATATGCTCAACCATTAATAGTTAAACAAATCTTAAGACATTAGTGAACTCGATCGTTTACAAAAAAATGTCATCTGCTAGTATTTAAACTTCGGTATAGTAACACCACTTTTTTTTTATTGCTTAGATTGTTGGACGAGCTCACAGCCCACCTGGTATTAAGTGGTTACTGGAGCCCATAAACATGTACAACATAAATGCGCCAACCACCTTGAGATACAAATTCTAAGGTCTCAAATATAGTTACAACGGCTGCCCCACCCTTCAAACCGAAACGCATTACTGCTTCACGGCAGAAATAGGCAGGGTGGTGGTAATTACGCAAATTATAATTTTGCGGGTTTTATTTTTATTACACGATGTTATTCCTTCACCGTGGAAGTCAATCGTGAACATTTGTTAAGTACGTAATTCATTAGAAAAATTGGTACCCGCCAGAGATTCGAACACCGGTGCATCGCTCAACACGAATGCACCGGATGTCTTTACTTTTTTAGGCCACGACGACTTCATTAAGATAATACGAATACATATGTAACACGCGGGGTATTGGCCGTCAGTCCGTGGTCTCTGAAACTTTATCTTCAGTAACATATGCTACTTTTCGTTTTGGCGACAGAATAAGTGTGATATGATAATAAATTTATGTAAACCCTAACGTTGCCGGATACAGCCGCCGTAAGCGTGTGAGAGAATTCGCGGAATTATTTCGAAAAGGAATTGCTAATGAAGTTTGTCTTTCTGGTGTCACTTCAGTGCCCTTATTAAATTTGTTCGTAACATTTGTAGCAATATTAGTTTATCACGTTATTCCTTTACAAAAAGGGCCGAATTTTCAAGCACTTGCTAAAAAGTTATTAGTCCGTTCAAAACACGAATGCATGGTTTGGACTTAAAAAAGGAATTATATAGTTAATGGCCAAAGTGACATTTTTATTTAGTACCTAACCGAAGTAAATTAATAAAAAAATATAAGAACTGTTTTTCTCAGGAAAACATCATTACTTTGGTCAAAAGTTTTGAAACATTAAATAGATTGAATTATGAAATGTTAGAATGACTCTGTTGTTATATTGTATAAAACCCACTAACAGGCCAAAAAAGAGGCTAAGCGTCATCAACAATAGAAAAAAAAAGAACCCAACGCAAATATGAATACAGCTCGGATAGGATCGTCAAGAAAGGAAGTAATGAAGCGGTCGCTGGGTATTGTGGCGGAATTAGGGTTGTCACCGCACCCAGACAGGTCAAGCCGGACATGTTCCCGGACATGTTACCTCTAATGACGTCACACTTCCCGTCGACCCCAAACTTTTGGGTAATTATTTCGTTAAAATCTTTAACGTACTGAATTGTGCGGTAGGAAGTTTTTATGAGATCTTCGTTCTCCCAGCGGTTAATGCTTCCCTTTTCAGGGACGATTTAATAGCTGGGTTTTGTCAGCGTATATTCCATTATACTAGTTTCTAGGTAGTTAAATCGTAAATGTTATAAACTTAGCAATAGAAATACAACCTAGACGACCCATAGACATAAAAACTTGAAAACTCTGGAGAGTGGGTTTTTTTTTGTCCACATTACTAAGAAATTAAATGTTGCCTTTGGGAATCTTAGGTTTCATTCTTCCTGATCTTTCTCCCAGCTAGTGGCCTCAAGTTCAAAAACAGTTTCCACTATTAAAGAAAATCATTATGTAATGATAAAGAAACCCATTCAGGTTCTACCGTCCTATTTTGGCCGTGATGTAGTCATGTTTTACGGTTTGAAGGACGAGACAGCCCTAATATAATACAATTGAAACTTCAAGCTCATGTTTCAATATATATATATTTTTTTTATTGCCTTTGTAGGCAGACGAGCATACGGCGCACCTGATGGTAAGTGGTCACCGTCGCTCATGGACGTCAGCAATGCCAGGGGCAGAGCCAAGCCGCTGCCTACCATATAATTTTAGTGACAGTCATACTATGATGTCTATGGATTGTTGTAACTACTTTACATCTGCTGTAACTACTTTACAGCTCGTTATGATATTCTAAAAATATTAAAAAATTTAAATAAAGTTTATTCTGATTTTTTATCAGCCTCACTATCATAAATTGTAAAAGAATCGACCTACTTCTACTACTAAATACAGACCGTCAGATATATGTCAGAATAGGTTTCACATACAATTCGTGGTATAATAAATTCTATGACATTAACACATTATACATATACATACATTTTCATACTTGCGTCGAGACAAAAAATAAAATGAATTATATTAGAACGAAATTGTGTACTAAACAAGGATTATATACTCCTAAACATTTTTCTGTATTTATTTTATATACATGAGACTTACAAGACAGCAAAAGATTTTATTAAATGGTAATTAATGTTCAGAATTCGTATTTCTTCAAAGCATGTTTTTATAAATCACGAATGCTAATTAAATGACAACGGCAAAATAATTGCCTTTTTGTTTTATTGCCCTTGTAGGCAGCCGAGCATACGGCCCACCTGATGGTGAGTGGTTACCGTCGCCCATGGACTTCAGCAATGCCAGAGGCAAAGCCAAGCCGCTGCCTACCGATATCGCCTCCAATAATTGTCTCCTTTTGGAGACATAATTAAGCAACTATCTAGCTTTCCGTTAGATGAGGTAATAATCACCTGCAAGAAAAATAAAGGGTTTTTTTTCTATTTATTGTTACTACTAAATGGCTACGAAGGCTTGCATTATCTATATCACGAATACAGCTGCTGAGCCCGAGATAACAGATTCAGTACTCTGTTGTGATCCAAAATACATCTCAAGACAGTACTCAGAATAAGAAGATGAAGAAGTTGGGAACCTGGTAAAAATACCGCGACTAAGTAGGAACTTCTCGCAGAGGAATATTAGTAGTAGGTCAAAAGCATATCAGGGTCTAATAGTTATCATCTCTATACTATTATTTAAATATTAATAATAACCTAGGCGTGGCCCTACAGGAATCAAAATTGATAAGTACTAAAATCATACACGCTTGTACGCCTTTGTCACTGGTCAAGAAACTATGAACTTATCTAATCACAAAATAATATAAGTGTAGTATAAATAAGTGTCTCGAAGCCAGACATGCATTTAACATCAACTCTAATACTATAACCACAAAAGGAGCGATTCTCCAAAGACATAACAGTTTTCTCCTCACGAATGTCACCAGAAGCAAAAATTTCTATTCTTAATTAACTTATTTGGGGCGTGACCCTAAACTGCCTAAGAGCAACGTAATGGAGGTCGGTTGCCAAATGGACTCAGCTTGAAGTGTGCGACGTTTTAACGGTTTTTTCCATTTTAACTGACTTAATATTATGTTTATTAGGTTGAGAATCGGGGAATTCTTCGGGTTTTTCTCTGCCCATAGATGATACTTGTCGTAATAATGTTTTGTGGTTATCGAGGTCGACGAATGAAGATACTGATATTGTTTTTGTTTTTATTCTCGAATTGTTCTAGTTTTGTAATGAAGTTATAGAACGCAAAATGACGATTTCTTAGTTACTTTATTATAGAAGCAGCATAGTATATCATATGTCAATTATATTTGTTTCGAAATTGTAAATTTGAAGTCGTCATGACCTAAAGGATAAGACGTCCAATGCATTCGTGTTGAGCGATGCAAGGGTGTTCAAATCCCGCAAACGCGTACCAATTTTTCTAATGAAATACGTACTTAACAAATATTCACGATTTACACTTCCACGGTGAAGGAATAATTTCGTGTAATAAAAATCAAACCCGCAAAAATTATAATTTACGTAATTACTGGTGGTAGGACCACTTGTTAGTCCGAACGGGTAGGTACCAACACCTTGCATATTGTGCCGTGAAACAGTAATGCGTTAGGGTTTGAAGGGTGGGGCAGCCGTTGTAACTAAACTAAGACCTTAGAACTCATATCTCAAAGTAGGTGGCGGCATTTACGTTGTAGATGTCTATGGGATCTGGTAACCACTTAAAAAACCAGGTGGGCTATGAGCTCGTCCGCCAAAATATGCAATAAAAAAAACATACGAAACTAAATGTCCATGGTGCGGACGAACGGAATGAGTTAAAGTGTGATGTGGACCTAGGATCCTCCTCAGCCCTGTCCACGGGTATCGTAACAAGCAACTGAAGGCACTACCAGCAAATGGACATCAGCGTTCTCTTAGTAGCATAGTAGCAGACTGCAATCAATAACTGGTGGTAGCCTTCCATGAGTATTGGGATACTTGGAGTCGACGTTTCGAACGTTATTCAAGCGCAAAGCTAAGTTGGCGTCCAAAATGCTGGGGGTCCGTAACAGAGCAAAGCGGTACCTCACACCTGGACAAAGACTTTTGCTTTACAAAGCACAAGACCGGCGTCGCGTGAAGTACTTCCATACTCAAGTACTTCCATTTGACTCCATGCAGAAGAGGACCGGTCGGATTGTCGATAATCCAATTCTTACGGATCGTTTGGAACCTCTGGGTCTGCGGAGGGACTTCGCTTCTCTCTATGTTTTATACCGTATGTTCCATGCAGAGTACTCTGAGAAATTGGTTGAAATGATCCCATCCACCAACGACGGTAATCACTCACCATCAGGTGGGCTGTATGCTCGTTTGTCGACAAGGACAATAAGAAACTGTGGGATTTGTTTCAAAACAATCATATGTTCCGACTCGAAGGACAACTGTTAATATTAAAATTGAAATTTTCATTATCTCAAATTGTGGGCCAAGTTTCATGTTGTAATGTACCACTTAATACCAGCTGGGCTGTAAACTCGTTCGTGTAACTACAAACAAAAAAATTTATTAAATGAAGATATGATTGTGGCTCTTTATGGCAAGGAACTAGTGCTTAAATGCCTATTTTCAAATCGAAATCCGTAATGTATACACATTTTCATTCACATCCCTATAGACTCAACAGCCGCCCTCAGAAGCAAAGCATTTACATAAAAAGCTTGGAGTGTTGTCTAAATACTTGTGCTCCTGCTTATTAATAATAATTAAGCTATTTCCACATTTGCAAGTGCGAAGTTCGCTGCTAACCTGAGTTACAGGGGTGGCAGATGTCCCGAAAACACGACCCCTTGAATATGTTAAAGCAAATTAACGCTAACTGTACCGAATTGTACTGACATGCTTTAAAACTTTATAATTTATTTTAATTAAAGCATTTCCGCGTTCGAATGTACCGCGCTTGAGTGACGTGTTTTAAAGTGACATCAAATAAATTATTGTGCTTTATTTTTCTGACGACGAATTCATTTTGATGACGAACTCAAAGCTTTTGTTGTATTCAGTGGCTTCCAAAGATAGAGAAGTAACAATGTAAACGCTTCTACCTTTAGATATGAGATCGAAATCTCACTTTTTTTTATTTATTGCTTAGATGGGTGGACGAGCTCACAGCCCACCTGGTGTTAAGTGGTTACTGGAGCCCATAGACATCCACAACTTAAATGCGCCACCTACCTTGAGATACAAGTTCTAAGGTCTCAAGTACAGTTACAACGGCTGCCCCACCCTTCAAACCGAAAGGCATTACTGCTTCACGGCAGAAATAGGCAGGGTGGTGGTACCCACCCGCGCGGACTCACAATAGGTCCTACCACCAGTAATTACGCAAATTATAATTTTGCGGGTTTCATTTTTATTACACGATGTTATTCCTTCACCGTGGAAGTCAATCGTGAACATTTGTTGAGTACGTATTTCATTAGAAAAATTGGTACCCGCCTGCGGGATTCGAACATCGATGCATCGCTTCAACACGAATGCACCGGACGTCTTATCCGTTAGGCCACGACGACTACTAAGACGTAAACACATAACTTAATCTTCATTTAATGCCTAAAGGCTTCGTCAAACAGAACGCGTACTTAGCGCTGCGTTTTAACGTTGCGCTCTTTTCATGTCACACAAATTGACTAGATGAGCCCAACGCTCCTTGACGCAACGCATTCGCCAAATCATAGTGCCTTTCGATGGCAGTGTGAAAATTTAAAAGTATTAAGATGTCGAGTGATTCAGATGTGGCACTGTATAAGCATGGGTATTTTCTAACTATTTCTATAAATTGTTCGGGCATTATCTAGTATTTTAATACAGATTCACTCGGACGCTAAAATAAAATTTGTAAAAAATTACAACGCCTGACGTCAAAGCACACAGCGTTGCGTACTTATAGCGCTGGGGCTCTGTTTGACGGTACGTTACCATAGTAGCCATACAACACATCTCGGCGTCAAAGCGCGCCGTCACTTTAGCGCTCTGACGCGCGCTAATTACGCGTTCTGTTTGACGAAGCCTTACCTATCTGTTGAAATTGGAACGCATGAAAGACTCGAAGTGGAATACTTGGGCAAATAAAAAAAAACCTAGCCTCAGTCCGCCTAGCTATAGAACAATATAACGAAATAATGATCTTACAAAAACAATAGGATCCACAAAAACGGAGACCCACAAACTTTAATAACACGAGCAGCTACATTCGCTGCAAAAATAAACGCGCAGTTTCTCATTGTTCGGAACAATGAAACTCGGTATCAGATCCAAGCCGATATTTCTGAAGGTTCGTTACTTTCGCGAAAAACAATGGGAGTTCCGATGATAGCAAAAATAATTGAGCCTTCACTTCTGAGAGCTTCGGAGGGATTAAATTGAAGAAAACCGAGAACGGGTTAAATGATGTTTTAAGTGAGTGCCTTACGAAATCAATTTTCGGAGTGTCAGTTTAGGTTCGTCTTGGATTTATCTTTTCTTTCTTATGTCCATTCTATACACATATGTGAACAATGTGACGGTATGTTTATCTATTTGATGTATTTGTTTCACTTATCCTGTTTTGCAGTAGTTTGTTTGATGTAGTCAGAGCACGGTTCAGTTTCAAATGTCAACCATTCTTGTGATGAACGTGTTTGTTTGATCTTTGCCTGGGGATTTACCACCTATACACTCGTACATGTGTACGTGTATATTTCAATATTTTATGTGACAATGATTTCCGTATTTCAGGGAATCCTAGTTTAACTTCAAATGAGTGGAGGTGATTTAAACCTCGACTATTTGACTTAGACTAACTTTGAGTTAATTATTTTGATATTCACAAAAAGCTCATACAACACATAGAGTCGTAGACATGTATAAAAAAAAAAATGCACTGTTATCATCATCGTCGATAAATATTCTTATTTGAAAATAAATCAGACGTTTTGTAATTACTGTTTGGTTTCTTACTGTGCAAAAATTCCAATAGATATAGATCAAGCTAATAAAGTGATAATATCTTACATCCTTCAGTGGACATCTGTGTGCTGATAATTAAGAAAGATTAACAAAATTTTATCTAACCTTCACTATTATTTTATCAAGTCAAACAACCTTATTATATCTACAAATGAATTATCTCAAATAATGAATTATCTCAAATAATGAACTGTGTAAGCTGTAAATTTCAGAAACTCTCACAACCCGTTTCGCAATTGTTTCAAACGAATGAAACTGATTCATCTTGAACTGGATGGATATTTACGGTTAAATCTTTGATGTGATTTGCTTTTTCGTCCGCTTTCGAGATTTGAATATTTGATTAGTTGATCATTGAGTATTTATTGCTTTCTCTAAGGTTTCCTTCTCCCATTAATTCTTAGATAAATTATACAAACATCTATCTAACGGCCGTCTGGTGTAGTGGTAAGTGACATGGTCACTACACAAGGGGGTCGCGGGTTCGAATCCCGCCAAGGGAAGATATTTGTATGATAAATATAAACGTCTTTTCCAGGGTTATGGGTGTATATTAAATATGTGTATGTGTATAATAAAAAATCTTACATTTATTTCCGTCATCTGGTACCTGTAACACAAGTTCTTTACGAACTTATCACGGGACCAGTTAACGTGGCGTGATTGTTAGTAAATATTTGTTTATTTATTTATTTATTATCTATATTTGTTCTAATTAGATAACGCTCGACTTACTAATCTCTATGCTTCAGTAATAACGCCTTGTAAAGTCGAAAATGATTAAAGAATAATTAGTCTAATTTTTCAGAGCGTATAGTTTGCAAGCGCTACTACATTTATTGTCCTTAATTGGTATGGGTGCTTAGTAAGCTTTGCGTCGGATCTTTATAAAGAGAAAAACAAAGAATTCCATTATTTTATAAAATAAAGACGCCGGTAAGGCAATATTACTTTTTAGTTTCGACAAAATAATTAGCAAATTAAATGCTCCGGGGACTTTGTTAAATAAAAATTGAGCAAATTGTAGTATAGCCTAATGAATAAGACATTCAAAGTTAATATCGGTCGATTTCCCCATGTAGCGTTCCAAACGCCGCAGGCAATTATTAATTGTTCTGTGTATTTCCTTAAACGTAGAAGCTAACACGTGTTCTTGAATGACTTCGGATATGTAGGAATATCATCATATTATACATCGTATACAACAGTAATTTTAATTACTAGCTATAGGTCTTGTTTTCAACTCGTACAAGTTTTTTTTTATTGCTTAGATGGATTGACGAGCTCACAGCCCACCTGGTGTTAAGTGGTTATTAGAGCCCATAGACATCTACAACGTAAATGCGGCACCCACCTCGAGATATAAGTTCTAAAGTCTCTGTATAGTTACAACGGCTACTCCACCCTTCGAACCGAAACGCATCACTGCTTCACGGCGGAAATAGACATGACACACGTGACACCGACACACAGACACCCGTGCGGACACCCAAGAGGTCCTACCACCAGTGATAAACTGGCCAGATTAAGGTTTACATTAAATTTAAGTTTTCTATATATTATACTTAGTCATATAATTGTAATATGGATCTAAATAAAAGGCTATACAATTCAATTGTTCGTAAATTAAACTTTAATTAAATTTAAATAAAGTAAATAAAATAATAAAAGATGGAGGAGTGACACGGGGAAGGGCTCTCACAAGGTTGACTGATGTTCTCGCAAAGGAACATCATAACAAGAAAGATCATTTATATTGTCTGCAGTGTGCACCTATAGGTGCAGTCTTAATTGTTTCTTACAACATTTAAAAATATTAGTTGCATTATTTTAATTGTATCTTGCAATTAACACAACTAAATTTAAATAAATTAATTGCAATATGCAACTAACAGATTAATTGTGATTAAATTAATTACAATTATTTTTTTAATCGATTATTAAAATATTAATTGATTAATGCCCAACACTGGTGCCCGCTACAAGATTTGATGCCAGTCTAATTCCATCATTCAATAGCTTAAATGTTCCAAAAGAGCAAACAATTTAAATCGACAATTAAAACAAAATAACTAACAAAGAGCGCACCGACCAGTTTACGATACACCCTCCAGCTTAATGACAAAATAAAATTGAAATTTCAGGCTCATAGATTTTTATGATTCCTCACTTCCGTTCCAACGAAGAATGAGGCTTAGAGAATTGTATGATCACAGCTTAAATGCCCATTTAAATTCAGTGTGAGGTTCTGAATTGAGGCATCGAATCTAATCGAATATTCTAGGTTATTTGTACGTCTTTCAATCTTATTATTGAATTTTCATGGAATATGATTTTGTACTGACATTACAGTTGGATTCAATTACGTTAAAAGTAATGTGATAAAAAAATGTTTTAGCGGTTATAAATGTGTAATCGTGACCTGCTTTTATCAACCGACTTCGTGCTCTTAATACCATCGTATCCTTATGATACAGAGCTCCGTATTGTCAGCACGCACCATCGTGTACCACCAAATTTCCTTCTTGTGCCTCTCCTTTGTCAAAACCTGTCAGTATTTTCGTGACTGTACTGATAGCGCAGTATTTTTAAGTCACGAAGTAGCCAAATATGTCAGATTGAACAGTTGGAGACATTAAACAAAATTTATTAATCAATCTTTAATCACAAACCTTCACACTGAGGGGCATTCACTTTGTGGTGATATTCAAGAATTTTGGTTCTTTACTGCTTCACGGCAGGTGGTGGTACCTATCCGTTCGAACTCACACGACGTCTTACCACTAGTAGTCATGCAATTTATGGTTTTACGGGTTTGATTCTTTTTATTTTACTTTTTTATTTAATATATTTTGTACACACAGCTGTTAGAAAAAAACACGACAATAAGGATACAGAGTACAAGAGCACTACTTATTTCATGTTGAAATCTCTTCCAGTAGGCCCGCAAAAGGAAAGAAGAATTAGGAACACAAACCTAGTACATACAGTAAACATTACATATAATAATATATAAATATTACAAGATACAGAACAATATATATACATACAAATTCACACAAACATATACATATATATACACATACATACACACATATACTTACTTTATATTATAATACCGTATACAAATATACCTACTTTTATTTAATATGGTATGGATAAATAGTGTTCTTTAACAGATTCTTATTACATGATGTTATTCCTCAACCGTGGAAATCAATCGTGAACATTTGTTGAGTACGTATTTCATTAGATAAATTGATACCTGCCTGCTGGATTTAAACGCCGTTTTATCGCTTCATACGCTTATAACGGGGATCCTTTAGGCCACAACGACCTCAAAATTTGTCTGCCCATTCATAATAACCATAAGCGGTTGAAAACAATAAGAAAGTGTTGTTATGGGTGATTCCAATTTTATTTTAGTAACTACTAGCGACCCGCCCTTGCTTCGCTTCGGAAACTGTAATTTATAAACCTTCCTTTTCAATCACACAATTTATTAAAAAAAAACTGCATCAAAATCCGTTGCGTAGTTTTAAAGATTTAAGTATACATAGGGACAGAGAAAGCGACTTTGTTTTATACTATGTAGTGAAGAAACAGTGGTGTATTTTGTCTAAACGTGATCAAATTGCCAGTTTCATTACTCAGTTCGTTTCGCCGACGGATATGTGGGACCACAGCTTTCTTCAATCGCTACCGACGTATCGGATAACCTTTAGGTTCCGTTTGTATATACGATACTTATTGGAACTGAGATATTTTTCTCTTGTGTTTATCTTGTTGGGAATAGTTAATAGTGAGTCTTTTGTTCAGCATCACATTTGTATGAAACAATGTCTGCTGTATCTATATATTAATACGTGAAGCAAAAACTTTGTATCCCTTTTTACGAAAATTGCGCGGACGGAGGAGTATGAAATTTTCCACACTTATAGAGAATATAGAGAAGAAGTGCACAATGCTAATATTTTTTAAAATAATGCATAAAAGATACATTAAATCAACAAAGAAAACATTACACACACTACATACCATTTATTTGACGCACACACGCATGCATACTATTTATTGTCAAACTTTTGTTCTTGACGTCCGTGCTTAAATTGAGAATAGATTAAACATATTGTTTGTTTTTATTAATATTTCTTTATAGTGTAGCCTTGGCGAAATTTGTGATTATAGAAGTATAAAATACAATCATAATAGTGTAAAAACTTACAATTCCAATTAATTATAGTCGAATTTCGACTACTGCGGGACCACTAGTAGTATTACAAGACGTCTACTGCTAATAATTGTTTCTTTTGAATACGCGAATGAGGTCACTCCTCACCTAATGGTACGCGATACCGTATCTTAAAAACCTAGATATATATTTAGTGGTTACCTATTATGTATATAGTGCATAAAACAACCAGCGGTACTTAGTTTATGAATGGATTGATTCAGAAGTTTTTGGATTTTACAACTTAATATATCCATTGTATTTTGCAGCTAACACGGAACTTTGCTCTAAAACGGAAAATACGGTTGTACTTCAGAGTTATAATGTCCATTTAATGAAACTAAGCCATATCTACGTACACCTGTTACCTTTATCAATAGGTTGGGTATTAAAATGAGGTGCGTACTAAAATACATTGCTAAGTAATAACATTAAAGACACATCAAAAAGGTCCCTTCGCTTATTACGTACCAAACAAAGCGAGCCGTACATCATTCATATACATATATCCCTCGCCATATACCCAATACATAAATGAAAAGTCGTATCCATAGAGTTTTACTACACCTATAACCAAACCGCACTCAAAACCGAAGGGTAGTATGAGCCTATCTCAAGATATGGGACTTAGGACCCATAATATAACTTCGATACGGCCGTGCTCGTCTAACGTACCACACTCAGCATGATTTTATCCTCCGGGTACAGCAATAAACTGTGCGGGATGATTTTAGGCAAATATTTCTTTTGGCAGGTTAAACATTTTGGAAATTGGAAGTCTGACCTGTGGGGCTGGGTTGGATTTTTTGTTCCAAAACGGGTTTGTGATGAGTGTATCCCTATATCTTTATAAATTCTGTATGATATGAGACTCTGTTTTGGTTTACTATATTTCTAAGTTCTAAGTTTGTTTTATAGTAACGCTTGAGAGGACATTTGTAGTTCAGACGCAATATTTCTACCTCATGTTTTCTTAAATTGGCTAGTGGCATTTAGGCAGTGACTATTTTTGAGACTGATACGATTAGTCGGTCTGTTTTACATTCTACAAGAGATAATATAGGTCAAGTCATTCCAGAACTTATTAAGAAATAATCTAGACATTTTATTTTAACTTTTAGTGTAGTACCTACCCATACTATGCTGTAAATTACTTATGTCATCCAGAGAATTGGTAACCTTATAATTAAATACCAATTTAATGATTTAATATTTGGACACTTTATCATTTTAAACGTAAATTACTATCATATCTATATTTAGCGTATTATATTTTATGGTAATGATTACTTGGTATGTCAGAGTAATTTCAGACAAAGACGAGTTGAGATATAGGCTATTTATTTATTCAATACAGTATGAACAGTGATTGACGAGGTTCTGATCCTATAAATTAATACATGAAGCAAAAACTTTGTATCCCTTTTTACGAAAAAAGCGCGGATGGAGGAATATGACATTTTCCACACTTATAGAGAATATAGACAAGAAGTGCACAATGCTAATATTTTTTTTAATTATGCATTAATAATACATTAAATCCATAAAGAAAACGTTACACACATTACGATGTATTTGACACACACACGCATGCATACTATTTGTTTATGTCCAACTTTTGTTATTGCTTATAATCTGTAGTCAAATTGAGAATAGGTTAATATTGTTTATCTTTATTATTCCGAGTATTTGTCTATAGTATAGTCTTGGCGAAATCTGTAACTAAGAACCATAATAATGTTCAAACTTATAATTTCAATTAAGTAATCATAGTCGAATTTCGACTACTGTGGGACCACTAGTATAATATTTCGACTGTATTAGATGACAATTTTTTTTTATTTTTTTTTTTATATTACCATAACATATGTATTTATTATAAAGTAAGAACATAGTACTTCTAAATAACCTAAAATTACATGTTGACAAATTATGTGCGACTGTCTGACTTCATAATGGTTCGATAAATTGTATCTTTACTACACATACATGATAAGCTAACTTCAGCCGGCACACTATACTTACGATATAACATTAATTAATAGCATGAAGTAGGTATAATACAATGAATGGTAGATCAGTTAATGTTTTGCGTAGTGTTAATTGAAATCTATTCATTTGAATTAAGTTAATGTCATCTCTCCAGATAGGCCACACTGCGGTTTCTATGGGCTGTGATAACTCCTCATGTACAGTAGGGCTATGATGAAGAACTCTTTATCCTGGTCAATTAAAAACTATGGAAATAAAACACAAACTCAATTATACGCATACGTCTTATAATTTCATTAGAAAGGATACGAATCTCCGGCTACGAGTCGTCATAACCATAAACACCATTCATCTTAAGACACGAATGGAATTTTCAACTGTATGGCATAAATCTGGTAATAGGACCTCTTGTGATTACTGGTGGTAGGACCTCTTGTGAGTCCGCGCGGGTAGGTACCACCGCCCTGCTTATTTCTGCCGTGAAGCAGTAATGCGTTTCGGTTTGAAGGGTGTGGCAGCCGTTGTAACTATACTGAGATCTTAGAACTTATATCTCAAGGTGGGTGGCGCATTTACGTTGTAGATGTCCATGGGCTTCAATAACCACTTAACACCAGCTGTGAGCTCGTCCACCCATCTAGGCAATAAAAAACAAAATAAAAAATCAAGCCATTCAAATCGGAAAGAATAGAGCAGTATATTAGGTCAATATCAGTCCCGTGGTTAGCAATAAAAAAATGGCGGTTTTACGTTTCATCACTAAAACACATTAACATCGTCTTTTATGAGGAAATCCCAAAAACTTTGGTAGTTTTTTTTAAACTTTAAAGGTTTCTATAAAGGTTAACGATTCGCCAGAGAAATGTAGTAGTGCTCGTAAATCGTGAGATCGAATACGGACATAATATTAAACCGAAGGAGCTTTCGGGATCCGACCTCGTTTTTACTACCTTCTTCCCATTATTATCAAATGCAATCTACTTGAGATTACTTTTAATAGCTATTGTACTAGATCCACAGATACAAGAACTAGATGAGACTAGCCTATTCCATTTTCATTGCCTCGAGATTTGTGTCATTTCAGAAGCCCTCTAGCCAACTTAGTTTACCGTGTTCTGGTCATGTCCAATTTAAAAATTTTTAGTGATAATAGGCATTCGAGTTCTGAGTGAAGTTTTCTCATATGTAGCTTTCCGGTATTGTTCAAATATAGTTTATAACAGATGTCTCACTATCAAATCGGAACGCATGACTGCCTCGAATAAATAGGACATGCGGTCGACATCAATGCGCCACTTCGATAAAGCGGCACGACACAAGAACCTTCTTATCGTGGCCGCCGGTAACTACATTCCCGATCCTGCGAACAGAATGGAAAGCAGTCGACGTCGCCCAAAACACGTCATTTCGGATCCTCCCGATCCACTCATGGTGCTTTTAAGTACCTCAAGCGTCAGTCATCGTTCTCATGGAACCCGTCGCTTGCGACGAAGGGCTCGACGAGTAAATTAACCCACAGACACAGCCCACTGAGTTTCTTGCCGGATCTTCTCAGTGGGTCGCGTTTCCGATCCGGTGGTAGATTCTGCGAAGCACTGCTCTTGCTAGGGTTCGTGTTAGCAACGTCGTCAGGTTTGAGCCTCGTGAGCTCACCTGCTACTTAAGGTTACGCTGAAATAGCCTCTCAAGGCTATTAGCTTAGGTAGGAAAAAAAATACATGCGATGAACAGTCTTGATTGGACATTGGTGACCTTTGTATGTAAACCATGCCTACCATCAGTTCTCTCTGATATTATGTTAGTACTGTAAAGATTTACTGCCTACACAAGTATTTATTAACATTTAACAAAGCAGTTGATAACAATAGTTTCTTGACGTCCATCGACAATCTCTCATCCAAATAAGCATTAGAACGATTTTGATCCAAAGACTGACAAAAGGCCCGAGGAATCTTAACCTTCCAAGATCCTTGTCAAACATAACAACTCTCGTTAATTCAGGTCAGCCCTTCGTACATGCGGTTATATGTATAAGGGACCGGCGCTTATGAAAATGGGCTGCCCCACTTTGATATTATCAAATATGTGTCTCTGTAGCTCCATTGAGTCTGGGTAATTACTGCCAATATTATTATGGAAGAAAATTGGGTTAAAATATTACGAGTATTATAATGTATTAATGTATCTAGCTATTAGTGTACGAATTAGTTCAATGTACTGATGATAATTATTTAGGCTGTGATTAGTAAATTTAGTTCTCCTGTAAATCTTCTCATTTCTGATTAGAATGCGTAAGGAAAATATTTTTTTTTTATTGCTTAGATGGTTGGACTAGCTCACAGCCCACCTGGTATTAAGTGGTTACTGGAGCCCATAGACATCTACAACGTAGACGTGCCACCCACCTTGAGATACAAGTTCTAAAGTCTCAGTACAGTTACAACGGCTGCCCCACCCTTCAAACCGAAACGCATTACTGCTTCACGGCAGAAATAGGCAGGGCGGTGGTGCCTATCCGCGCGGACTCACAAGTGGTCCTACCACCAGTAAAAGCAAATCGCTTGTAAATATTCTCATTTTTAATTAGAATACGTAAGGAAGCAGGGATATGGGCAGTGCAAACCCGGCTGTTGTCGCCTTACGGGAACCCAATATCCGGCAGAAGATCTACTTTGACAAATATCGATATTGGGATAAATTTTGTCCTGCCAGTTATTCTCTGAACAGGCGAGATTAAAATAACGCTGCCAATTATAATACGACAATTACTATTCCCAAAGCGCCGCATCGTGGACACCACCTTGAGATCATATTTCGGGCTATAAATTGTGTTAAAATAACTAATAGTTCGCTATTCAAACTGCACGAAATCAGTGTTAAAAATATGCAGAAAAAAAGACCCACATCACTAGCAATCAAGCCGCCTTAACACTCAAATAAATTAGGGTGAAAGCAACAGTTAATACTGAATCTTCTTCAGTTGATAAAATGTTAAGGAATATTTAGCAGATTGGTAGGTTAAACGTTATTCAAATTGCACGAAGTCATAGCTAAAAATATGCAGAAAAATAGACACACATCAATAGCAATCAAACCGCCTTAACACTGAAATAAATTAGAGTGGAAGCAAAAGTTAATACTGAATCTTCTTCAGTTGATAAAATGTTAAGGAATATTTAGTAGCTTGTAGGTTAAGCGTTTAGTATTGACTGTGTAATGATGAGTCAGATATCAGGATGTTATCTCATATCATATTCCAAGATGGACATCATATTTACGTTGCGGCCTCTATAAGATCCAGAAACAGCTTAATGACAGGTACTCTATAATCTTCCTCAGCCATTTGTACTAATAAAAAAGGCTGCAAAATAACAATTCATAATCACACTCAAGTAAGACCTGGTATAGGTAAGATCATGTTAAATTCAATTCAAAGATTTCCATTGAAATACTTTTTGCCACAGACCCCATCATATTCTCGTGAAATTTACATTACAGGAGCAACGAGCAAGGCCCGCAGAAAATTATCTAGGAACCGAAACTCGACCCAATTGAGCCTTTAAGCCTAACTACACACTTTCGCTTAGATCAGCATTTAGTGAGGAAACCTTATCCTGTAGTGTCTCCGTGGCCAAGCTTCCCACTCGATTGACTTCGGGCTTAATAATCTATGTATATCCTTGTTTATTTTGAAGCCAAAACTTTAGCATCTTAGCGAGAAAATGAGATAGAATACTTCTAAAGGTTTTACTTTTACTGTGTTGTGAATTATACACATTTTTTTTTATAATCCAACATACTGGTACATGCGATTGTTAACTTGGAGGCATGAACAGAAAGTATCAACTTTGGAATTTGTATTAACTGGATGCGACTCTTTGGAAAGGAATGTGTGATTGCTTCGCCGCATAAGTAGACAGAGCGACGATGTCATTCTATGAGAGCTCACATCCTACAGCCGGTATCAGAAATATAAAATCGGAAACTACGCGCAAGGCCGTGGCTACATATCTTCTGATCAATAGCCTAAAAGGTTGTTATCGTGTTCGATTCTCCAGTGCTCGAGTCCAGGGTTGTAACTGTAACAGCCTTCAAATTCATTGAATTTGTGATAATTTTATAAAGAGTATGTTTAACAAACAACTTCCACAATCCGATCAACCCCAAGAGTTTTATAATTTTTGTATATACTATTGGCACGATGTATTGTGAGCTCCAACAGATAGGCACACTGATTTATATATTCTGCCATTTTCAAATGGATATAGCGAAGTAGGAGGAAGTTACTTAAGCCCACAAAAGGACATAAGAGCAGTTACGGAAGTGTTAGAATATTCAGCACGTTAGGTTGTATAATTCTGTGCACATTTGAATCCAACTTTTTCTATGTTTTTTAGATGAGCGGACGAGCTCACTGCTCGTCTATTGCTAAGCGGTTGCTGTTGCAGATTAACAGCCACTACGAAAAAATCCCCACCTACCTTGAGACATGAGTTGTGTGCTTCCGTTTTATAGTACATCGGCTTAACAGCAACGAAACGCATTACTACGTACTATTACAGAACTTTTACTACTACTACTATTATAATATTATTACTACAACGACATTATTACTACTTCGCGGCAGAAATAGGCACCCGTGGGGGCTCACAAGATGCTCTACTGTGAGTAGATTTTGTTTTAACGTTGTATTTTTATCTTTTTTATTGCCTTCTTATACTTATTAGCATAAGGCCAACTTTATGTTAAAAAGTCACCTTCGTTCATGGACATCAGCAATGCCACGGGCATTAGGTAATCAAGTCTTCCTACTAAAAACGATTTTAATCCTAAATAGTAATGAACAAATAACAGCTAATATAACAATATAATAACAGATACCGATCTCCAGTAAAATAATACATATTACCATTTATCAGTAGCATTAATGATTACTAAAAAAATCCCTAACTAATCGTTGGTGGCTTACGCGTCTGTTCGTAATAGTCAGGGCCGGGTAGTACACGGGCTCATCCTGAGAGAATTTGCAAACACTAGCCCTAGAAAGAGCAGTGCTTCGCTATGTCTGTCTACCACCGGATCTGAATCGTGAGTTCCTCAGACGATCCAGTGAGAAACTCCCACACCATGGGAACTTTTATTTTATTTTATTTATTGCATAGATTCTGATGGGTGGTCGAGCTCACAGCCCACCTGGTGTTTAGTGGTTACCGGAGCTCATAGACATCTACAATATAAATGCCGCCACCCAACTTGAGATATGAGTTATAAGGTCCCAATACAGTTACAACAGCTGCCCCGCCCTTCAAACCGAAACGCATTACTGCTTCACGGCAGAAATAGGCAGGGTGCTGGTGGTACCTACCCGTGCGGACTCATAAGAGGTCCTGCCACCAGTAAACTAATATTAATAACAAATGCCATTAATTATTTTGATATGATTTTTACCATTCCATGAACTTTTGTTGCATATTTGGACCAACAAACCAATTTAATTACAAAATCGTACTAATACTAGCCCAACATTTCTTTTTCTAAGACATTTATATAATTCTCACCCTCAACGGTATTTAATCAATAGTGTGCCATATAGAATTTCAGACATAGTTCAGGATATGGGGAAGAAATGAGGACAATACGAGGTCTTTCCTATGCAGTCCTTTGTTCATAACAATAACAGCGAGGATTCTTGATTCTAAACGACCTGTGAAAGTATGCATTGTGCTATTTTAATATTTTGTAAGATGGTAAAAAAGACTTATTTATTGAAGAAAAACTCAAAAAGGCGTCACTAAAAATATTTCATTGTGTACGTGATATGTAACACAATAATAATATGATCCAGACGTGTTTTTATTCTGGGTGGCGACCACTTGAAAATAGAGCCCCTTATCCAAATTCGCCCACGCATCGGTGGCGTCTATGAGCGAATATTTCTGCAAGTTATATGCCTATGACTTTTACGAATTAAAGAAAAAGTATCTTAGGATTGACTGAACTAATTATTATTATTTGGTGTAAATAAATATCAAAAATTTCTATATTTTTTTTTGCATTGCTTAGACGGGTGGACGAGCTTACAGTCCACCTGGTGTTAAGTGGTTACTGGAGCCCATAGACATTTACAACGTAAATGCGCCACCCACCTTGAGACATAAGTTGTAAGGTCTCAGTACAGTTACAACGGCTGATCCGCCCTTCAAGCCGAAACGCATTACTGCTTCACGGCAGAACTGTGCGCAGTAGTGGTACCTACCCGTGCGGACTCACAAGAGGTCCTACCACCAGTAATTACGCAAATTATAATTTTGCGGGTTTCATTTTTATTACACGATGTTAGTCCTTCACCGTGGACGTCAATCAGTCAATCGTGAACATTTGTTGAGTACGTACTTCATTACAAAAATTGGTACCCGCCTGGGATTCGAACACTGCTGCATCGCTGGATACGAATACACCGGACGGCTTATCCCTTAGGCCACGACGACTTCAAAAAGGTTAAGGACTTTAAAAAGGTTAGCCAATGAAAATGATTAAAGCGTATCTTATCAACCTTTAAGCTATTCGACTATAAGTCAATTTACCTTGCAAGTTCCGGATCAGATCACATGTTTCGTACCATATTATTATCGTCATCAGAATAACACAACTGTCATGTTTCGATGATACAATAATAATAATTGAAACATGAATTTAAAGATTGCATAAAATTCTAACACTAACGCTTCCGACAACTTCAAGTGAACCCATTACGACGCGTGCAAAATAAACCTCTATGAAGAGTGCCGGGCGTCAACTATCCGGAAAATAAAAGCATTGGTATTAAAATGGATTTTACTAAATTAGCAGTTATTTGGCACGCGCTTGGCACTCGTATTAAATTTTGGCTGTAGCGCCGAATTACAATATCGTGGTGACTGGCCTAGCAGGAATTTAATACGCCGGTTATGATTCCATTACTGAATTCTGGACTGTTATTACTGCGGACATGATTATGTGGAGGCTCTTTTATTATTCCGGGTTTGGTTGGTGTTATAATTTATTAACACGCTTTTATTAGCTTGTGAGCCACTGAGTTTCTCGCCGGATCTTCTCAGTAGGTCGTGTTTCCGATCCGGTGATAGATTTTGCGAAGCATGGCTCTTGCTAGGGTTCGTGTTAGCAACGTCGTCAGGTTTGAGCCCCGTCAGCTCACCTACTAGTTAAGTTTACGCTGAAATAGCAGATTGGGTTTTCTTTCGGTGTCCGAAGAGTAATCATATAAAGGACAAGATGTCCGGTGTGCTCGTGTTGAGCTGCGTGACTTTGCTGGTGGTCTGGTATTGAAGGCAGATTTCTATTGAATTTCTCTAAATAAATATATGTATATTTCACGTATAGCATCTTGTAGTAAAAAGCAAACTTCAAAAATGATAATTGCCTTATTATTGGTGATGGGATGCATTATAAGTCGCACAGATAAGCACTCTGCCTGTTATTCCGCCTAAGCGATTATAGGCTTTGGGTTGCAAATTGGGACAGTCGTTACACTATACAATCACAACTTACACCTAGTGTCTCAAGGTGAATGGATTAACACCATATGGGCCGTAATCTTATTCATCCGTCCAAAATATGGCTACACCTACGTTATTCATATCGCGTACTATTAAGCTCTAAAAGAAATTTTGATGCGTGGTATTTCCTTAACGATCTCAAACATCAGTATTCTAGCGAAAGCTAAGGAAGGTGCTTTTGGATAGACAAAAGCTAAACTGGAAGCACGGCCTTGACAAATAGTAATTATAAAGTAGAATGTCTGTCTACTGCTTATTACTCCGGTCATCGTTCTCGTCGAACCCGTCGCTTGCGACGAAGGGCTCGACGAGTAAATTAACCCTCAGACACAGCCCACTGAGTTTCTCGCCGGATCTTCTCAGAGGATCGCGTTTCCGATCCGGTGGTAGATTCTGCGAAGCACGGCTCTTGCTAGGGTTCGTGTTAGCAACGTCGTCAGCTTTGAGTCCCGTGAGCTCACCTACTAGTTAAGGTTACGCTGAAATAGCCTCTCAAGGGTCTCAGCTTATTACTGTAGTAGACAAAAAAAAACTGTATATACTTTAAGAATATATACCATCTTGTTTTGGTAAGATTCGTTTGTCATCCAAACAAGTACACAAAAAAGATAATTATGAGCCAAATCAATCCTCAAATACAATAAATATATCAAGCGTACGAAAATAATTAACATTGACGAGATTCCACCGAAACTATCGTGTGTTTTCCGATACATTTACTAATAAAAAGCAAGATACATTGACGTTCTAAAAACATAGGAAACAGGAAAATTCGGTACAATGTTTATACAAAGAGAATTTCACGACCAAAGATATGATCCCTCCATCTATCTCTGTTTGTGTATCATGACATTGTTTTAGCGAACAAAAGCCACAACTATTCGAACGAAACAAAGGACACGTTAAGAAAGTGTTGGAGCTATTTTAGTAAGTTAACAGAGCACTCTTAGATATAATCCACGTTTCATAGAGTTATAATTTAGTTGTGCCGGTTCATCTCTTATTGGATGGTAATAGAAGCCCATGGACATCAGCATTTAATTGTTAAATGTTTAATAACTTACTACTTACTTTATAATAAATACTTAAATACTGTTAGTTAGGTAGGCTACCTGTGTTTCGGTAATATTTAGGTAAAAAAAAATAGGTGAAGGTGCGAGAGATTTCCAACATCTTTCCTTACTGGGCTAGTAGCAAGTAATGCGTTTCGGTTTGAAGGGTGGGGCAGCCGCTGTAGCTATATTTGAGACCTTGGAACTTATATATCAAGGTGGGTGGCGCATTTACGTCGTAAATGTTTATGGGCTCCAGTAACCACCTAAGACCAGGTGGGCTGTGAGCTCGTCCACCCATCTAAGCAATAAGTAGGGATAACAAAAGTCACCTACCCAGAAATTCTGATTAAGTGTCGGAAAACTGTGAAAATTCATATAATTGCGCAAAAAATCATATATAATACAATCAGGTACAGTAAATATTCACAATATTTATATAAAAACGAAGACAGATTTTACCTTAAATAATTCATGATCCGTATGAAAAAATGTTAAGATGGAAAATGATTCATTTTTGAACTTTACAACCATTTATGCTTAAATCGATTAGCTTAAACATAAATAATAACATTTCCCGGTTTGCAACTTTACTCCTTTACTCCCTTTATTCTTGCCAACGGCATTTGGCTTTCTGCTGTAAACGTGTCTCTCTGCCAAACAGTCCATTTTGGCTCACGAATAGAAATTATAACGTTCAAGACAATCAGTGCATATATTAGCGCACGCTTAGTTCCAGGCTTTTGCTCACAACAATTACAGGTGTTAGGAACTATGTCTCAAAACTGGTCATTAACTCACTGCTAATAGGCTGTCAGCCACGGGCTACCACAACAACTGGTATACAAATAGCAGTTAATAGAACACTTCAGGGTAGGTACCACCACCCTGCCTATTTCTGCCTTGAAGCAGTAATGCGTTTCGGTTTGAAGGGTAGGGCAGCCGTTCTAACTATACTGAGACCTTAGAACTTATATCTCAAGATGGGTGACGCATTTCGTTGTAAATGTCTATGGGCTCCAGTAACCACTTAACACCAGGTGGGCCGTGAGATCGTTCACCCATCTAAGCAATAAAAAAAAACTTAAAAAGTGCTGCAAAAAGTACACAATTAAAAATACAAACGCAAGCCGTTATTAATAAAAACTCAATGAACCTAAAAAGAAATTTGTCGTTCAGCTATATAGTCACTTAACATCAATTGACTGAATCAAATTCATTCAAAACAATCTGCGTCCAATGAATAATATCCCCATTTCCAAGCATCCATTTACAGCGGGAAGCACCTGTTCCTATTCAAAACACTGCAAACCCTTTGGTGCCCTTTGATTTTCCGTTCTTTGTCAAAGGCCTAACACGACTTCCCTCTTAAGGCGATAATTGCCACTTCTACCGGACCTTTGGGATTGATTGAATCTAAACACTGCATGATGGAGATAAGATGTTACACTTTTAATGGTTTCGATTTTGGGATTGTAACGAAAATGTCTCCTTTTAAGGACATTGGAGGATATTTGGCCGAATTTAAATAAATTATCTGTGTCCCTTTCAGTTATGGTAATTCACAAGCGCTGAATAATTTAAATTGAGTTTATACAAAATTGTAACCTTCCTGATGATTATGAGATGAATGAATATTCCTACAAGATTGTGTTGATAAAATCAAAGAATTTTTAATGATCTATCATCTTGCCCTTTTTTTTTTTAGGATTACTGGTGGCCCGGAGGCCTTTCCAGTTTCACCAGGACGCAAAGCAAAGGCTCAGCCAGGAGGGGTGCGATTTGCTAACAGCTACCCGAGCGCCTCCGAAGGAGACCTAACAACTCAAGAGTAGCTGCTTCGCGAATGAATCTACTACCGGATCGGAATCGCGACCCGCTGAGAAGATCCGGCGAGAAACTCAGCGAGCTGATTCATGGGTTAAGTTGCACGGCGAACTCTTTGTCGAGTTCGACGAGTACGGTTACCGAGGTCCCTAAGCCTGCTCCTAGAGCTGAAGGCGTCTAGTGCAAAGGTTATTGGATCTGATGGATCCGTANGCTCATACAGTTTGCCTAGAGACATGAGGAGGCTAATCGGGCGGTAGCTCGTCGGATGATTTTTTGGTTTACCGGGTTTATGTATGCCGATAACGTCCGCTTCTTTCCACACCGCGGGAAAGATACAGTTCGCCATAGCGGCATTGAAAATAGATGCCAACATCACGATGAGTTGGACGGGTAGAAGTTTAATAACGCGGTTGGATATACCGTCGGAACCGGGAGCCTTGCGAGGACGTAGGTCTTTGATCAAGTCTTTAACTTCCATCGGGGTGACTGGTGGTAACGCATCCGAGGGTGGCAAGGAGGCTCTGCGTTATCTTGCCCATTGCTGCTACGAAGCAGTCATACGTTCTGGTTCCAAGAGTGGGGTAGCCGCTATAGGATACTACTGTGACTGACCTTTTGTTTGATGGTAAGTGGTGGCATTCATATAATAATGCCAATGAAGTCCTGTAATCACTCAGCACCAGGTAGACCGTGAGTTAGTTCACCCATTTAAGCAATAAAAAAACAACCCGGAACCAAATTAATAATTAGAAGAGAAGAAAAAAAACTTCAGTTTCCTTAATTTGGAATAATTCTAATTTAGGACTTATCAAAACAAATGTCAGATATTAATTGCATTCGAAATGAGAGCCGGAATTCATTGATTGAAATTGGATTAAAATTAGCCAAATTAACCTGTTATGCAAAAAAAACGTAAGTATTTTTCCGATTGTAATGACAATTGTTATAGTTTGTTGTTGGTACTCCGAGGTAGACTTTTGTCATCATTAACATCGCATCATCAACGTATACACAGTTCACACACTATTACTTCCAATAAATTGATGATTCCAATCGGGCAAAAAAGCATGATCGGGTTTTACTAGTTCCATTATGTTTAAGAATTGTAATGTTACTCTGTACTGTAATAATAATATATGCTTTGTAAAATTTGTTTTAAATTTTTAATGCATTAGTACTACAAGGCGAGAAAGAATATAAAGGGCTTACAACCACGGTTCGGAATCTGTGGGATTTTTCAGTACTAAGAACAAGATCCTCTAAGCCTTTGTGTTGTGCTGGTTTGTTTATTTCTCATTGTGTAATACAACTTGGGAATTCTGGGACAATAGCAAATAAGATGTCACGGAGGTCGGATTAGACTGTCCTACATTTAGGATGATGTGTGGAATATATATTTTTAAGTGTTCGTCAAAACGAAAATATAATGATATCCTCTATGTTTAACGACAGTAAAATGCATTAATGTTGAATTTTTAGAATGTTTATAAACCGTTTAAAAAGTCGACAAGAAAATTCAGTAATACAATTGACTCATTTGGGATTTCTTGAGTCGTAGACATTATATTATTAGTTACTAGCTGACCCGGCAGACTTCGTACTGCCTCAATCGATAAATAAAAGACACATCAAGGGGATACATCGAAGGAAAAACAAAACTGTTTGTTTTTATATAATTCCGAGCTTTTTTATATTTTCTCACCTTTTCAAAACCTTCCCTGGACTTCCACGAATAGTTCAAGATGAAAATTAGCCAAATCGGTCCAGCCGTTCTCGAGTTTTGGCGAGACTAACGAACAGCAATTCATTTTTATAAATATAGATTAGCTATAGTTATTAGTTATAACTATTTATACGGTTAAATTATCATTCTCACGTTTCAAATCCTTTACAGTTTCACAGAAAACTGCAAAATAATGGATATCATATGTATAATATACAATAAAAATACTGCGAAATTAGACCGTATGAATAGTGTGAATTAGGTACATTTAGGTTGTCCTTCTATATGACTTTTTGATCTTCTCTAAGCCTGTTACGTAAAATGATACTTCGTAAATTATACTTTTTCTATTTAAACGTGAGCATCGAAGTCTTATTAAGCTGTGTGACAGATGTGTCCATTTCATTACCGTGCGAGGTCAAGAATGACTTTCACGATATTGAGCTTCTTGGAATTCCTTGTTTTATTACCTTAAGTAGACTACAGTTATTGACCGACTAGTTAAACTATAAACCCAAACCATCAGCAATCACTGAATTTTAATTAATTTAAAAATGTGTGTTTTTGTAAGCATCGCATAAAGACATTCATATCCAGACTGTGTTGTCTTAATAGTATTGAATGACCAGTTCAATTAGAACCGCTAATTATGCGTTCCGGTTTGAATAGTGGACCAAACAGACGGCCTATCTGATGCTGAATGGTTACCATCGCTCATAAACATTATCAATGACAGTAACAAACCAATTGCTACTATTAAATGCGTTAGAGCAATTGTGACATTGACCTTTCGCTTTAAGGTGAATGGAATTCCCGTTATATGTCTATGACTCCGATAAACACATAACAGCAAAAGGCCGTAAACTTATCTAGCCAATTAAACGAATGCCGGTGAAATCTAGCCAGGGTGAACTGGCTGCCTGAACTGATTGGATTTTTAATGACATATTGCCATCGCAACACTTCAGTAGAGAAAGCTCTACAAACTACAACCTGTGCATTTAATAAACCTTTATAATAATAATAATAATAATAATAAAAATCATTTATTGCCTTTCACATCATAGAAAATAAAATGAAATACAAATAAAGAAAAGAAAATAAAAAGAGAAAAAGGCAAAAGGAGGTGGCTCAGCTATTGCTGTTCGAGGTTGATAAATCGAACAGCGCTGATTTTCAGTCACCCCCGTTTCCCCTTGGTTCTTAGCGGGAATGAAGGCNGACATGGACCTCGTTCGTGCTGCGATAGACGACTGGCCGCGCAGATTGAAGGCCTGTATTCAAAATCACGGAGGTCATTTTGAATAAACTTTAGTGTCATAAGAATCTATGTTTTGTTAAGTTCATTTTGGTATATGAATGGTTACATAATGAATAAACTTGTTTCAATTATTTTACATTAAACATGTGACAGAATTTATGGCCTGACTAGGTAAAAGACACATCAAGGGGACACATCGAAGGAAAAACAAAATTGTTTGTTTTTTTATAATTCCGAGCTTTTTTATATTTTCTCACCTATTAAACCTTCCCTGGACTTCCACGAATAGTTCAAGACCAAAATTAGCCAAATCGGTCCAGCCGTTCTCGAGTTTTAGCGAGACTAACGAACAGCAATTCATTTTTATAAATATAGATTAGTTATAGTTATTAGTTATAACTATTTATACGGTTAAATTATCATTCTGACGTTTCAAATCCTTTACAGTTTCACAGGAAACTGCAAAATAATGGAAATCGTATGTATAATATACAACAAAAATACTATAAGCGAGATTAGACCGTATGAATAGTGTGAATTAGGTACATTTAGGTTGTCCTTCTATATGACTTTTTGATCTTCTCTAAGCCTGTTACGTAAAATGATACTTCGTAAATGATACTTTTGCTATTTAAAAGTAAGCATCGAAGTATTTTATTAAGCTGTGTGACAGATGTGTCCATTTCATTACCGTGCGAGGTCAATAATGACTTTCACGATATTGAACTTCGTGGGATTCCTTGTTTTATTACCTTAAGTAGACTACAGTTATTGACCGACCACCTAAACTATAACCCAAGCGGTCAGAAATCGCTTAGTGTTATCTATATATTAATACGTGAAGCAAAAACTTTGTATCCCTTTTTACGAAAATTGCGCGGACGGAGGAGCATGAAATTTTCCACACTTATAGAGAGTATAGAGAAGAAGTGCACAATGCCAATTTTTTTTTTAAATAATGCATAAAAGATACATTAAATCAATAAAGAAAACATTACACACACTACATACCGTTTATTTGACGCACACACGCATGCATACTATTTATTGTCAAACTTTTGTTTTTAACGTCTGTGGTCAAATAGAGAATAGAATATGGTTTGTCTTTGTTAATATTTTTGATAGTGTAGTCTTGGCGAAATTTGTGATTATAGAAGTATAAAATACAATAATAATAGTATACAAACTTACAATTCCAATTAATTATAGTCGAATTTCGACTACTGCGGGACCTCTAGTTCAATTTAAAAATGTGTATTTTTGTAAGCATCGTATAAAGACATTCATATCCAGACTGTGTTGTCTTAATAGTATTGAATGACCAGTTCAATTAGAACCGTTAATTATGCGTCCCGGTTTGAATAGTGGACCAAACAGACGGCCCATCTGATGCTGAATGGTTACCATCGCTCATAGACATTATCAATGACAGCGACAAACCATTTTCTACTATTAAATACGTTAGAGCAATTGTGACTTTGACCTTTCGCTTCAAGGTGAATGGAATTCCCGTTATATGTCTATGACTCCGATAAAAACATAACAGTAAATAGGCCGTAAACTTATCCAGACAATGAAACGAAAAAAAAACTTGAATTACGAACTGGCGGTAGCAGCCGGAGAAATCTAGCCACTGTGAACCGGCTGCCTGAACTGATTGGATTTTTAATGACATATTGCCATCGCAACAATTCAGTATAGAAAGCTCTACAAACTATAACCTGTGCAATTAATAAACCTTTATCAGTTGTTCTTTTTTATTGTCCTAGTACGCAGAAAAGTGTACCACCTAATGATGAGTGATTACCGTCGCGCATGGACTTCAGCAATGCCAGGGGTAGAGCCAAGCCGCTGTCTACCGTTAAGTACTCTCCACAAGGCTCCTTTGAAAAAGGAAATGTCATAGCGCTTGGAAACAACGTGGAGAGGAGCTAATTCTAAAGCCGGATAGTACGTGGCAAAAAAGATCTCTAAAAAAGCACTGTTGACGAATGCAGTGGCTCCAGGCAATATAGATGAACTCCATTCCGGCTGTGTCAGTGTTATTGATGCATGATTGCCATGACGCTCCCGCAAAAACTATAATGAATGTGTGTATATGGTTCGTCTGTCAATACACATAATTGCTTTATCAGCTCACCGCTGCGCGTATTGCTCGCGGTGTCAGCTATCATGATAGAACCCTTAGCTACAACTACTTACAGGCTTTTGATTTTAATTTACTATACAATACCGTAAGCTGATCGACGGTACAATATTAATGAAATTGACATTTTAAATTCCAGTACGTAATTTTTTATTATTAACTGTGAAACTAACCGAATAATACAATAACTGAACCAAATAACGTAAGAACTGAGCCAAGGTGCTATAATTAAGCTAGGCAACTATGAATATGATGTGACGTAGCCCTTATTTCTCGAAATCTCAACAATATATAAAACTAGCTTTAGCCCGTGATTTCGTCCGCGTGGAATAATAGTTCACAAATAATGCTTTATTTTAGAACAAATTTGGTTAGCATAAAAAACGTTATAGTGAGCCAACCTTAACATATAGATATATGCTGTCGCGGACTTTTTTTTAGATCTTTTGAAGAAGAACAATTCTGTCATACATTATTTTAGCGAAACTTTAACCGTTTCTACAGCGCACGCAGCGGAAGCTCTCAAAACCCGATTGGTCTGGAATTTTTCAAATCGGACCAGTAGTTCCTGAGATTAGCGTGTTCAAACAAACAAATTCTTCACCTTTATTATATTAGTATAGATAATAATATGTTACCACTATAATATGTTTTATCCATTTTCGTTTTAAGGTATTGAATTATTTTTTATTTCGAAATAATATGTGTGAAATAATCGTATTATTCTTTATATAGAAAAATAAACACCCCAGAAATATTCCCACAGAACCACTCAGAAAGCGGTCGAGGTATAATGGAAAGCAAATCGGTGTTTTGTTTTCGTGTCACCCCGAGCGGTTGCGGTACCAATATTTATATTTTACTGTTGAGATGTTTTCTTAGCTGGCGCCGTAGCCATCGAGATTTATGACGCTCGCCAGAGACCGCGCACGAGCTCTCTTGACGGATCAAAACATATTTGTGTACAATCAAAGTATTAGAATTCAGTGATGGAGATTAATGGCTAGTTCTGTCAGCGATCTTTCAGAAATGACAGTTTTTTAAGTATAGTTTTTTTTCTTGTTGGCGGAAGAGTAATGTTCCTTTGTGAATCCAAGAGAAGAAATTTTATATATTTTTGCTACTCTCCTAGAAACTTTTATGTTATTTCGATTTTGTTAAATTAATAGCTGACCCGGCAGACTTCGTAGTAACTCAATCGATAAATAAAAGACCTAAACTTTTCTATAAAATAAACTTAAAACAAACAAAAGGAATCCGTCCGACGGGGAACGCATCAGAGGGAAAACAAAATTGTTATTTTTATTTAATTCCGAGCATTTTTATATTTATCTACCTTTTAAACCTACTCTGAACTTCCACAAATAATTCAAGACCAAAATTAGCAAAATCAGTCCAGCCGTTCTCGAGTTTTAGCGAGACTAACGAACAGCAATTCATTTATATAAATATAGATTCTACGCTACATAGATTCCAGATCTACATCACTAAAGCTGTTTCAAATTAAATGTTATTGCTGTCGTTGTCGATAAACGTCGGCAAATTTGTGGATGAACTTTTGATATATGCCGTAAATAATTATTTTTCCTCGACCGCATTAAGCTCATAGCTCAATACGAAACTGTTGATATAAACGAAAAGATGAAAGTTTTCTGGCCAAGCTCTCCCAATATCCTTGGGCATAATATTTTCGTGTCCCAAAATAAGTTAATAGGCGTGAATTATGATTACGAGGGGTAAACTTATAGCACCGCGACACACTAATGGCAGTAGTTTTGAAGGTTCCTACTTCGGCAAATTACATAATAAGTTCGGATGACACCGAAGTAACGAAAGACATGAGACGGCCACGATTGAGTTGCATTTTAAGTATGACCACTCCGACTTATACCGAATTCTTGTAATTTCTTGTTTAGATAATATGGTACGATATGGTACATCTAAATAGTAAGTACTGAAAAACCTTTTTATTTTTTACTGAAAGCAAGGTTATACGAGTATGTGGCTCATCTGATAGTCTGGGGGGAGGGAGGTTGCCAGTTTAATGTATTGATGAAAGGACGGAAATATTTTTAAATGACGTTTAAAGAGAGATATATGATAACGCTTAAGAAACATCAAAATAGATCGTGGGTGACAGTTAGCGGGTACCGGCTCAATCCGGCTACAAAACCGGCTACAAGATTGAGATGATGGAATATCCACAAATCAGAGCACTCCCAATGGTTACTTTCGTATTTCATTGAATATTCTAGTAATGGCTTCATTACATTTCATCATGCTTGCAACAAGCTCATCACACCCTACCTACAGTTAAGTGGTTACCAGTTCCCATTCATATCACAACGTAAATGATACCAATCACCTCGAAAGATGAAATTCTCAGTTATATTGTATATCGGCTTACCATCCTTAAAGCTGGAAGGCATACCTGCCTAGAGACGATAGGCCATTCAAAATTATTTGATCTCATTAACACCATTTCAATTTCCATTCGTCCCTTAATCTTATATAATATCTTTAAACGAGCAATTCTTGTATATAAATAATAATCTGAATCTCGGAAACGGCTCCAACGATTTTCAGAAAATTTAGTATACAGTGAATTTTCGGTGCGATAAATCGATCTAGCTACGATTTATTTTCAGAAAATGTTGTTTTATTCATGTTTTCAATAATCAACTTTATCGATAATTTTGATTTTTTCTTTAAATAACCAGTTCATCTTTTTTTTTATTCTGTCAGTAAGATCGAAAAATATTATTCATATTTCATAATTTTATCAATATGTAGTTCGTATTTAAATATAATTTCTAAAAATCTCCATTTATCAACAAAAAAAAACACCGAACAAAGCTCGGTCACTATCTAGTAATTCCTTAATGATTAAAGCATAGTAGCACTTAAACATTCTAAAAAATCTCTCAAGATATTAATAAAGCCACTGAAGTACTTTATAAAAGATTATTTATTTACGTTTACCACAAGCGCTGCCTTTGGAACGAAGCCTTAAGCAGAGTGTAAATGAGACGAGAAAATTAGTCTAGGGCATTAATTACAACACTATCTCGCCGTTTTACGTAAGACCAGTTTTGTATAATATTTCAAGACTTTAGCGACATTATTATTTAAGACCCAAGCTTCCAAGATTATATTATCTTATTTTTCGTTTTCAAATATTAAATTTTACGAAGAAAAGGGCCATCGTCCGATTTTATATTTTACCACGAATGAATAAAAAAGCCTAGCGAGATAAAAAGATTTAGCAACCAAGGCAACGCAAGAATCTTAAAGATGCTACAAGATAGACGAGAAAGAAAAAGAAAAAAACAAAAACTGGTTCATTTGATGTTAAGTGGTAAATATTATGGAGAACTACTGAGATAATTTAAACCTAATAATATAAGACCCACTTCATCAAACAGAGCTTGATCACCATAGGGCGATATTCCATCCCTATGACACATTTCCAAATTAAGATCAATGGGTGATGCATTTAGCATTTTTGCTACCCCCCTTTTTAGCAAAAGATCAAGTTGACCCAACATCACATGTTGGTGAAATGTTATGTAGTATGATAATGATGTGTAAATTTATATGTAGAGTAAAATCAAGCCCAATAATAACACGATGCTTTCCTAGCGAAATATTCGAACCCCACTAAGACCGGACTTGTAAAACTAAAACAAGGAAGGCAGCGTTGCCTACGAGTCTCGCAATTACGTTACACTTCCACTCAGTAGGAAATCGGACGAGAGGTCATGGGTCAGAAAAACTACACGAAGCCCACCTAGAATATGGTCTCTCATTACTGGAGGTAGGACCTCTTGAGTCCGCACGGGTAGGTACTACCGCCCTGCCTATTTCTGCCGTGAAGCAGTAATGCGTTTCGGCTTGAAGGGTGGGGCAGCCGTTGTAACTATACTGAGACCTTAGAACTTATATCTCAAAGTGGGTGGCGCATTTACGTTGTAGATGTCTATGTCCAGTAACCACTTAACACCAGGTAGTCTGTGAGCTCGTCCACACATTTAAGCAATAAAAAAGATAAAGCAAACTGCTGACTCTGCTGAAAAATGAGGTCAGAGAGCGTGGCGCTCCGTTCCCCGGTACCTGGATAAAATTTTTGAACGCGAACAGAGTCAGAACGTTTTTTACCTTTTTGGAAATAGCTAACACTTTGTTAAAATTCATTATCAACTGTGATCACTGAATACAACCGAGATTTAAGCTCAAAAGCACCACCACGATTCTAATAATTTCACAATCGATTTAACATCCCACATGCTCCTACTAAAATTCGCTAACAAACCGTAAAAGTTGCCCTAACCCGACTTGAACCAGCTTTTACGACGAATTTTAACGCATTTTCAAGTCCATAAAAATGCTACAAAACGTGTGTATAAGGTTTATGATCATATTCAATATGTGTTTTTTGGTTTATTATTTGACTAAATTCGATCGTAAGTTTATAATATATTATTCCTTAAACAATTATTATGCTTTGTTATTTCATTTACTTGGGTTTTGAGGGCACATCCCAATTTGAATCAAATTGAATTAATCTTGGAAGGGAAAAGTCACTTAAATAAGATCCGGACGATCGAAAATTTTACGTTTTTCGTGATCAATAGTAAAATATGTTTATTGCTCTGAGTATGTAATTGATTGGGACGATACCGTCATTTTCTTTCTCCCATCACACAACTCGCCGCCAAGTGAGATATGGTGTGCTTTTAGAAAGGTTTTTTTATTTATTACTTAGATGGTTGGACGAGCTCACAGCCCACCTGATGTTAAGTGGTTACTGGAGCCCATAGACATCCACAACGCAAATGCGCCACCCACCCTGAGATATAAGTTCTAAGGTCTCAAGTATAGTTACAACGGCTGCCCCGCCCTTCAAATCGAAACGCATTACTGCTTCACGGCAGAAATAGGCGGGTGGTGGTACCTAACCGTGCGGACTCACAAATGGTCCTACCACCAGTAAAAATTCTCCGCTAGATTAATTACCATGACAGATTATTCTTGAAATAGCTTTAAATTGTCCGCAATGGTTGGTTTCAGTAAACTCAAAAATAATTTACACTGTTTTAACCATATTACATCAGCTCTACAAACCAGAACTCCACTAAAATATATTTGCACCAACAGACAGACATCTTCCCGGTCCTTTAATCGTTGCCAGTATTTTCAGGAATGCGGGATTAAATGAAAAATACCGACCTCCCAGCGCCTGAAATGGCTTATGAAAACAAAAATCCCTTTCCTCAATTTTGGTATAGGAAGGTTTTTGAAATACTATTGAGAAATATCTCGGATTTTGCTTGCGTGAAATAGCTGAACTCGAATCCTGGTGGATCATGTAACTAACATGTGTTTTGGAATCATAAAGAAGCGTGGCTTGGTTTTTCTGTGTAAGTGTAAGGTAGATACGAATATAAGCACCGAATCTTAATAAGGAATCAGGTCAAATTGCTAAAAATAAATGAGATCTTTTTTGCCTCCTTGAAACTTTCACTATGTATACAAATTGGTAAATTGTGATAGCATCACAGACTCATTGGGCCTACACAAGCTAGGCAATCTTAAAGCCATCGTGGCATAAAGGATAATACGTGCAGTGTACTGGTATGAAGCGATGTGACTTTGCCGGTATTCATATCCCACATGCAGGTACTAATTTTTTTGTTGACCAAGCCCTCAGGTTTCCTGCCCGGGCTATGTCCCGCGCGGGTATCAAATTTCGGGGCGAACGCAGAAGAGTTATTTTAGTCGGTGGGCTCTTACTACCAAACTTTTAGAACCAAAAATACCAATTTTTTCAAATCAAATACCCACTTGACTCTTACGATCAAAATGAAACCCACAATTTGCGCAAATACTACGCAATGGAGACCTTAAATCTCGAGAAGGAAGGTGGTGTTTACGTTGTGATTCCTATGAGTTGGGATAACTACTTAACACCAGGTGAAACATGAACTCGGTCACCCGTCTATGTAGTCAACACAGTCATCGAATTCCACTTTTCCTATAATATTCGTACGCACCTGTAATCACGTATGTACATCCTCTAAAATACGAACGATAAAATCAAATGAAGCGTTAGTTAAATGCTTAATGAAACAAAAACGAAAATACCACACCGCAATCGTCGAAATTTTCATCGGGAAAATCACGTTCAGGAAATTCAAGATCAGCAAAACGCTATCACACCCTATTTATTTAAAACCCCGAAATCTGTCCCCGAAAACCGTATCTCGTACATCACCGGAGCGAAAGGGCAATAACGTTTTAGCTGACTCCGCGTTGGTACGGTCAGCACGAAATCGTATAAGTCACGTAAATGCGAACTACAGTTTCCCAGAAGCTTCCATCTTCACTGTATCCTCGGACACAATACTTACCTGTGTGTTTATAGACATTATAACGTGAACATTGACGAGAGACGGAGGGTCGTCGGGGAAACCCCTCTGCCCGGGCTGAATCTCCCTACCTAATGAGGCAGGGGTGATCCACTGCTGGCTGGTCTACTGCAGGCTTGAGGTAGTGGTGGGTAGGACTTCCTTTTTTTCTATCTTCTCCTCTTCCGTCTACTCTTCTCTTCTTCTTTCTTAATCTTCGTTCTTGGGGGCGGTCGCAGCTCTCCTCTACGTTTTTTTTTTTTTCATCGTCGACTACTTTGAGATAAGTCTCATTGAAATTAGATTACGTCTATTCTTACTTATCTAGTTAAGATACCGAAACTAGAACACAGTACACTAGAACATACTTATGTACACAAATATAGGTACATTTTTCGCACCAATCCGAGCGAGTTCACCGTATGCCTTGCCTACATTTGCAAAGCTTTGAATAATTCACAGTTCTTGCATTCTTAAATCAAGACTCAAATGATATTTTTTTTTCTCAGAAATTGACGTGATATTAGGATTATTCCTTGTTTATATTGTTAGTTTAGAATGAAGAAAGGTGTCACATTTTTTTGGAGTTTACTCCTTTAGAATCGATTTACATATATAGGCCCGGGGTATGAAAATTATGGGGACCAAAATCGTACTAGCATGTCACACGAAATGCGTTATGCGCCTGATTGCGCATGTCACACGAAATGCGCGCCGGGCTGCTGCGCCGGCAGTCCGCCACAAAGCCTCGTACTGATCGCGCGTTTCTCTCATTATTGTATTTTCATATATTTGTTAGTCGTTTGTTTTGTGTCTCGTTAATTTGTTAATAATCTGTAGTGTATCGTGTTGTCGTAATATAGAACTATTTCTCGTATTGTTTCGTTTAATTTTTTATATCCAGTAAACTCCAGTCGTGCGTCGGAGCGGACACACACACTTTTTTTTAGTTTACTCCTTTAGAATCGATTTACATATATAGGCCCGGGGTATGAAAATTATGGGGACCAAAATCGTACTAGCATGTCACACGAAATGCGTTATGCGCCTGATTGCGCATGTCACACGAAATGCGCGCCGGGCTGCTGCGCCGGCAGTCCGCCACAAAGCCTCGTACTGATCGCGCGTTTCTCTCATTATTGTATTTTCATATATTTGTTAGTCGTTTGTTTTGTGTCTCGTTAATTTGTTATTAATCTGTAGTGTATCGTGTTGTCGTAATATAGAACTATTTATCGTATTGTTTCGTTTAATTTTTTATATCCAGTAAACTCCAGTCGTGCGTCGGAGCGGACACACACACTTTTTTTTTTTTTTTATTGCTTATATTGGTGGACGAGCTCACTGCCCATCTGGTGTTAAGTGGTTACTGGAGCCCATAGACATCTACAACGTAAATGCGCCACCCATCTTGAGATACAAGTTCTAAGGTATCAGTATAGTTACTTCTGAATAAGTTTTAATTGAGAGCTCTCTAGTTATTTAAACCGGACACTACTGATCACGTTTGTCAGTGTACTTTGACTACAGAAATTACCTTTCCTACGTTTTGTAATGGCTTTAAAAAAAAAACAGTAAAAAATGGAATATTTATAGAATCACTATGCAAAAATAAGCAGGAAAACAGCTGGCCTTTTGATAAATTTAACACTGCAACCCGTGGACCTAAAATTTCCTGGTTGCGGATTAAACTTTCCGTCGCTGTAATTTTTACGAAAGTCTTTGTAAAATAGGAACATGTGCTATATAAATTAAAATGCGTGTTTATTTTCCATTGACGTTCTGAGATCTAAAATGTATTATATCTGTATTATAAGTTCCATGTATTAATAGCGTTATAAACCGCGTGTCTATGGCGAACTGATATAATTGCCACACATGAATATCTGCTTTGGTTGCATACCTTTCTGCACATTATTATTAAGGCATGTTAAAGATTGTATTTACTTCAAGCCTTGCCGTTAGTTTCAAAATCTCTTCATGATACGTGAAATCGTTGCTTCTCTTTTATATTATCACATCATATTAATTTAATCAGCTGCTGTAGCTCATGGCCATCGGCAATCGCTGCGACATAATTTTAATACTGTATAAACTATTATATGTATGTATGTGTGTATATATGTATGTATATGTATATGTGATTTTGTATATATGTAGATATACTTTTTTGTATGTATTCGTTACCTAATATAAATTTCATTGCACCTACCACTTTTACTCTGCACTACCTTTGGTTGACTGGTAGAGAATGCCTTAGGCATTAAGTCCGCCAATGTAAATTTTACATGAAGTGTAATAAATAAATAAATAAATAACCAAGAGACTCTTTATTATTTCCTATCGATAGACTCTTGACAAAGCTTTAGGAAGGAATAAGCACTTTAGAAAAACTATGCAAGGGAGCTCATTTCAAAGCTTGTTGGATTTCTTGCACGTGACTGGAAAATGAATAAAATAACAGTGTGAGCAATATTGAAGCTCCATTTAGTTATCGTTTAGCTAATAAACAATTTGTTAATAATTGTTACCAGTCATTTCCCCACAAAGACTCCAATTTTAAAAGTTAATTCACGAGTTTTTTGTTTTGCGAATAAATAAATTCAATTCACGTATCCGAGATAAGGCTTATCTGTATTAAAAAGGTTTTTGAATCGTTTGTTACAAAATTTTGTGGAATTCTTTATTGCTTTTATCAATTCATGCGTAAATTTAGCCTCGTATTGAGCCCGCATGGGTTGGTGATCTTACAGGTTAATCGTTTTAAACCACAAAAAGAAAGGCTTGTGCTATGTAGATGTTTCTTTCTGAGCAACGTATCCCGTCACCATGAATATTCTTGTTGAGAATTTGTATTATACATCGGTGCGAACGAACAAGAATGTCCTCAAGCTACAATATTTCTATATATATACATAGTGCTCTGAGGAATTGTTTGAGAGATGATCTCCTCATCTCCTTTTTATCATCGCACCTCCCGCCATCGGAGCAGAGATCATCCATATAATATCTGGAACCGCTGCGTTCATCGACAGTGCATTTCCAGAAGATTTTTTTTGCCACATACCATCCGGCTATGGAATGAGCTCCCCTCCACGGTGTTTCCCGAGCGCTATGACATTTCCTTCAAACGAGGCTTGTGGAGAGTATTAAGCGGTAGGCAGCGGCTTGGCTCTGCTCATGGCATTACTGAAGTCCATGGGCGACGGTAACCACTCACCATCAGGTGGGCCGTATGCTCGTCTACCTACAAGGGCAATAAAATATCTATATATAAATAAATGAATTTCTGTTCGTTAGTCTCGCTAAAACTCAAAAACGGCTGGACCGATTTGGCTAATTTTGGTCTTGAATTATTTGTGGAAGTTCAGAGAAGGTTTAAAAGGTAGATAAATATGAACATGCTCGGAATTAAATAAAAATGACAATTTTGTTTTCCCTTAGATGTGTCCCCCGTCGGACGGATACCTTTTGTTTGTTTTAAGTTTATTTTATACAAAAGTTTAGGTATTTTTTTATCGACTGAGGCACTACGAAGTCTGCCGGGTCAGCTAGTCTTTTTACACGCTTTATATTAGCTTCACTTGTATGAATGTTAATATGTTTTTTAATATAATTTAAACAGACCATAATCGTCGTTGAAAAGCTCAATATTTATAAAGTCAATAGGCAAACTGGCTTATTTACATACACACTACCAGCGGCTAGTGAACAATTTTGTTCTGTTACCGTTCAAAGCAATTAACTATGTACATAGTATTTTGCACATAATATGTAAATGTTGAATTTATGTATTAGTACAAATGAACCGATTTCATACTGACCGACTGATTTTATTATTATAAACGTTGTCATGTATTTGTTTTGTATAAAATACTTGTGTATTTTGTAAATGTTTGTGAGTTTATTTTGTTTTATTTTAATGTTTAATACTTAAATCTGTTATAGCATATCCCTTTGAGGAAGGACTAGTAAATTTTATTTAATAATTAACTACCCATTATTTATTTGCTTACATTATATAAATAACAAGGACATAAAATACGCAAACTTACCTAACCCATACATAAGCCCGCTGAGAAGATCCGGCGAGAAACTCAGCGGGCTTATTTGCGGGCTGAGTTTCTCGCCGCATCTTCTCAGCGGGTCGCGATTCTAATCCGTTTGTAGATTCATTCGGGAAGCAGCTGCTTTTGAGCTCATCCGCGAGCAAAGGCCTATCCCTTCTGTCTGAATCTGTGCTCGTCCACCTGTCCCAATGAAACTGGAAAGGCCTTCAGGCCACCCGTTATCCTTCCTACCTAAAAAAAAAAAAACGCAAACCTATTTTTTTTTCAATTCAATTCTATGCTTGAATTGAAATTGTTTCTCAAGACTTAAGTTACAATTACTTTATTAAAATTTGCATAAAGAATTGCAATCGCATGACTACGGATACATCTTACCTATCAGGCCACTGACACACCAAAACAACATTAAACTTGAACAACAAACTTTTCATTTCCTGAATTAAATGAAAACGCAATGTCCGTGAACGTTTATGGTTACCTGATTGTAATTTATCCCGTGTAATGTGTCAAATGTGGTCAACATAAAACAAACTTTTACCCTCATTCGGTGACCAAGTTATTGTTAACTTTCATGTCGTATTTTACCATGATTTTATGTAAAGCTTATTGTGTTTAATGTTGTTTTTTTTTTAGAATAACAATACAACGTTATTTGGGTAAAGACTTGTTTATTTATCTTCTTTTTAATATTCCTATAAACTGGCAGAGCTAATGATAAGTAGTTATAGAACCGGTGACATCACAACATGAAAACCGCCCCTAATCTTGAGACTGGTGATAAAGCCCCAATGTATTGTATAACGACTACACTTCAGTCCTTAATATATAGAGGAAGAAGGATTACTGGTGACCCGGAGGTCTTTCCAGTTTCACTAGGACAGGTGGTATGTAAATATGTCTCCGGCACATTTAAACTTCAGAATATGCTAATAGCTATTCCAGGTTAATCTTGTGATGAAAAGGAATCGATGTTGCTGCTTTGATTGTCTTCCTATATCATAAATGCATCATTTTGACATTAAAGTCGTTGACATAACAACGCCTGAATATAATTGGATTAATTATATTGTTTTTTTTTTACTTTTTATTGCTTAGATGGGTGGACGAGCTCGCAGCCCACCTGGTTTTAAGTGGTTACTGGAGCCCATAGACGTCTATTACGTAAATGCGCCACCCACCTTGAGATATAAATTCTAAGGTCTCAAGTATAGTTACAACGGCTGCCCCACCCTTCAAACCGAAACGCATTACTGCTTCACGGCACAAATAACGATTTTTCTCATTGTTCGTTCATCATTTAAAATACTGTGTCACTCTGGTTGGGCTCTAGCCAATATTTAGATCTTACGAGGCCGTATTTGAGTACTAAGCTTACAAAAATATTGTGTAAAATGCTAAATATGTACGATTTTTCTGAGGAAGCAGTAAATTTGGTGAAATGTCCCCTGAACTTATTTCTGCAAAATATTTAGGTCACGGAACACTGGAAGCTCAAATTGGGTTGAGAATTTGAAGTAACTGTGTAATTCATTTTAAAAGTTGCAGAATTTACTAAAACAATTAAGACCTTGATTTAACTTAAATTGAACTTATCTCAAATTTTCGCACCCTGAAACTAGCTAACAACTCTTTTGGGATCATCATCATCATCATCATCTTAGGCCTTGGTCCAGTACGCCTCTCCAGACTGCTCTGTTCAGGGCTTTCTCCTTCCAGTTCTTGACGCCGATATTTTTGAAGTCGCGCTCCACGCCATCCAACCATCTTTTGGGATCGCTAGGCCTAAAAAATCCTAGAGGCTCTGATACTCTGAATTCCAAGCAGCAGTCTTATTTTTGAAATGAACTTACTTACCGGCAGTTTACGAATCTTTGGCTTGAAGAGTGAGGCAGTCGTTGTACTACAGAAATGACACTTAGAACTCATGTGTTGACGTGTCGTTGATGTCAATTGGTTCTCGTAACCAGTTAAAACTAGGAGGGTGGTAAGGCTTATATATCGTTCAATTAAAATAAAAACGTAGAAGAGAATTAAGACTATAGATGGTGAAAAAAGAAGTTGGTAGACTGGTGAAAAATGAAGTTGCGGCTAAAACAAACAAAACAACGGTTTTTACGGCAAGAGGCAATGAAAGTTTAAATTAGCAGGGTTACTTCTGAAGTTAATTAAAAGTGAATGCCTAATCACCGTATAATCTAGGTTACACCATATAAGCTAGAATTTAGTCCCTTTTTTCTGTACAATGTATATGCTCCCTTTTAAGGCCAATGTCTTCCGTATCTCACTCAGTAAATTTGCTAGAATTGTGGCGAAAAGTGTTATAAGGGAAAAATAAACAAAAGCAAGCGAACGCTCCCGGAATTATTAATGGTATTTTCTCAAGAGCAAAGAAAATGTACATTTAACATGGAGCGATCTCTTGGGAAGCATTACACTTTGAACTTAACGCTAAGGTTCTCATGCGGGTTGAGACCTTTATAGCACTTGATGGCAGGATCCTCAGAGCTCAATATGCTAATTATGTGACAAAACAAAATTTAAGCTTTACGGAGATTGTTAACAACCGATTTGGGATCTGCAAATGTGTTTGCAAGAATCCAATGGGTATCAATAACTAGTTATTGCTCAATCAATAGTTTCAACCAAAATTAAGTAGGCCTTTTCATAGTCGTAGACTTATTTGAGATTGTTCGGAGTGAAGTAAAACGATATTGTGTGCGTGAAGTAAAAGTTCATTCGTTCTTTCAGATATTTCTGTTTGAAGAATATGTTTTTCACCTAAAAGAGCCACACAATAAAACATAACAGAGTTTTATAATATTTTTTTAACACTGTTCTATATTACACACGTGTTCCATTAAACAATTTCTTCTCTTTGTTTCTTTGTGAAATGAATAAAATTAAACTAGACATAATTTTGTGTGAAAATAAAATCTTTGTCTTTGAAACAAAAAAAACTAGCCCTAAATGGATCGATCAAGCCCAAATTGTGTCTCAAAAAACAACGTAATTAATACAAGCGCCGCCCAAAGGGCGACCCGATATTGCCACTTTTTACAGTAATTAAGGCTTTGGATCGGGCGACAGAGGGCTTTGAAAATCAAGGACGGAGCTATGCCGTCACAAATTATTGTCAAAGGAGAAGAAACAATCATAATTGTAAGATTTTATATGAAAATTTAAGGCTACAAAATTTTTAGTACCATGTTTCGTGTTTTAATGACAGTGATTTTGCAAACAAATACGTCCTTATAATTTATTAACGCTTTTATCAATTTTAATCTATTCAAATTACAAACAAAATGGGATAGGTTTTGATAGTTCAAAATATGACAATTTTACGACTTTTTGAATTTAGAATGACATGCATTTTCTCTTCGGATACAACTCTGTGCCTTAATATACAATAGACTTAATTGATTTTGGCTTGCTTCGTGATGAATCCTCAAGGCCCTCTAAGCAATTACTGTAAAATAACTCTGCAAATTCCCAGAAAGGCAGATACATTAAAATGTATAGTACCTCTGTCGTAGGCTACGAAGTGTGGTCTTGAAGCCTCGGCGGGTATAACGACCGATGTTTTGTAAATGTATATTTGGATATTTGCAACGCAATAACTTGGTTTGGAAAAAAGGGAACACTGCTTGAAGGGCTTGAAGAAGAATTTTCGATAATTTAATCATTCATACACCGAGGGGGTACATTAATTCACGTTTTTATTTCGCGTCCCTTTTTCTAATACATAACAAATAGACTTCGATCTTTATCGAAGGATCCTCGCGTTATTTTTAGATAATGTATCGTTTTGTTAAATAAATTTCCAGGTTTTAGGTGCAAGTGGGTTGGTCGATGAAGCAGACAGGTGGTACCCATCCCGTCCAGCCTCATAATACCTATATGTCCTAACACTAATAAATTGCTTACCTCTAATCTATATATATATCAAAATGAATTGCTGTTCGTTAGTCTCGCTAAAACTCGAGAACGGCTGGACCGATTTGGCTAATTTTGGTCTTGAATTATTTGTGGAAGTCCAGAGTAGGTTTAAAAGGTAGATAAATGTGGAAATGCTCGGAATTAAATAAAAATAACAATTTTGTTTTTCCTTTGATGTGTCCCCCGTCGGTCTTTTATTTATCGATTGAGGCACTACGAAGTCTGTCGGGTCAGCTAGTCATTAATAAACAAAGATTGTTATCATATAAAGCCAAATTAGGAACACTGTACCAAATAGTACTTAGCTCCTTTTACGAGTTTCCTATTATATAACAGTCATCAAAGTTAATGAATTACATAAATCAAATATTCGACACAAGTCCAATGATATCAGGAAACGACAAGAATCAGGTCACATGTTTTGACGTAGATCATCTTTGATGATTGATGAGTTCTGAGTATAAGCTTGCGCCTGCTAACTTCGTAACCTTACGACTTTTTAATAAATACGCATCTTTTACTTAATGTGTTAGATTTGACGCAATGATGAGACGAAAAGGGGTTTTTTGTTTATAGGCATCAGCACAAATCTGTCTGTACCTGGAACGTATGCTTACAAAATTTTTATTGGTAATATTTGAAAGGACAAAAAGATACTAGCTCAGTGCTTTTGTCTCATCTGTTTGTTAATCAATTTTTTTGTTTGTAGCTTTTGACGAGTTTGTTATCGCAAAAGTCTTAATGAAAGTCTACGAAAATAAATAAAAAAGAAAACTAAATACAAGGCATAAAACGAATCTTAATCTAAATCTCAGTCGCTAGTTAATTTAAAACAAACAAAATGTCTTTCAATCAAACCGTTTGGTTTTTGGACCTTTATTTATCAACAAAAACAATATTCTGTCGCCTTACTGGCTGGTCGTAATTTATCACTGTTAATATACAGATTTAGGCAAAAATGCAATCAAAATAACTTGTAGATCCGTACCTAAGCCCTTGAACGAAGTCTTGAAACATTACAGAATAGATTTTGGTAAGCACCTATAATTTATAACAAAGTAATCCAGGACCCAACGTCTTAAGTACGTTTATTTATTTATGAATACCGTCACGTATCCTATATATTTATTTATGATTTATCTATATATATAAAATGAATTGCTGTTCGTTAGTCTCGCTAAAACCCGAGAACGGCTGGACCGAGTAAATTTTCGTCTTGAATTATTTGTGGAAGTCCAGAGAAAGCTTTAAAGGTAAATAAATATGAAAATGCTGGGAATTAAATAAAAATAACAATTTTGTTTCTCCTTTGGTGTGTCCCCCGTCGGACGGATTCCTTTTGTTTGTTTTAAGTTTAATTTATACAAAAGTTTAGGTCTTTTATTTATCGATTGAGGTACTACGAAGTCTGCCGGGTCAGCTAGTATTTTATATTTATATTTCGCGAATACGATACGATGAGAAGATTATTTATGTTCGACGATGCATTTTTTGCACTATGATTGTGGTCTTTAGGTAGTATTTTGTTTTAACTGAGATTTAGCCGAGAATTCTCTTCCAACTCTTCATTTCTAAAACATCTACATTATTTTTGCCAGCCTTCCGTAGCATACACGTCTCAGTTGCATGTGGGAATATTGGAATGATTAACGTATTTCTGAGCAAGGTTGGGAATATAAAATCTATCATCTATAAATATAGCATCACCTCGTGAACCGGCCACTCTTTGTGTTTTCATGATCTCAGATAACCACTAAATATTATATCTGAGTATAATAATACGCTAACTGCGCATCACTGTGCCTCCCGAGTTTGATCTTGGTTCTGAGATGGATTAATCTTATGGAATAGCTGAGGAGAGGATCTTTAGTCCTATGTAGAATATCATTCCACAGACCCGATATGCGACTGGTGATCCTAGTAACAATTTTATATACAAACCCAAAAACCAAAGTATCGAATGCAATAAACACGTCCATTTTGAAGTTAGCTAATAAAACGGAACAAAATTAACTTATACTTTTAGAACACGAGCAATAAAACACCGGCAGAGTCCGAGAGGTCCCATTTGTTATTGTTAAACGTTATTAATCTGTTGCTCTGAGGCCAAAACTTTGGTATTTAATCATTTCGAACGGTCCGTAATTTGCTTAGTATTATTTTATAAAAGGTCGTTGACATTTATAATCCTTGGATACCAGTAGGCACAGGATTATGAAATGCTCTAAGTCTCAATTCTTGTAAATGGATTTTAGTATCATAAATGTTCTGTATTATTTTAAGTCACTGATAAATTGTATTAGAAGATTGTGACGGTATCCAGGACTGAGAAAAAGACAAGTATATACAAAATGTAAGCACAATCGATTTTTTAACAGTAAAATACCGATTGTTACCTAACTGAATAACAGTAGGTAATGTAAGGTATGTATTTGGTATGTTTATATTTTATTCTTGTTACGAAGGTCCCACCCTAAGTAAGCCAAGTATACGGCGCAACGTTTCAAGCCTGCACACCAATAAAATCGGGAGTTCTTTCGCGGAAGAGTACCGCGCAAATCAATATCTTCTGCTTTTCTTCTGTAGCTAAAAAAAAACTTGCTGCATTAAATGGTCATTCACCTCTTTGATCCTAAATAGTTAGAATCCTAAAGACACCACAATCTATAGATGATAAGGGATTGAATTATGTTTTCTGTGATGAAATAAGAATATCATATTTAAAGCCCTTAATCTCATTTAAAATTAATATTAAAAATTAAACAGCATACACTTAAACAGTACTAATAAACTATACAAAACTGACATCTATTTTTACTCAATGACAGACTTCATTCTGTGACACTGAATGACACTCAAGAAAATCAGTGTTAAAAACTAAAGCTTTTTCTTTACATATAGTTATAAATATAAGGTATACCTTGCTTACATTTCCCATGTGTTTCAAATCGAAACGTAAACAGACAGTACATATGATACAATACAAAAGTATATAAATGGTAATGTAGAAACCACTTCCGTACCGCTCCGATTGTAATAAAATAAACAGCTAAAGAAAGCAACTGAGCCAACAAGCCCCTCTCAAGCAGTGCGAGCAAAATTAATGTGTTTTTAATAATTGCTTCAGCCATCTCCCAAGGATTTATTTTCAATATGTGTTTTTAAAAGGAACTGCGTTAAGATGCTGCATAATGTAATCAATTTTATATGATGACTAGGGACCCGCCCTCGCTTCGCTTCGGAAACATTAAATTTTATTATTGATAGCTGAGTCCCGCGATGTTACCCGCGGTTATTGTCGTACCGCGGGTGAAGCCGCGGGGCGAAGCTAGTCTAAAAAAGTAGCCTATGTTACTCCTTATATTATCAGCTACCTATCAGTGAAAGTCCCGTCAAAATCGGTCCAGCCGTTCCAGAGATTAGCCGGAACAAACAGACAGACAGACAGACAAAAATTGTAAATATGTTATTTTGGTGTATGTACCGTATATATATTCACATGCATGTAGTAAGAAGCGGTTATTTCAATATTACAAACAATCCAATTTTATTTATATGTATAGATGATGATGGTATTGTTATGCGCTAGGGCTTGGAATAAATAAAATGTCCACCGAAGTATAAATTAAAACTCTATTTCTCACTTAGAACACTTTAGGAACGCTTTACAATTCTCCATTCACTTTTTCCGCTTCGCTTCAGGTGATCTTTTCGCTATTTCGCTTCGAACAGAACCGATTACTAATTGCCTTCCTGCAACGCTTTTACGAGTCGTTTCGATGTGTGTTTCCGCTATTTGATAATAGATGGCGTTACACTTCTCTAGCGTTCTCGATATTACTATCTCGATATTCATTTCTGCTATTTCATGACGATGGCGTTACTCTTACCGGTGTAATGTTATTCATTCATCGTGGTGATAAAAATGTAGCAGTATTTTACAAAATGTCTAAAACCATGAAAGTATAATAATGTTTTGGGCTTCGCGAATAGTTCACTTACATTTGAGAAAAAAAAAAACGGTTTTATCACACAATATAAGCAAATATAAACTTTTGAACTATCAGCAATAAATCTAAAGATACTGTCTACGGTCGTGAACAATTCACATAACAGAAAGCTGAACTTTACTACTTTTAAACTTTTACTCATAAAAAGGCTTTTCTATTCGTGTACTTTTATATAGTTACACTAAACGATACTACATATGATACTTTGTCATAATGATCTTGAGGCAGTCAAGTTGGTAGCTTTCGCAAATAATTGTTACAGTAACAATGAGAGAAAACACTCGTCAGTACTAATGGTAGGGTGTTGTAAGCCATCGTAAGAAGATTACATTACAATCAACCTGTCTGTTTAAGTCTACGATCTACATAGAACAACCTCAACCTCAGGTATATATATCAAAAACTCTCCTATTGAGATAGACCTTCGTGGCAGAATCAGCAGGACTAAGAATTAATTAAGTAGTAGCTGAGCAGAGAAAGAAAGGAGACATAGATTAACTACCACTTTTACTTAGTAGTACTGAAAAGGATAACGCGGAAGTAAAATACATTTGATTGAAATTCGGACAAACGGCCATTGAGAGATTCACCCTGGATTCTAACACTCGCGCAGGTGATAAATCTATTGTTTTTTTATGGCTATTGACTTATTTCTGTCACAGATTAATTCCTCTTTTCAGTATGAATGGTAAAACATGCAAAAGTTAGTTTTAATTCTGTCAGTGCAAAACTACTTTAACTATTCATGACTGATTTTATTAAGTATTTAAGTATACTAGAGGTCCCGCAGTAGTCGAAATTCGACTATAATTAATTGGAATTGTAAGTTTGTACACTATTATGATTGATTTTAAGCTTCTATAATCACAACTTTCGACAAGACTACACTTAAAAATATTAACAAAGACAAACAATATTTAATCTATTCTCAATTTGACAACAGACGTCAAGAACAAAAGTTTATCAATAAATAGTATGCATGCGTGTGTGCGTCAAATACATGGTATGTAGTGTGTGTAATGTTTTCTTTATTGATTTAATGTATCTTTTATGCATTATTTTAAAATATATTAGCATTTTGCACTTCTTCTCTATATTCTCTATAAGTGTGGAAAATTTCATACTACTCCGTCCGCGCAATTTTCGTAAAAAGGGATACAAAGTTTTTGCTTCACGTATTAATATATAGATACACAAGTTTGGAATGGAACAAAGCCACTGAAAATTAATTTTCGATTCCTTTAGAAAAGCCCATTGAAGTCTTAGTAAATTTCCGTCATTGTAATGAGAATCACTATAGGGGATTACTGAACAAATAATTATGCTAAAACGTCGAGAAAGCTATTGATCGTTAATCATTGTTTCGTTAAGATGTCGGGTTGCGTTGACTAAAACAGATGACACGTATGGCTACCAAAATATATAATAATTCTGTGTGATAATACATATTACATAAAAACAAACGTGTGGCAACTCGGGAACTGCCGCGGTAAAGCTATTGCATAGCATTTTTTATCAACTTATGCAATTATATCATAATTAGACTATGGTAATTTAATATTAAAACAATAATAAAACAAGACCACGCTATATTAAACACTAATAAAAGCAAAACATTAACTGTCCCCTTCACACTCATAAGCTAGACCGCGCGAGAGAGAGATGGGCAGACTTTTCATAATGCGCATTCAGTGTGACGTCACGCCACGCGCTTATTCACAAACGCTACACAAGCGTAATGTGTGAATGTGTTGAACGCGAGCTACATGGTAGGCGGAGTGAGGGGTGTTAGGTTTTTTTCGTTACGGAATTTCATGATTCGGTCGCCGCACTCAAGGCTCGCGATAAAAGCTATGCAATAGCTTAATAATACATAATATAATTCTGTGTGAAAATACATAATAGCCAAAGATTTATTAGTACATACAAAGCACTTCAAACGAACTTCAATGTATTGTCAGTACCCAAGCTTCTAATATCCGGTACCATCATTTTCCATTAACTCCTCTGTAACGCCGATTACTTCCCGTTAAACATGTTTACATAATCCTTTACTTAAAATAGTTTCTCTGATGTTCATTAACAACAAGCTTAAACTCGAATACGTTTGTTAGTGGGTTTTATTCGGCACAGCTTTATTCGATGTCTTTACTGATTTTCGTATGGTTAGTGGCTTACTAGCATAGGTAATTGCAGAAACCTTTCGGTAGGCAGCGGCTTGGCTCTGCCCCTGGCATTGCTGAAGTCCATGGGCGACGGTAACCACTCACCATCATGTGGGCCGTATGATCGTCTGCCTAAAAGGGCAATAAAAAAAAAAAAAAAAAAAATAGAATAAAATAGAAATATAATAAAGTAGAATATAAATTTAGTAGAACAGAATAGAATTAGAATCGAACAGACGTTACGACTACTCTATATCAGCCCGTTTGAGCACATAAGAATGACAAAGTGAATGACGCAATGGAGCTTGGAGCTCGAAGTTGAACTTTTAACTGCTTTCACCTTACTGCCATCATTTACATCAGAAAGATTCATCGCTTCGCACCAAAAAACGGCAGCATGTACAAGCAGACACACAATATGCTCTACCACAAATTATTAAATAAATTTATGAATGTGCGAGTTTTATGGGTCATTAAATATTATAGGTACGAGGGCTGCACTAAAAGTATTTATTTTCACGGAATATTTCCACTGTTCCTGTCATATTAAAATCTTTTTAATTGAATACTCCTTGGTTTTAAAAATCGAATACCATTTATTTATTTAAAAAAAGATTCTCGGTCTTGTCATGAGGTTTTGTCAAACTTGTTTAGTCGTTGAGAAAATGGAATTGACTCGAGAAAATTCAAGAGCGATGATTTATTATGACTTTCGAAGTGGTTTAACACAAAAACAGTGTGTTGACCGGATGATTTCTGCATTTGGTGATGAAGCCCCATCCAAAACTACAATTTATCGCTGGTTTGCTGAGTTTCAACGTGGACATGTCAAGCTCAGTGATGATCCTCGTCAAGGTCGTCCAAAAACTGCAGTCACCCAAGAAAACGTCGATGCTGTGCGTAAGCTGATTGAGGAAGATCGACATGTGACATACCGCGAAATTCAGGCAACTTTAGACTTTGGCATGAGTCAAATACAAATAATCTTGCATGAAAAATTAGGTGTAAAAAAGTTGTTTTCCCGATGGATACCGCATTCGCTCTGTGAAGAGCAAAAAGCGGCTCGCGTTACTTGGTGCGTCAGAACTCTCGAAAGATTCCACGCAGGATCCTCAAATGCTGTATACAACATTGTATCAGGTGACGAATCCTGGATATANGTCGTAATATAGAACTATTTCTCGTATTGTTTCGTTTAATTTACCGACATCGTTTTGCTTGTGGCCGGACGCCGTTCGGGTTCGATTCCTGAACGTATCAACTGTTAGTGGGTTGATACCCGAATATAACCCGCTACAAATCATTTATTAATAAAGCTTTTTTAATAAATGCATATTTTACTGTATTCAACTGACACAAATTTATATTTATATCCAGTAAACTCCAGTCGTGCGTCGGAGCGGACACACACACTTTTTTTTTTTTATTGCTTAGATGGATTAGATTGCGAGCTCACAGCCCACCTGGTGTTAAGTGGTTACTGGAGCCCATGGACATCTACAACGTAAATGCGCCACCCACCTTGAGATATAAGTTCTAAGATCTCAGTATAGTTACAACGGCTGCCCCACCTTTCAAACCGAAACGCATTACTGCTTCAAGGCAGAAATAGGCAGGGCGGTAGTACCTACCCGCGCGGACTCACAAGAGGTCCTACCACCAGTAAAATTTATGGGTCATTAAATATTATTATTGCATTATGCTGAAAATCAATTGTGAACAAAGTTTAAGTATATATACTTCGAAACAATACTAATCGAAATTTAAAAATAATCGAAATAAATAAAAATAATCAAAATTTACTAGTGGCAAGACCTCTTGTGAGTCCGCGCGTATAGGTACCACCACCTTGCCTATTTCTGCCGTGAAGCAGTAATGCGTTTCAGTTTGAAGGGCGGGGCAGGTGTTGTAATTATACTGAAATCTTAGAACTGCTATCTCAAGGTGGGTGGCGCATTTACGTAGATGTCTATGGGCTCCAGTAACCACTTAAAACCAGGTGGGCTGTGAGCTCGTCCACCCATCTAAGTAATAAAAACAAGCGCACTGTGGACAAACGCTGTGGTTCTAGGTAGTATGGATGAACTCGACTCCGTTAGCGGACAGTGCCATAGTAAAAACGAGATGATGGAATCACGTCAAACAATCCCTCAGAATACTCCCAATGGAACATACGGTACAATATATAGAGAGAAGCGAATTCCCTCCGCGGACCCAGAGGTTCGAAACGATCTGTGAGGATGAGATTATCGACAATCCGAACGGCCCTCTTCTGTCAAATGGAAGTAGCTGGTATTTTACGAGAAATATTAGCTACTTCTACTAATACCATACTAGTACGTATGATTTGACTGTCCATTGACAGTGGTAAAACAAAAGTTTGGATCAGCTTCTTTATTTCCTTTTACTTCTTTCTAATTGAAGAATCTAAATTCCATTTCCACTAAACATATTACGTCACGAGAATCTTTAGCTCGGAGGCTAAACTTTTTAATTAGTATTCCACAATTATACTCGTGGGGGCAAGATTAATTACTTGAGGACTTTCCTGAAAAGTTTGTAAGAGAAATTATATTAGGCTTTGGGAATATTATTTTCGTCATGAAGCTTTGTTGCTACTTGGCTCTTGTATGATCCATCTCGGTACACATCAGCACGTTTACTTCGGTCAGTGACAGCCATGATTCTGTAATGCCATACTGAAATGTAAAAACTGAGATCTTAGAACTCATGTCTCGAGATGGATAGCAGTATTTACGTAGCAGATGTATATGGGTTTCAGTAACCATCTAACTCCAGGTGGGTCGTAAACTCTTCCAAATATCTAAGCATAAACAAATAAAAATTAAAAAAAAAAGTGTGTGTGTCCGCTCCGACGCACGACTGGAGTTTACTGGATATAAATATAAATTTGTGTCAGTTGAATACAGTAAAATATGCATTTATTAAAAAAGCTTTATTAATAAATGATTTGTAGCGGGTTATATTCGGGTATCAACCCACTAACAGTTGATACGTTCAGGAATCGAACCCGAACGGCGTCCGGCCACAAGCAAAACGATGTCGGTAAATTAAACGAAACAATACGAGAAATAGTTCTATATTACGACAACACGATACACTACAGATTATTAACAAATTAACGAGACACAAAACAAACGACTAACAAATATATGAAAATACAATAATGAGAGAAACGCGCGATCAGTACGAGGCTTTGTGGCGGACTGCCGGCGCAGCAGCCCGGCGTCACCTGCGATAACGCGGCCGCGCGTTGGCTCCTGATTGGCGCGCGCACGCATCACCATGGCCAATCAGGCGCATAACGCATTTCGTGTGACATGCTATACTCTCTAGTACGATTTTGGTCCCCATAATTTTCATACCCCGGGCCTATATATGTAAATCGATTCTTAAGGAGTAAACTCCAAAAAAAACTTGGATATCGTATTTTTATGATTAGCACCAATAGAGAATGTCACAATGAAAGTTGTAAATTAAATTGGATCACTATTATTTATGGGTCAGACTAATTTGCACATTTAAAGTATAAAGTATCAAAATATTCACAGCTCTGAAGACTTTTTATGTGGAACTAAACATTCATAATACATTACGAATTTTATTCAACCATGGCCTCTAACGACATTTGACTTACCGGCAATAGAAAAATCAATACAAGGCATTGAAAATTTTGATCCAATATACAATAAGCTGTAAATATGTGCACTTAAAGCTCACGTTGCATACGCCACATTATTCAAGAATAAAGCTAAACTAGTGATACGTAGCAAGGCAGTTTTTAATGATAGGAAATGGCATGTTTGTGCCAATAATATATATTATTATGATGTCTATGAGCGACGATGCCTGCTTACCATCAAATAGGCTTTATCTTCGTCTATGTTTAACGTCAGTGAAAAAGGGCATAATTATAGGCAATTTATCATAGAGAAGATAACACAGATGCCGTAGGACCACAATTGCATTTCTATTTGGAATAAACTTTACTTTTGTCTTTTGCAGGTGGGAGGTATGCGGGCGCATAAGGTACCCGCTACTCTGCTACTGTTGCTTTTCGCAATAGAAGCAATGGACGCCAACAGAAGGAAGCAAAAAGACAAAACCCCACCAGCGACCAACATCTGTGACATCAGCGATCGTGATTCTAAGGTCCATTGCTATTGCGAATATAGTCAAGAGATAAATGAAGCTGTCAAAACAGAATGCTGGGTCTTTAATGGCGGTATAGAGAAATCGGATCCACTTTGGCCGAGTTTCATTTCTCAGTCGAACGTTGAGGTCCTAGCGTTCAATGTAAGAGCAGACGGTGGTTTGGATTTCGTACCGTCCAAAGTATTCAGGTATTTAAGGAAAATTAAGCAATTCGCCATAAAATACAGCTCAATAAGAAAAATAGACAGTTACACTTTTGTCAACCTGACATCAGTCAACGAAATAACCATGACCAAGAACCAAATTGTGATCTTGAGTAAGCATTCATTTTACAACCTGCCAAATTTGACTGTACTCACTTTAGATGAGAACAGGATAAATGAGCTGACTTCGGAGACGTTTTACGAGCTTCCGTCTCTTCAGAAGCTGTATCTGACAAGTAATAACATAAGTGTCATACATGATGGCGCTTTCAAACATCTAGTCAACCTTGCAGACTTAGAACTGGACAGAAACAACGTGAGCGAACTGAAGAAGGAATGTTTCGACGGCCTGGCCAATCTGAAGCGTTTAGATTTAAGAAGAAATAAACTGACGGTACTAAATTCATTCACGTTCACGGAATTATGGAACTTACAGTCGTTGTTGTTAGATTATAATGAGATTTATATCTTGGCTCAGAGGACTTTCGATGGGTTATCGCAATTGCGGAAGTTGAGCCTGAGTCATAACAAGCTTGTGACACTTGCTGATGGACTCTTTGAAGGCGTCAGGGGGTTGTCAGCACTAGACTTGCGGCATAACAAGCTTAAAAGGTTCACGTTTGATAATCTAAGGCCTATTTATGATAATTTGAAGAATCAAAATAGCTACATCTATTTGAAAGGTACGTAAGAAACTATGTGAAAGATGCTTTAGTTTTTTTTTTCTGTTATGTAATAAAAGTTATGTACATAATGAAGTTTTAAAAATCCTATTTGGTATTTTTGTTAACTTTTAATCCTTTAGGGTTTTCAATCAAATGAATATATTATAAACTCGAATAAAAATAACAAATTAAGAGTTTAAAGGTTGTGGCGAAGTCTAATCTCTCAATATTGCTATTCAAAGATGTATCCAAGAAAGGGTTTAAACCTTTTATTTCTTTTACTAAAAGGGTCTTCAGTTAAATTGGAAAAATGTTTCCTAAACGATCCAATGATCCTCAAACTTCATTCATGGATTTATCTGTTCACTAAAAAACGAATCAACAAAGACCATTCCGAAATTCAAACGCAATTCAAATTCTGCACGTCACCATAGAATTTAAATTATTGAATAAAAATCAATTAGCCTCTGTAGCCGTTCACCACCTTTATTCATTTATTCAATTGGGGGATTAATTAAAGCTCCGATTGTTACAGGGAATAAGCTAGCGTGCGACTGCCATCTCGCATGGATGCATAAGCTACGTCACGAGGCGAAGAGCGTCAAAGTACGAACCTCACTCGAGAATTTCGTTTGCAAATTCACGGGCGACCCATCTTTGAGTTCACACTTTACTTATTTCGAAAGGAATATTATCGGCTCAAACGATTTGTACGAAGTCGACGTCAAAAGTGAAATGAAAGATTATTCGGATAATCCAGATGATTTTGTTCAAGATGAAACGGAAGACACTTATGTTGATGAACCTAAATCTGTTAAAGAAGACGATGAGAGGACTCTTTTACAGATACCGGTGGAGACGCTCCCCTGCCCTCAAGACGTGAAAAGCGTCACCGACCGTACTTACACGTATCCTTCACAAAACGAGGCCAAAGATTATAGAAATTTAATACAATCAACCTCGACTAGACTATCAATGAACAAACAGCTCTTGTTCATACACTCCGTATTTATATTATTATCAATTTGTTTTTAACATCTGGACAATATTTACTTTTACTTACTTTAAGTAATTTTGGTTTATATTGTTGTAATTATACATTTTTGCGGAAGGACATTGCCCCAGTTACATTTTCTACTTCGAATTCTATGGACTTATGAATAATATAAATGTTAGGTGTAATTGTAAAAATGTGATATAATTTAAGTAAGTATTTTTAAATAAAACAAAAGAAAACATTCTGAAAGTAATACTTTCTCAAACGTTTTGTTTTTCACGCATGTTGTTGTTAAATTACAAATATTTTATTAAAATAAATTAGTAAGGGTACAATGCAAAATGTCTTAGATAATAATTTATATAATATTAATGTAAATAATTTGATGTAAATAAATAAACTTAGATTTTTTCACCGCTAGTCATAATCCTATGTTAGGACATCTCAGTATGACAGTTTCTGTAATATATTAATTATGTTGTTGTTAGTATAATTTGATGGAAAATCTTATTTAAGTTTTATACAAAAGAAAAACGTTCAACTAACTAACCCTAAACGCCTTAACAATAATGCTCTAGTTCAAATGTGCCATTTAAATTACTAAGAAGCTAGTTCAAGCTAGTTAGCTAGTCACTTCAAGTTCAATTGTAAATTTCTATCAATGATATCTTAATAGTTTACAATGATTACAATTTTCAATACCTTTCAGGTATCATAAATAAAAGAAGTGAGTGTGTCCATCGGTATTTTCAGTCAGAAACGCTACAGTAATTCTGTAAATGGTATAAGCAGCGGTGCCGAATAAGCTCGCTGAGTTCTCCACATAATACCGCACCCAATAACACACAACTAACATTAATCTTTTAGACTCTCGGATCTGTGGAAGTCCCGTTGAATGGCTCTATTTTTTGCCATAAAACCAATAAAAATCGGAACGTTAAAAGCATTTACAACTAATGCTTGCTTTTGGAATGTTGCCAATTTCACTTATTTTATATTTAGGTCGTGATGCAATGCCCCACGATGTGGTCTGTTGAGCGTGGACTGTAGGTACATAGTTTACCGCACTACGCAAAGATTATCGCTAAATATGAAACACTCATTTGCATTGTAAGCAGCAGTGTGGCACAAGGACAAACCTTGGCCCTGTGCGACAGTAATGAGCAATAATAAACAACAGGACACCTATGACGTGACAAACTAAAATAGTTTTTTAAAGTAATTTTAATTAAAAATAAATAGATTATGGATTTTATTTATATTATATTTTAAAAGCGCTATTGATCAGTTATAGTTGTCTTTATGTACTCGCAGTAACTACAAGTAATTTGTTGTAACTTTTTTTGTTGAGCCCACCTACTTCCACAGTCGGACATAGATAGACCTGTCCTAAGTTTCACCACAATAATCGTTCAGGTTTTCTTGGAATTAATTATTCAGAACTAAATCTATACTTATATATTATTATATAAAAATGAATTGCTGTTCATTAGTCTCGCTAAAACTCGAGAACGGCTGGACCGATTTGGCTAATTTTGGTCTTGAATTTGTGGAAGTCCAGGGAAGGTTTAAAAGGATAAGAGGAAGATAAATATGAAAATGCTCGGAATTAAATAAAAATAACAATTTCTTTTTTCCTTTTTCCTTTGATGTGTCCCCCGTCGGACGGATTCCTTTTGTTTGCTTTAAGTTTATTTTATACAAAAGTTTAGGTGTTTTATTTCTCGATTGAGGCACTACGAAGTCTGCTGGTTCAGCTAGTTCCAATATTTTTCACTTTGATCTAAACACCTTTTGCTTTTGTGACTGGTAATATCGTTTTAGCTTGTGACACGTGAAATGAAGTTGTGCTCAGCCAAGTGACTTCTCTGTTTGATGGGCTGTAAGTTCCTTCGCCTTTAACTGTAATCGAAATATTGTATCGTTACTTATTTCGATTATACGTCGATGCTTTGCAAACGCTAACAATTATACAAAGCGTCCAGTCATTCGCATGAGCGAAGCTTGCAGGCGTGAATGGTAAACACATTACTCATGGCAAGATGTGTTGTGAGCTAGCACGTAAATTTACTTCCGTTCTACCTATTCCTGCCATGGAATATTCCAGCCTTTCTATCTAATGGATAGTCGTGATTATAATAAAACTGAGAGTTCAACCTCAAGCCTCAAGTTGGGCATTTAGGGTCGAAAACTGGTAATCATCCAAATATAATTCAGGCACATCTGTATCTTTAAATAACAAATTTGAGTTAATTTATTTTAAAGATATTTTGATTAATTTATGAATTATTTTGTTAATTTAATTGCCTTAGTTTTTAAATTAAAAAAAATAAAGTATTTTTTAGGATATAAGACACCTCACCATATACATGAGACAACTAATTTGAATACGCGTTTTAATTTGACGAAATCTCACCTCGATTTCCGCGGTATCTGTAACAGCGCTCAAATGTCCAAAACAGAACAAAATTAAAAATCGTATAACATGCTAATTAACAATTCAACATTGCGTTTGCACAAGTATAAAAATGAAACTGACATTTGTTGAAAATATATTTTTTTTTTTCAATAGTCACACGAGATTTCTTCATTAATTCAATGGTGTAAAACACATTGCTTCACATTTATATTCCAACACTTTGTAATTAGCACCACGTGGGTTGTGAGTTGTGTAAAGCTAATAATAATAAATCTTGGTGGATAACTCTTGTGTGACATTCGAAAAATTAGCTTTAATTTTTTTTTATAATTAGAAAATAAGTATTTGGCTTATTGATTTAATGATTTTGAAATTCTTTTCTCAATTACAATAAATAATTCATCATTCAAATAAAAATTCCAAAATCATTACAAATTTCAAACTCGATTTACTATATAAGTAAATATTAGTAATAATTAAGATATCAATAAATATTAAAATTGGTAAGTGTAAATAAAAAAGAAAAGTTTGTAAATTCTAATACATTATTAATTTAAAACAATTTCATTAAAGGTTGATGTTTGAGATCTTGTTTTATTCATGGAAACGAAAAGGACTTTTCAAAAGATATGGTGAAGCTAATGTAAAAAAAATTTTTTTTTTAATGCTTAGATGGATGGACGATCTCACAGCCCACCTGAGGTTATGTTGTTACTGGAGCCCATAGACATCTACAACGTAAATGTGCCACCCACCTCGAGATATAAGTTCTAAGGTCTCAGTATAGTTAGAACGGCTACCCCACTCTTCGAACCGAAACGCATTACTGCTTCACGGCGGAAAAAGGCGGGGTGGTGGTACCTACCCGTGCGGACTCCCAAGAGGTCCTACCACCAGTGATTACGCAAATTATAATTTTGCGGGTTTGATTTTTATTACACGATGTTATTCCTTCACCGTGGAAGTAAATCGTGAACATTTGTTGAGTGCGTATTTCATTAGAAAAATTGGTACCCGCCTGCGGGATTCGAACACCGGTGCATCGCTTCATACGAATGCACCGGGCGTCTTATCCTTTAGGCCACGACGACAAAAGAAGAGGTTTGTATTATAATAACTAAACTACGACTAATATCGCCATATATTTTATTGCCTTCTAAATCTTTATCAGCAGTATTTGAAATCTAACGCTAAAAGAAGTAGTATGTTTTTTATTGTTATAACGTGTCCCTGCATCTGGAATATTATGGTACTACGTTATATTCCTGCCATANTTTTTTTTTTTATTGCTTAGATGTGTGGACGAGCTCACAGCCCACCTGGTGTTAAGTGGTTACTGGAGCCCATAGACATCTACAACGTAAATGCGCCACACACCTTGAGATATAGTTCTAAGGTCTCAGTATAGTCACAACGGCTGCCCCACCCTTCAAACCGAAACGCATTACTGCTTCACGGCAGAAATAGGCGGGGCGGTGGTACCTACCCGTGCGGACTCACAAGAGGTCCTACCACCAGTAATTACGCAAATTATAATTTTGCGGGTTTGATTTTTATTGCACGATGTTATTCCTTCACCGTGGAAGTCAATCGTGAACATTTGCTGAGTAGATATTTCATTAGAAAAATTGGTACCCGCCAGCGGGATTCGAACACCGGTGCATCGCTCGATACGAATGCACCGGACGTCTTATCCTTTAGGCCACGACGACTTCATAAGTTGGACATAGATAGACCTGTCCTAAGTTTCACCACAATAATCGTTCAGGTTTTCTTGGAATTAATTATTCAGAACTAAATCTATACTTATATATCATTATATAAAAATGAATTGCTGTTCATTAGTCTCGCTAAAACTCGAGAACGGCTTGACCGATTTGGCTAATTTTGGTCTTGAATTATTTGTGGAAGTCCAGGGAAGGTTTAAAAGGATAAGAGGAAGATAAATATGAAAATGCTCGGAATTAAATAAAAATAACAATTCCGTTTTTCCTTTTTCCTTTGATGTGTCCCCCGTCGGACGGATTCCTTTTGTTTGCTTTAAGTTTATTTTATACAAAAGCTTAGGTCTTTTATTTCTCGATTGAGGCACTACGAAGTCTGTCGGGTCAGCTAGTTCTAATATTTTTCACTTCGATCTAAACACCTATTGCTTTTGTGACTGGTAATATAATTTTAGCTTGTGACACGTGAAATCAAGTTGTGCTCAGTCAAGTGACTTCTCTGTTTGATGGGCTGTAAGTTCCTTCGCCTCTAACGGTAATCCAAAATTTGTATCGTTACTAGCTTCTGTTCTACGTCGATGCTTTGCAAACGCTAACAATTATACAAAGCGTCCAGTCATTCGCATGAGCGAAGCTTGCAGGCGTGAATGGTAAACACATTACTCATGGCAGGATGTGTTGTGAGCTAGCACGTAAATTTACTTCCATTCTACCTGTTCCTGCCATGGAATATTCCAGCCTTTCTACCTAATGGATAGTCGTGATTATAATAAAACTGAGAGTTCAACCTCAAGCCTCAAGTTGAGCATTTAGGGTCGAAAACTGGTAATCATCCAGATATAATTCGGGCACATCTGTATCTTTAAATAACAAATTTGAGTTAATTTATTTAAAAGATCTTTTGATGAATTTATGAATTAATTTGTTAATTTAATTGCGTTAGTTTTAAAATTTAAAAAAATAAAGTATTTTTTAAGACATAAGACAACTCACCATAAACATAAGACAACTAATTTGGATACGCATTTTAATTTGACGAGATCTCACCTCGATTTCCGCGGTATCTGTAACAGCCCTCAAATGTCCAAAACAGAACAAAATTAAAAATCGTATAATATGCTAATTAAATCTTTCAACAATGCGTTTGCACAAGTATAAAAATAAACCTGACATTTGTTGAAATTTTTTATTTTTTTTTCAATAGTCACACGAGATTTGTTCTAATTCAATGGTGTAAAACACATTGTTTCACATTTATATTCCGACACTTTGTAATTAGCACCACGTGGGTTGTGAGTTGTGTAAAGCTAATAATAATAAATATTGGTGGATAACTCTTGTGTGACATTTGAAAAATTAGCTTTAATTTTTTTTTTATAATTAGCAAATAAGTATATGGTTTAATGATTTTGAAATTCTTTCTCAATTACAATAAATAATTCATCATTCAAATAAAAATTCCAAAATCATTACAAATTTCAAACTCGATTTACTATAAATAAATATTAGTAATAATTAAGATATCAATAAATATTTAAAATTGGTAAGTGTAAATAAAAAAGAAAAGTTTGTAAATTCTAATACATTATTAATTTAAAAACAATTTCATTAAAGGTTGATGTTTGAGATCTTGTTTTATTCATGGAAACGAAAAGGACTTTTCAACAGACTTGGTGAATCTGATGTAAAAGAAGAGATTGGTTTGTATTATAATAATTAAACTACGACTAATATCGCCATATATTTTATTGCCTTCTAAATCTTTATCAGCAGTATTTGAAATCTAACGCTAAAAGAAGTAGTGTGTTTTTTGTTGCTATCACGTGTCCCTGCATCTGGAATACTAAGTTACTACGTTATATTCCTGCCATACCATATTTCTTTGTTCTGAACTATCGATTCTATTGCGTTTTCCGCTACTTTCTTCTAATTAGACAGAATAACAAGGGAAAATATTTTTTAAGATGTGTATGCATGAGCTTTAAGCAAAGCTGTTAGAGGCTAAATTGTATATCTTCTGATTGTTAAGCGGAAACCTTGATCATGTAAATTTTTTATCTATATTCACTATTCGTGTAAAAAACGACATAAGAACCGCACTCTAGGCATACTAAACTGGTATGGTAATAAATATCTTCTGTCTTCTTCTTCTGAGTCGGTCTCTTCATTACTGAAGGTCGTGTCTAATCTAAAATGTGGACCACTCGATGCACAATGCTTCCCCAAGTCTTCCTGTCCTCGGCGGTCTTTATAGCCTCGGTTATTGGTAGGCCGGTGAGCGTCTTAACCAGATCAGACCAGCGGATAGGTGAGCGTCCGCGTGATCTTCTCCCGTCAACCTGACCAACTACCATCAGCTTCTCCAAGTTATCGAGGCCTCTACGAGCGATGTAATAAATATACAAAGTAGTTAATTTTAAAGTAGATTTTACATTCTAATCTATTTTATTCCGGAACAGGTGCCACAAGCCCTCAATTACCTTGAATTATAAACATTACGTACATCTTTAATTAACCATTACCCCACATCCTCTAGAGATGAGATTTTTCACACCTTATTAGCCTCCATAACGCGAGCGAGGAAAGTTTTTACAGCACCCGAGTGAGTAAACTTTAATACCGTTTTAATTAGCCGAGGGTCTCGTAGGTAAAGATGTGTGCTCACTGGGTCTGACGCATTTATAGCTTTATACATACTAAGAGGTATATTTGGAGCTGATTTTGGATTGAGCTTAGGAGAGGTAATAAGGTAAATTTGTTTTGATCTTTTGTCAAAGGTCAATCGTGTATACGGGCCGCTATAGTTAAAATATCGCATTTTTATATATTATATTCTGCAATCCGACATTCATCCACCCTATCTTCAACAATAATTTCCGCCACATACCAATGAGCTCTAAAATTAACCTTACCTCCACATTTATGTATATCAGCGGTGACAATTACTAAGTTTTATTTTTTTATTGCTTAGTTGGGTGGACGAGCTCACAACCCATTTGGTGTTAAGTGATTACTGGAGCCCATAGACATTTACAACATAAATGCGCCACTCACCTTGAGATATAAGTTCTAAGGCCTCAGTATACTCACAACGGTTGCCCCACCCTTCAAACCGAAACGCATTACTGCTTCACAGCAGAAATATGCGGGATGGTGGTATCTACGTGTGCTGACTCAGGTCCTACCACCAGTAAAAGTATGGAGTATGGTATAGGATGGCCTGACTTCGACAGCAACAAAAATATCCACAGACATACAGAATCCAGACAGACTTGAGCTCGAAAATTCAATCGTTCTGGTAAAAAAATATATTATGTTATGGACCAATTTTAAAGTCGATTAGCAGAATAAAAACTCTGAAACAAATTCAAGTAGTTAAACGACTTCTGCGATTGTCATTCGTTTAGAACCGATAATCGAGACCCGATCGAACAATTTAATTAAAATTGGTTCAGTGAGTTCGTGACACAATTAAAATTTTAACTGCCCGATCATTAAAACTATTCAAAACCTTCAGAATCGTTAGTGTATTCTACAGTTTTAAAATTTTAATACAAAATCGTTTCGATTTTAATAATCAATTCACTCCGCTTATGAGAAATGATGGTGGTGGGCTTCCTGAGCAAACTGAAAACTACAGCAGATTTTTATCTGAAAATAAAATCGAAAATAGAAGCAAATGACAACTCGACGCCACGAGAGGGTTCCAGCCGGACGCCATTCCTCATCAAGCTTCCATATTAAATATACATATGTATATGTAGACGTAATTGCACCGTGCACACATACCGAACCTCTACTATTTCTTTCTGCATCAACCCTGTCCAAGTGGCAGGGAGCCCATGCCCGGGCAATAGGGTTCGCCCTGAGGCCCACCCCGTGCCCCTGTAAGGCAGTATGACGACCCCTCTTCTTCTGCAAATAAAATATGCTCACGATATCATAGAACAGAAGCCTGTGATAAACAACATGAGCCCGTTGCTACTGTAAGCCATGAAGTTGATGCCTCAGTAACAGTTGTGTTACGTACCGAGTGTCCTTGACTTCGAACTTGAGGGCGTGAACACTTCTCGACTGGAATAGGCACTTTCTTCAGATTATCTGGCTTTAACTGGCGAGAGAGTACTGAAACTCTAAGATAACGGATCTTACGATCAGGATTTTGCCCCCACTTTTTGAATACTCATGTATACACAAATTGCATGACTTTAGATAAACACTACAACTCTATAAAGTTCAATAAACTAGCTTTTAATACCTAATTTACATGAGAACAATGACGAATAATAAAAGTTTTTTACGAGTTATTTTGCGACTAACAATAAGGCTTTTTATGTGCTATAATATATATACTGGATGATGCTTTTCTGTATACGTTTTTAATTGCCAAAATGTTAGTGAAGTGTGTAATTATCATATCTGCTGCTTTCATTCAAAACGCCTCCAGGGAAAGCGTGAGGGTACAACTTGCAAAGTCTCGATAATTGAAACGAGCAAACAGATTTGCTTTACATCTGTAGTAGACATGAATAAGTTATTAGCTCTAAAATTATGCTGAGGAACTAACAAAAAATGCAGATTTTCAGAAGTTCTATTTATTCATTTAGCTTTAGAATATCAAACACACCTTATTGCAATTTTTTTTAAAATATTATTAAATCATTCAAGGGAGATTTTTTTTAATTTTATGCTATTGTGTACTATTTTTACTTCATCACTGCTTTAGTTAAGTGCTTTATATATATTAAATACTAGCTGAGCCGGCAGACTTCGTAGTGCCTCAATCTATAAATAAAAGACCTAAACTTTTGTATAAAACAAACTTAAAACAAACAAAATGGAATCCGTCCGACGGGGGACATATCAAAGGAAAAACAAAATTGTTATTTTCATTTAATTCCAAGCATTTTCATATTAATCTACATTTTAAACCTTCTCTGGACTTCTACAAATAATTCAAGATCAAAATTAGCCAAATCGGTCCAGCCGTTCTCGGGTTTTAGCGAGACTAACGAACTGCAATTCATTTTTTTATATAGGTAGATATATCTATTTAATTAATTCTATTCGATTAATTACTGTTACAAATCGATCAATGTGAATGACGATAGAAACCAAATCGGTATGAGATCATTTTCGAAAACCAACGAACCTTTTTAGACAGCCGCCTTAAATTCCCCAGATAAACCTTTATCTTTAAACAATTCCATGCACGATAGACCTAAAGACAAATACATTTAATTACCTCGCCCTCAACATCGGTTGACCTTAAACAAAAGTTAGTCAAATTGTTCAGAAAATCACACAAAAATTCCCAAAGACACAGTTAAAAGTAGACGATGTGTGACGTGGTATTTAATCAGGCTCTCATCAAATACCCATTGGCGCGTTTCATATGAATGTGGATATTTACCGGCGACCCATTTTCCCCTTTGTCTCAGTTTGTTACGCTGCTTTGTTAGAGGTCGTCATTATAGCGAGTTGAATCTTTTGTGCCATTTTTCATCACATCCCTAAATTATTTGTATTGTGATCGCTTAGTGCTTTTGTTGTTGCTTCATAAGGATTATTTGTTTTACAGGGTTTTTAAAAATCAACAAAACATGAGTTCGCGTTGCTATCAATTGTGATATATTTTGGATCTATTCGTTTGTCTTGATTACAGAATACAGATACTGTATGAGTGTGTTCGCGTTCAATACCCAAATAAAGCCATCTTTTAAAAATAAATCGATTTTTTTTTCTCATATCGCTTGTGTGCTGCCTATGACTATTAATTATGTAATACATTTGGGACAGCTTAAGCTCCAAAGCTTAATTGTGATGGGTAGACTGATGTTATCCAATCCTGTAGGTTCTTTATGCGCCGCATCATCAGTACTTTTTTTTTATTGCTTAGGTGTGGACGAGCTTCACAGCCCACCTGGTGTTAAGTGGTTACTGGAGCCCATAGACATCTACAACGTAGACGCGCCACCCACCTTGAGATACAAGTTCTAAAGTTTCAGTATAGTTACAACGGCTGCCCCACCCTTCAAACCGAAACGCATTACTGCTTCACGGCAGAAATAGGCAGGGCGGTGGTACCTATACACGCGGACTCACAAGTGGTCCTACCACCAGTAAACCATACCACTTGCCTAGCTTACTATCATTTTATAAAAACGTAAAAATCTGTTAAGCGTTCTCGATATTTAAAGGTATCTTAATACGGTAAGTACTGTTTTCAATTAATGGCTCAGAGTTGTACACACTAGTATCTTTGATTTAATGTTATTTCAGTTATTTTCATTATCGTAGCGTGCAACCTCTTTGACAAAACATACGACCTACAACGACTGGACATAGATTAAGACGTAGACTTGACAGGTGATCCGAAAAGGAAGAAATGGAATGAGGGCGGACGTGACTAGTGGCAGGCAGTACTTTCAATGCCTTCCTAAAAGACGTACATGAACCAGACGATAAGGAACGAACCGGCTTCGCTGGGCATTTAAAATTAACATTATTATTTCTCACCCCTACAAAGATTCTCATCATTAACGCCCCCACAACTGGTGTAGGGAGTCCAACTCTCATATAAATATTAGCCCATCTATTAACTAAATGTATTTTCTACATGGATACCTGGATACAAGTTTCAAGTCAATCGGATGCATGGTTCAGTAGTTATAACGGAACATCCGTAAAAACCACTGTAGATTTATATATTAGTATAGATAAAGTAGACGATAAACGAACGAATCGACCGTTCACTAATGTTGTTTAAGATGTTTGGGATCTGATCTCATATGACACAAGACAATATTCTTGCTGGAAACCATTTAATATGGAGAATAAATGACATCCTTATAGCCATTTTCTTCTTGCGTTTATCTCATTGACAGAAAATCGGCAGTACAAGGATAGATTATATCTATAAACATATTTATGACTGCCGTACTTCAAACCTAAGATTGGAAAAACATATTTTTTGGCACTTCATGATTGTAACTGGTGATAAGATGAGCTCGTATGGGTACCCACAATCTGCTTATTTTTGTCGTGACACAGTCAGACTTCTCGGTTCGAAGAGTTTGGTAAGCTGGTTATACAATCCAATGAAGACTTCGATTTCATATCTTAATGCGGCAATCTCATTTTGAAATTTACTAACAGAAGTTTTGGTGCTAGTAGATTTACATCAGGTGATTCTTGAGCTAATCTGCTTATAAATATATCTTCTATAAATATATAGGAGATAAATATATCTTCTACTTTTATTGAAAAATATCATGGCGTGTTAAAGCGTTAAGAGAGTTCCTTATTTCACAAATTGTTCTGCAGTCATGCCCTATACGTAAATTATCATTACATCAACGAGACATACTTTGCATTGAAATAGTAAGCGTCCTGCATCTAATTAATTAGGGGTCCGATCCCAAGTTTTGCATGATTTCTGGGACTGTGTGCTGAATTTTTAATAAGGCTCGCCTCATTTACAGGAGACGCACACAGTCGCGTCCTACATTAGGGTACATAATTCTTTGTCCTTGTTTGAAACAAAGTCGTAAAAAAATTTTTAACGATATGGAAGAACTGGTATACAATTTTGACTTCATACATTTAAATGTGTTAATCGGGTATTGTTTACTTAATATTTATCAAAGTAATTATATATTACAACTTAAATGGGACCAGATACGCTCCACATTCAATACTTCACTCCACGTCACTATCCACACAGGCGAAGATAGGCAAGAGTGGCGCAGGATAATACAGGAGAAAGTTATTAGAGAAGGTCACGACCCTCAGCATTCAGGATTATCGAGGAAAGGAGGAGGGTCAGTCATTATAACAAAACGTATAAAATAATGTTGAACTCATTTTTTTTAATTCGCAACAGCATTTGCTGTCGATAGATAAAGGCAGAAAGAAACAAAATAAAAACAAAATCGTGGATTTGTTGTAGAACAAACAATGAAATTGGACCAATAAAAAGACAACAGCACTTTTAAAAATGACTATAAAAATGTAATATTCAGTTTATTAACAGTTAAATCAAGCGTATTTAGTGCTATAAAAAGCATTTGGTGACTTTTATTTAACTCTGTCCGTAAATTCATTTGTTTTTTTATACTTCGTATGGTATTTTTTATGAGATAGAATCGATTTCAACTTGATATTAATCAGGCTAGAATATTGCTGGTGCTGGTATCGGTATCAAAGGGAACGTTTCGCGTTTAAGAGTTATCATAACTGATCAATGTTATCTTAGTTTTTATTTATAAAGCACAAAATGGCAATAATCTTTTTCCTACTCCCTCTCCCAACTTTATTTTCTCTGACTTTTGTTTTTATATCATTGCTCAATGCTTTCCTCATTCATCAACGTTTTTATTTCTATCGACAGCGCAAGTTAATAAACTAGTACTAGTTCAGATTCGCCACTGCGTCGATATCCTAAATTACTCTGGATTCGGATACCCTCGAAGTTAATTAAGGTTTAGGTCAATCAATTCATAGTTAAAAATAATATACCAAAAATCCATTGAAATATATATTTATAGATTTAAAAAAAAGCGTTTTAGTTTCTTAAACGTTTCGGGGTCTTATATGCCCCGTAACGCCAATATGATGGCTTTCATGCGAGGTCCTAAGCGCCTCGTACCGCAGGAATGAAAAGAATTCAAAAATTAGTGCCACTGTCAACGTGTTAACGAATTTGTTGAAAATTTGGACACACTCACAGGACAAGACGCTATAACCTCATTCAAAGCTCAAATACGCATTTAGCAGACAGCGTTAGACATATTTCGTTTTGCCACCATACGCCTTGCAAGGCTGAATTGATATTATTAAGCCTGCAAAGCGAGGGTGATATGTCCCAATTTGGGAAATTTACGATATTCCCGAAGTATGAAATTGGATTTTACAAGCTTTATTACGTTTCGCAAGGGTACACTTTACATTTTATTTTTAGATAGATTAGATTGTGTGTTACGCAAAATTTCAATTATATTTTTATGGGTTACCGCGAACCGCGATAGTTATTGAAATAAATGTTTAAAAATATATAAATTTTATTTTGATTTTAGGTGACGAAGTATAAATTTTTTTTTATTGCTTAGGTGGGTGGACGAGCTCACGACCCACATAATGTTAACCGGTTACCGGAGCTCATAGACACCTACGATGTAAATGCCACCATATCGATAAATAAGTTCTAAGTCTCAGTTTTTACAGTACAACAGCTACCTCACCCTTCAAACCGAAACGCATTACTGCTTCACGTTAGAAATAGGCAGGCTGGTGGCGCCTACCCGTGCGGACTCACAAGACGCACTACCACCAGTAATTACACAAATTAGAATTTTGCGGGGTTGATTTTTATTGCACGATGCGGATTCTTCTGGTCGTTCCCTCAATGCTGAGGATCGTGACTGTATGTCAATCTTCTCCACTCGATCCATCTCACGATGCGGATACCAATTTACAAATACGTACTTATGAATCACGATTGACTTCCACGATGAAGAAATAACATCGCGTTATACTTTACGTTACGATCACCCGATAACATTATAATGTTTAACGATACTACTATACTATTGAGACAAATACCTCAAGGTGTGTGATGACACTCACGGCGTGATGTCTATGTAACTACTCAATACCAGGTGAGTCGAGATCACTTACCAGTATGTGCAATAAAATTAACACCATTTAATATTACATATTTCACTTAATGTATTACAAATAAAATCACATTCCACTAATATGAATATTTGAAAATCGCACACAAGAAAAAATAATTCACAAAACCAAAGTAACCTTTTTAGATTCTTACGCATCAAATATCTCTCGTTCTTCTTTTGTTCTTGCGCCAAATGTTTTTTTTGTAGTTTTTTTTTTTTATAGAAACAATACTACATTAGGGTTCAGTGATTACGCTTTGTAGTTTACCTAATCGCGTTCCTTTTGCCGGATCTCATCGAATAGACGGGACCTTTGTGGAGTCGACATATTTTTACGTATTAAAAATAAACGTTTTTATCCGTGTTTCGTATTTCTTAAATATAACATTTGTATAACCGGCTCTCAATCAAATTGATGGATTGACATTCTGAAGGCACGACGAATGGTGCCATCGTTTGCCGAATAAGTTAACTTGAATAATTTTATATTTTTTTTAAGGGATTTTATGGCCTGGTAACTAAGATCTTTAGGTCATGTCTTATTTTAATTTATTCTTATTGTTATGAAATGATAATATAGAGTGAAATGGAATGAAATGTGATGAGATGATATGGAATGAAATATAATTTCAGTAAAATGGTGATCATTTACTGAGATTTTTTCAGTGAACATTTTGGAGTATCCCGAGAAGTTAAAAATATTTGAATTTGGTTACTACGGTACTAAATAGTAACAGATAAAACTGATTATTTTGACCTATTCTGAACTTCATTTTTACGAGGTTTTACATTCATGGTGCTCAGTGGCGCGCAATTGGAGAGGTCTATGTTCAGCAATGGACTGCTATAAGTTGACGATGATGATGAGGAAATAACCTGTCCTTTGAACTAAACTAAGCTGTCTTACTAAACAAGGTGGATGATAATTTAATCTGGCTTTGAAACAGGAATTGTAAAACCAACGTCCGTAAAATTCATTTATTTTTCGCCCGACAAGTCTGACAAATAAAAAACTATTGATAGAACTAAAATCCAAAAACCCATCTGAATATTCCATCAAAACTAAAAGGGGCTACAGCCATACGTACACAGTTAAGTAGGTAACAGGTGCGGATAATGGTACACAACCAGTTCACCTTGAAACATCCCGCATCTTCCCCTCATCAGCCCTGTAAACCGCACCGGGGAAGCTCCTTATGACGCCGTAGGTCTGGTTATAATGGATAGTGCAAATTTACATCGAGGTCAGAAATAAGGGTCGCAGGTTAGATTAGCTTACAGAGGATTATTGGAATTGTTTAACTTTAGTGAAGGCCTTTGGCTTCTGAGTAATTTAGTTGTTAATTACTCGTCTAGCTTTCCCGTTGTTTGTGACGTAGAAGTTAGTGCTTGTCTCGACTCTGGAAACTGCGATGATTATTCATTTGAATAAAAAAGAGCAACCCGTGCTCTGACACTTGTGAAGTTAAATAGCGCTGTAACGAATTTTCTACCTAACTGCTCAATACTTATTATAATGATTGTGAGTGGGGCGATCTTGTGAGGCCAACTGGTTAACACAGACATCCTGTTTATTGTTTATATCATATATGCGTGAATGAGCTCATGGCTCATCGGATGTAAAGTGGTTACACAAGGCCCTGCCACTCGCCTAGCAGACACGACTTAAAAAGCTCGGTTGCAGTCTATAACGGCTACCCCATCCTTCAGACTGGAATATAGACGGATAAACCTACCCGTGCGGGTTCAAAGTACGCGTTACATTTGCTTTTTATTATACCTACTAGCTATTCCGCATAAATGTATGTATGCATAAAGATCGGCATATTCGCATAGCTCGCTACGAGTAAGCTCGACATCTGTCTCCAATTGTATAGAGTGGTTGTGCAAATCTTCTTACCGAATTCCGTAACTACTTAGCGGCAGTAAGAGGCAGGAACACATACCTGAACATAATTATCAGTGTTAATTTATCTTTTTCTTTAGCTTATCTTTTTTATACTGTACCCGTTCACACGATTTGAGTTGAACCTTTGTACAGTTGTTAATTTAAGTAAAATTTTGGCTACTAGACTATTTCCAGAAATGTTTATAAATTAGTAAGCGGAAGTCAAAACGGATATGGGCGGGATTTATCTCAAAACTAACTCACAATTTTAAAGATATCCTTTAAATCGTTTGCATTGCTACAAAATTAAGCCAAGGATAATATATTGTATACGCCGGACATAATGCTTCAAAATAAGATAAATTTCAGAGTGTTTAAGTATATATTTTATTAGAAGGTTAATGGACTAATATGACGATTGTATTGTACTGAAATTACATTAAATAAATAATACTAATAAGGCGGACCACCCAGAAACATAGGCTTCTTCATATAATTTCTTGTTATTTTTCATTTATTTAGTATCTGATATTGTTTATTATCGGAATTTCTTGAGTACATATTGATATTACTCAAGAGATCTTGTGTTTACGGAAAAGTTACTTGACCAAATATTAGTGAAAGCTACGACTTAATAAACGAATTTGTAATGCTTGCTAGAAATTTCAGTGTAGATAAGTTTTTCCAACGCAAACGTGTGAACAACGAATTTTTAAGTTTGTCAAAACTATTAAATATTTTAGTATAATAGGAATATCATACAAGTCTAGAATAGACTGGCATCTTCTGTTTTTAAGAGAAGAGGACTCAAGTGATGCCTAATTCTTGGTTGTATTAAAATACCGCTATTGCATACCAATCGTTTGAAGAAGAAGCCACGATTACCTTGTCTGCAGAAATAATTGGAACGGCGGTATCCGGCTTTACTCAAAACATGCTGCCGCATATACTACAGGAAACACCAGTGATTACGTAGTTTACGAATAAACCACGGCGAGATGATCCCATCATCTTCATTATACTGCTACTGGAGCAGAATTCGTCCAGGCTATCTGAAAATTTAATTCTGAATCGCACTTATGGTGCTGGAGAAAAATGCTCGGGATATCATACCAACGGGTCCAATCAGGAATTGAAAACAATTAGGCGCCTCTCTCGCACGGTGCTGTCTCGTCTCCAGACATTTTTTGGACGTGTGACACGGCGTGAGACCTATTAAACGAGCGTCTGATGGTACAGGGTAGGGTGGAGGATCTCAAGTCGCGCGGCAATTCTCTCGTAAAGTGTACTGACCAGGCCAATGATGCAATGGATTGCCGTCTACACGTAGGCACCAAACGTGCATCGGGAAGTGAGGAAACGCGTCTGGTTGTCAAACTCGTTACTGAAAACGTGACGGCCACTACCACAATACCACAATACCAAGGGTATATTGACGAAGAAAAAGAATCTTCAATTACTTCGCTCTTTTATACATAGTTCGTTTTCAGAGATCTGGTGATCTTGTCACGTTTCCTTAGCGGTCTTGATACGAGAGCGGGATGATAAGTAACTAGCCTATTTAAAAAGTTAAAATTTAAAAAATGTATATGTCATTTTTAAATTTGTATCTCTGGCTACCTGTGTTCTAAATTTGAATTTGGTGACGTGAAATTTTTATTGATTTTTTGTCATTTGAAAATATATTTCGTCAATTGTTTTCAAAATGGATAAAATTGAACAAAGAGCGGTGATAAAGTTTCTTCATATGAAGGGCATGAAGGGGAAAGATATCTATGACGAGTTAAATAATGCTTAGGGTGAATGTGTTCCTTCTTATACCACAGTAAAAAACTGGGTGGCTGAGTTGAGTAAACGCGGTCGGACATGTGTCCAAGATGAGCCCGCCCCGGACGTCCAAAAAGCGTCACGACTCCGGAAATGGTCGTGAAAGTACATGATATGGTTTTAACAGATCGACGACTGAAGTTATCTGAAACAGGTGATACTACAGGTATCTCAAAAGACCGGGTACATCATATCCTAAGTGAGGAATTAAATATGAAAAAGTCATCGGCCCGTTGGGTGCCGCGATTGCTTACGCACGATGAAAAGAGGATTCGGGTGCAAAAGTCAAAAGAATGTCTGGACCGTTTCAGAGTAATAATGCCGATTTTTACGTCAATTTGTAACAACAGATGAAACATGGGTTCGTTATTACACGCCAGAATCAAAAATTTAATCAAAACAGTGGACGCAATCGCGATGCCCGGCTTCAAAAAAGCCATGGCTGTAAAGTCGGCTGGAAAAGTGATGACTTCCGTCTTTTGAGATGCAGATGGGATCTTGATGATAGATTACCTTCCTAAAGGTCAAACGATTAATGGAGAATACTACGCTAATCTTCTATATAATATTCATCAGTGTATTCAGCAAAAACAACCAGATTTGGCGGAAAAAAAATCATCTTCCCCCAAGACAACGCACATGTGTTAAAGCTGTGGCAAAAATCAACGAATTGAAGTATGATTTGCTGTCCCACCCACCTTATTCGCCTGATATAGCGCCATCAGACTTCCACTTATTCCCTAAGCTCAAAACTTTTTTGGGCGGACAGAAATTTGCCACAAATTATGAAGTCATAGGCGCTGTAGAGGAGTATTTTGCAGGCCTCAAAAGAAATTATTTTATGGAAGGCATTATTGCTTTAGAACGAAGATGGAATAAGTGCGTAGAAGTTCACGGAGACTATGTCAAAAAATAAAATTAATTTTATCACGAAAAGTTAAGTGTTTTATTGTTAGGCTAGTTGCTTATCATCCCGCCTTGTAAGTTTAATTTTTAAAGAGTTTAGAAAAATGTTATTAGCGCTAGGCGATTGACTGTGCCCTTAGCATTGCTGGTATCGGGGAGCATCGGTGATTTCTCACCAGTAGGTGTGCTGTGTGCCCGTTTGCCTATTAAGACAAAAAAAAACTGAATACGAGAATATCGTAGCCTTTGTTAACAGTGTATGTTAACAAAGGCTACGATATTCTCGTAATCCGTGGCGTAGCAGCGGTTGTTCTACGCGTCGGAATTTTCTGACAGAGCCATCGTCGAGCACAGATGTTGTTACACGCCGCCACGGGAACGTGGAATAGCTGAAATGTTTCCACGTATCTGCGAGATTGAAGTACATTCACTACTCAGTAGCTTCGTTCAATCTTTTGAACTAGAAGATATCGATTCAGATATCTTTTTTTTTTATTGCCCTTGTAGACAAACGACGAGCATACGACCCACCTGATGGCGAATTGTTACCGTCGCCCATGGACTTCAGCAATGCCAGAAACAGACCGAAGCCGCTGCCTACCGCTTAATACTCTCCACAAGCCTCGTTTGAAGAAGAACATGTCATAGCGCTCGGGAAACACCGTGGAGGGGAGCTCATTCCATAGCCGGATGGTATGTGGCAAAAAAGACCTCTGGCAACGCACTGTGGATGACCGCAGTGGCTCTAGGTAGTATGGATGAACTCTACTCCGGTGGCGGGCGGTGCGATGGTAAAAACGAGATGATACCATCAATTCCTCAGAGCACTCCCCATTATATACAACGATTAATTCTGTTCAATATGTCATATGTAAATACGGTTCCATTTTCATTACTATTACAAATAATATATACTTGTAAAAATTTCCCTAAAGACATCAACGTAAATCCCAATTTATTATATTATAAATTTCTAAGCAACGCGTAAAGCTACAACTGTGCCAAACCTTTTGAGAGCAAAATATTATTTGTGCTGTTGAATTTGACATACATTCGGTACTGTATCAATGTTTACACGGCACACATAGTTTGAACGCCACTAAGGCTCTCAAAGTTTTGTAAATAGTCAATACTCACGGACGATTTTTAGAGGCTGAAGGTTTATTGAATTTAAATCCATCACATGTTTTCCTCCACGGTGTTTCCCGAGCGCTATGACATGTCCTTCTTCAAACATGGCCTGTGGAGAGTATTAAGCGGTAGGCAGCGGCTTGGCTCTGCCTCTGGCATTGCTGAAGTCCATGGGCGACGGTAACCACTCACCATCAGGTGGGCCGTATGCTCGGCTGCCTACAAGGGCAATAAAAAAAAAAACACTTAAATTGTGACCACTGTTCATTGATGCTGTAGAAGGATTGACGTACCGAAAGGTCCTAAATCAAAACACATGTTTATTTAAGTTTGTATCCTATGTTTAAGGTGATAGGACCTTTTTTCAATATTATAGAATTTATCATTATCAAATTTCTTACCTTATATTTGATGAAAAAAACAAAAAAAAACATGTAAAAACGCCTTAATGTGGTATCCCTGTTTTATCTCTAAGCAATCGAGTGTAATGTTCATATTTAATTGAAATAATAACTCATGAACAACATAACCATACTACAATTAAATCTCGGATCGGATCGGCTAAAATATTTTCTTTTCGTATATTATTTTGATGTACAATAAATACGCTACTCTGTTTTCGATTATTTTATTTATTTTCTCCAGTTTGAGAACCACAGCGTGATTGTATCCCGTTATTCGTTATTTACACTACATTATACGCTGTTTATAGACAGTTGGGGAAACAATGTCAAAGCACGTTCTAAGCTGCTCTAAGATAGTGTGTGCTACCAATACGTGAGTAAATGGGATTTTGATCACCTCATTGTTTTAGAATCGCTATGAGATAACAAGGAAATACTATTAAACGATTTAGCGCTTAAAAGTGGGCTCAGAACTCTCTTCAGTACGCAAAAAATAATCAAAAGAAGTAGACGGAGAAGAAATTTAGAAGTCGATGTGGCCCAAAGAACAAAGCTCTTCGTGAACTATTTTCGAGTGATGCGCCTGTGTCGGTGTTCAAAAATCCAGCATACACGAATCAATTTTTCTAATGAAATATATACACAGCTTATGTTCTTTTTTTTATTGCCCGAGCAGACGGATGAGCATACGGCCCACCTGATGGTAAATGCTACCGTCACTCAAGGACGTCAGCAATGCCAGGGGCAGAAGCAAGCCGCTGCCTATCGCTTAATACTTTCCACAAGCCTCGTTTGAAGAAGGACATGTCACATACACAAATAGCTTCCAGGATGAAGGTAAAATGTCGTGTGATAAAATAAAACACAAAAGGGATAACTTACGTAATTACTAATTAAGGTTGTCCCACATTAGGCCCCGGTTAGACCTCAAATGTTAAGGTTTGATGCAGTGACGTTGTGATCCCTATGGACTCCGATAGCCACTTAAGTAGGCCACAACCCCGTGCAGACCGCCTACGTGATAAATAAAAAATTGTAGTAGCTTATTTAAGGGGCCGAAATCGCACTCCTGTTTTTTTCTGACATAATAATATATTCGACCAGACCACTACCATAAAATCCTGTAGCTGGACGTTTTGTAGTAAATGAGCAAAGCAAAGGGTGAAATGAATTCTAGAGAACCATCTGTTTCAGAAAAGAATGATTACAGTGGGTGTGAGAGCTCTCATAGCCTTGACTCCATAGTAAGAAAAATGGGGTGAGTGTAAGCACCTCTTCGGAGTCGCAATTCTAAGAACCTCTTAGCTCACTTTTAATTACCTCTTCAGAAAACAAGAATTCGCTCCCTACTAGAGCGAGAACAGGCTAGCTGAAGGTAACTAAAATATTAGTCAGTATTTATTATTACCTTGGATGTGTGATAAGATTACCTATCGTGTTTAGGGATTATTTTTTCATGCATTATAACAGTGGAGAGGTGACAATGAATCCGAAATTAGGTACCAATTTTTGTAATTTTAATTGAACGTATAACGATCAGCAATCAACACGATGAATTGTATAATAAAATTAAACATTTAAACTACAAAAATGATAAATAAATAGTATCTTTTGAGCTCGAAGGTAGAATAGATTACGAGTCCACATTACGGTCTGGTGTATTTCTGGCGTAAACCACTCTGACACTAAAACACCTAGAGTCGTTCATTTTTTAATTTATTACTGTCCCAAGTTGTATAGCTTCATTTCTTTTTACTTTGCTGTACATAGGTAGACGAGATCAGGGCTGACCTGACTTTAAGAAGTAACTGGAATCCATAACACAACACGACATGAATGCTACCAACCAACACGACCCCACGTGGGATCTCATTGTATCGACTATAATACCCTTCAAACCGGAACACCTGATTACCTTTTGGCAGAACAGTGGCACCCATTCCTGCGGGTGTTACGGCTTTGCTATGCTCCCGGCATCTCACTCACCATCAGATGGGCCATATGCTTGTCTGCCTATAAGAGCAATGAAAAAAACTCACAATATGTCCTACCAACTAACCACAAAGGAACTTAAATATTAAAACATAAGTACCTCTAATAATATAACAAAAACTTTCTGAAATTTCTGAATCAGTTATTATACACAAAATATAGGCTTGGTAAAGTGCATGCTCTCAAGACACGACCCGTGGCAGAGGACTCTACAAACAGAGCGACGTTCTAAAACAATTTCCCTCACTCGTTCCTCGGCGTAATGCATGTGTGCATTATTTCATTCGCGCAAAATATGGGGATCATCATCAGAATTTTTATTTTCTTCTGCACTCTGCATGAGGAATGATACGGTTGCGTGAATCTGTTTAGAGGTTTTCTGTTGAGGATTATTTAAAATTTCACTATCTTTTACGCAATATATTGTTGAAAGATATCATTGTACATATTGTACATTTTGAAGTAGTTCTTCATTCAAATAGACGCTACAACGATCAGTAATACTCCAGCTAGACTAAAAAACAGGCTTTTTGTTAGTCATAATAGTCCCAAACAAAATCAGCTGCTTCGAGCAAAACCTTTTTTCTTCTTAACAAGTTTACTTACAAAAAGTTACATATCGACTTCGATATGAACACGAACACCGCCTATACGAACCCGATCATAGATACAAATAAGGTAAAACTGAGAAAATATAGATCCAATTTTCTTGTAAATCACACGAAAACAGAAGTAGACGTGGAGTCGGGAACTACATAATATATCAGCCACAGTGTGTAAGAAAAACTAACTTAGTTCTCAACAGAGATGGATTCAGATACAACGGTTTTCAACACTTTATATAAACACATACAATCTAACAAGGTTGCACTTAGTATTGTCACGTAACTTTTTTTTATTGCTTAGTTGGGTAGACGAGCTCACAGCCCACCTGGTGTTAAGTCGTTACTGGAGCCCATAGACATCCACAACGTAAATGCGCCACCCACCTTGAGATATAAGTTCTAAGGTCTCAATTATAGTTACAACGGCTGCCCCACCCTTCAAACCGAAACGCATTACTGCTTCACGGCAGAAATAGGCAGGCCGGTGATACCCATCCGTGCAGACTCACAAGAGGTCCCACCACCAGTAATTACGCAAATTATAATTTTGCGGGTTTGATTTTTATTGCACGACGTTATTTCTTCACCGTGGAAGTCAATCGTGAACATTTGTTGAGTACGTATTTCACTAGAAAAATTGGTACCTGCCTGAGATTTGAACACCGGTGCATCGCTAGATATGAACGCACCGGACGTCTTATCCGTTAGGCCACGACGATTCTAAAACTCTAACTTAGCCACAGGTCGCATTTTAAGACCAGTTAGATACAGAGCAATTATGCTCTTCCTATATCTGTAAAACACTTGAATATTAGTATTGAACACAATAAAAACTTTCAGAAACCCTTAATCAACATTGTAATCGGATAGGCCCAACAAACAACACAGGTGACTGCTTAAGATGACAGGTCCTGATTTCCTACAGCCATACGTCAGCACATTCAATTTTAGGTTATTATTTAATATTATTGGGCAAAAAGAGCCAAAGAAGAAGCATAGACGTACTTCACGTGCTAACAATAAAATTGTGAAGCTTAGTAAATCTAAATGAAAATAGTTTTTAATGAAAAAATATTTCTGAGTACGGTCCTGATCGCGAATAAACGTGTTGCTATAATACTTTCTCGGTTAGTGTATCTTGTAAGTTGTTCTTCTAAGTTCTTCCACAAATATTTAACTTTTAACAAGTTTCAAGTTCTAGTGGCTTTAATGAGAAGAACTAAAGAAATTATACAAAAATTTAATGAAGATCTTTCCTAGAATCTATAGATTTGGTCCCTTGACCCAGAGATCATGCCAGTAATGCTATAATAATATGTCAGGGATTTATTCATTATTTAATTTTTTACTAGAGGGTCAGTATGTCCATGCTTTAACAAACAACTACTGGTGGTCTATCTACTAGTGGTAGGGCACCTTATGATCCCACCCGATACCACCCTATTTCTGGCGTGAATCAGTAATGCGTTTCGGTTTGAAGGGTGGGGTAGCCGTTGTACTATAAAACTGAAACTTGGAACTCATGTCCCAAGTCAGATGGAGGCATTTTCTGTAGGCTTCGGTGATCACTTAACACCCAATAGACCGTGAGCTCATCCATCCATCTAAGGTAAAAAAAGATGTGCCAAAAAAAGATAGGAACGAAGTTCCTTAATAAAAAAATATTAATTTTAAGTTCTATTCGAGGTATAAAGAAAATAATTATAAAAGTAAAAAAAAAACTACTGTACAAAGCTATCAATTTTATTTTATTCACAATGATTTATAAAAAATATATAATAAAAATATGTTATTTTTTGAACGTTATGACAAAGTTAAGACGTACACTATGTGCATTACTAATAAAAATCTTACGTTACGGACGTTTTTTCGCGGTCAGGGTACCCCTCCGCATCGTGCCATAAGGAACTTCTTTCCAAAAATAATAATTTTGGAGTATTTTCCGAGTTTCTTACCGTGAATTAATGCGGATTCTTATAAAATCCTATTACTTAGCCGCGCGTGAGCAGTGAGCTGTTCTAGGTTCAATAAAATCAGGCCACCTACCATACCACAAAACCTTAATAAAAAAATCATTTTGATTTAATTCTTAAATGAAATACTCCGTTTTTAAATTAACCATTTTATTTTTTTTAGCAATACACAAGACAAACTTACAGCGACTTCTACCTGATTTCTTTATTTACTAAGAGGTAATGCCTCCTCAGGCTTTGATAACACACGCCATGCTTTTGTTCAGCGACTCTATCAACTATTTAGATTTTTGTAATAATGAGATATGTTTTCCCATTTCTCGAATAAAGCCACTTTCAGCTGTTGCATGTTCTCCGGAGCTCGTTCTCGCTGCCTCATCCAAAAAAAATTATATGGGATTTTCTATGGGTCTTCTTGCTGGTCAGTCTGGACCCTGTATCCCCACTTCACAAGTAATCTCTAATGTACATCGCAGTCTGTGGGTGCGCATTATCTTTCATTAATTTAAATATTGTACCGATAATTCCTGAGTATGGCTCCATTAATATTAAGATTAACTCGTTCATCTAGAATCTAGATCATCAATTAATTTGGCAACAGGCTCTCTTAGTAGGCATAAGCACTTAAATAAGGTTTCGGCATCTATCGACTGCGGTACATTATTAATATCGAGCTGATAGAATCTCGCGAATTCAGCTAAAAAGGTACTCGGTAAAATAAAAAAATGTACAAACTGCATTTGAATGTTAAATAAAAACACATATTTCGTTATGTTAAGCTCATCGAGAATTCAGGAATATTAATAAAAAGCTCGGAAAAAAGGTAAGCTTGGTAGAAAATATTTTCCTTTGGAAAAATACTGAGGAACAGGTGCTCTACGGAATACTCACTATTGCCTTGTTAAGTACCGTCTACACTACGTCGGCGATGTAGCATTGTCGCTACGACGTAGCAGTAATCGTAGACCCGCTTGACCTAGTCAATTTTAAAACCCGACTTTAACTTGGCTATTTTTGTCCGTTTTTAGATTTGACGACTAACGTTTAAGTCTTGCATCTTTTTCTTTTTATTTCATACATTTTGTTCTTTACTTTTAAACTCAATAAATTTAGTGTTGTAGTCCAAAATTAGGGTTTAACTGGTAATGCTTGTAGTACTTTAACTATTGCACTAAACACTATCACAAACATTTAATGTCTATTTATGATATTTATAAATGTATTTGATAGGGTCTATTGTCGTTTAGATCTGTTATAATAAAAACATTTTAATTATGTGGAATCCTGATGATGATGAATATGGTAAATCATTACGGGGTCCAAGTTTCATTCTCAACTAAAATCATTTTATATTAATGGATATTCGTATTATGTAAGTGTAGTCGTCCTTATCATTGTTTTATTAATTCTAGTATATGAAAAAGTTTTAGTTGTGTTCTCTTGAATGTAGAACATTTTAGTGTAATTTTCTTAAACAAATACATCATCATCATCATCATCATTATCCTGCCCTTCTCCCAGTCACCTGGGGTCGGCGCAACATGTTTTCTCCTTCCATACTCTTCTATCATATACCATTTCTTCGCTCACTCCCCTCTTACCCATATCGTCTTTCACACAATCCATCCATTTCTTCTTAGGTCTACCTCTTCCTCTAAATCCTTCCACATTCATAGTTAACACTCTCTTAACAACCTCATTTTCATTCCGTCTCATCACATGTCCATACCATCCTAAACGTGCACTCCTCAGCTTCTCTGTCACAGGTGCCACTTTCAAACTTCCTCTAACATATTCATTCCGTATTCTATCCATTCTCGTTACTCCACACATCCATCGCAACATTCGCATCTCTGCTGCATGCAATCGCCTTTCATCCGCCACTTTCGTTGTCCAACAACGTGTCTTAAACAAATACAATTTGAAATAAATTAATATTTACTTCAAATTGTATTTGTTGTACCAACGTTTCAATAGATGATTTTACAAACAAAGTAATTGATTCTATTGGTGCATAGCGCAGTAAAACTCTATAACGTGGAAAGACAATGTTGAAAAATTTTGTATTGTTAAGACGATAATATATTAATCCATACTAAGTTCTCGGAGTTCAATGGTGTCGCGTATCTCCTGACCATAGATGTAAGGTTCGAGCCAGAGCACATACCACGCATGATACCATGCGCGATTTCATCCAAAAATATTTTAACTAGCTTTAGAAAAACTATTCCTCAACTTCAACTTTATCATAATTTTTATGAAATTCTAACTTTTTTTATAGAAAATGCAACTTGTTGAAATTCAGAGAAGTGATAAATCACGAATGGAGGCTATTGGCCCGGTCATGCCAATTTTACTCATAAGGCACACACATATACCACACGACTAGAACATAAAATAGCCTACTTTTAGGCTTCACTTAAAAACGTTTCTTTTTATTGCCCTTGTAGGCAGACGAGCATACGGCCCACCTGATGGTGAGTGGTTACCGTCGCCCATGGACTTCAGCAATGCCAGGGGCAGAGCCAAGCCGCTGCCTACCTATATATATCAAATACGTATATATACGAAATACGTATCAAATAAACCTTTTCTCTCGACCGTACGGCCTAGACTACAGATTGTTTTAACAATCGGGATATACTACGGGATTCTCAGTTTTTCCGAAAATCACATTAGTGTTCTGAAATACGTTTACGGTAGTCCACAAATTAAGATCGTTTATTATAATGTAGCTGATATAAATCATGCATTCAACATATACTTAAGTACGTACAAATTGCTCATCAACACAGACGCAGTTTCTCCTGGCTGAGCCTTTGCTCGCCCACATGTCCTGGTGAATGGAAAGGCCTCCGGGCCACAAATAATCCTTCAATCCTATAAAAAAAATAGACGCAAATCCGCCGTGGCAACACATGCGCAAGTGCCCTAACAAAAATATTTTTAATAACCTCACGAATCCCGTAAAAGATTAGTTTTAGCTCGACGACCGGCCGTCCTCTGTTAAAGTAATTGCCTATTATATTCGACTCCGCCGTGTCCAACGTTCGGGGTATCCATTAATGAAATTTTATTAAAGTGGCTTGTGATTTTGTTTTCGGTTTTGCTCCTTCGACTTGGGAGACGTCAGCCGATTACGGTAAATAGTTTTTTTCCTATCTCTGAGTGTGCAATTTTTGTGGCGTTATTTCTTTATTTTATATCTTTATACATGTATCTTTTATTTTATTACTATTTTGTTAAAATTCCTTATTTACATATCATTATTTATAGCATAATATATACAATCTTTATGTACAAGGGTACAGTGGCGGACTTTGTACAATCTCTATCATTCACCAAAGGTGGTATAGAGAGTACTGTGGTAGGTGCATCGCTTTATTGAAACACAAAACACACATAAATGAAGAAATGAAATAATACATATTGCACAGAAAATAGCAACAAGCAAAAAGCAAGTCTAGTCATTAGATGTATCTGCCAATTCGTTCAGAGTAAGTTATCAAATCTTTTGTTTGGAAGCTGAGTGTTCATCCTGACAATAAGAGCAAGAGGATTCCAAAACTAGACAGATTGAACTAGACAATACTAACGGACCAGACTAAAGCTGTGAGTGGGTCAATTAACGATGGTCGGACCAAATAGCAGAGGAACTGGGGATGCCTATCAGCGACGCACTCCACCGGGCTGCAGGGCGGGATCGATGGAGACAGTTGGTTGACGAAATCGGACGAAGTCACGATCCTCAGCAGTGAGGAACCGATCGAAGAGAGAGAGAGAGAGAGGGTCAATTAAGGAGTAAATTATAGAAGAACAGATATGCATATTCATTGTATGCGTCAGCAAACTAGCAGGTACGGCTGACGATGTATTCATACCGAGCGATGCCAGTATGTGAATGAGTGAGTATATGAGCATCAAAGGCGAATTCGCCGTGGCCTAAAGGATAAGACGTCCGGTGCATTCGAATCGCACGAATACGTACTTAACAAATGTTCACGATTGACTTCCCCGGCGAAGGAATAGCATCGTGTAGTAAAAATCAAACCCGTAAAATTATAATTTGCATAATTACTGGTGGTAGGACCTATTGTGAGTGCGCACAGGTAGGTACCACCATCCTGCCTAATTCTGCCGTGAAGCAGTAATGCGTTTCGGTTTAAAGGGTCTATGGGCTCTATGGGCTCCGGTAACCACTTAAAACTATGTGGGCCGTGAGATTCATGACCCACCTAACCAACAAAAAAAAAAAAAAATAATTCACAAACCTCGTGGAATAAATCTCTACTTTTGCAACATTAATAAGTTTGTGTAGGTACCTACTTAAACTAATTAGGCGAACGCGCTCTCGGTACATATAACGCTCAGTAGTTACCGGAGTCCATAAAAATTAAAAAGTGCATCCCGTCACTACGCTTGAGACGTGGAATCAAGATCTCTATTTCGTCTCACGGATATAACGAATTCAAATCGGAACGCACGACTACTTCACGATAAAAAATCGGTTGTTTGTAAAGTCGGTTTACTGACGATAGTTGAACGTGACAACGTCATAAGAAAATACTGATGGAATGGTTTCATTTTTCAAAAGAAAATTTTAATTTTATTTGTTTGATAGATATTTTGTATGGACGATTGACACAACATTCACTTTTCACTGAACTTCATACTTGACGAAAACATGTAAATGTATTATTGTATAGCAGCTGTTCACGCGGATACATCGCTCACTCAAGTAAGAGAGAGATGAACGCTGTCGAACGCTGCCGAAGGCCGATTGTGCCTCTTTGTCGCTCATTGCGCGCTCTCGCTTGCACTTCAAGCCTTAAATGGAACGCCTCAATGAGTCATGTTTTTTCGTGCGTACAGCCGGCTCCATCGAATTATAAGACGTTGTCACGTCAAAAGAAGATCGATACGGAACCGTTCGTGCTTAAAATACGCCCTAATACCAGTCGTTACGTAATAATTGTTAAGAGCTAATCTGAATCGGAGGCGTCACTTACCAAGGTCGGTCCCAGGACACATGAAGTCAGACTCTCTGTTGTATTGTATAACCTGATGATTAGTGCCCGATTTTTCCTGGGTGATGACGGGACAAAGGGTGTGGGGCCGTGTGCCGGTGATGTGTAGCGCAACTGATTTTTATTAATTTGCGACATTTATATATAAGTGTACATTTAAATTAGTTTGGTGTATTCCTCCTTTGCTTATGTTGTTTCTTGCTTGTTGAATGTTTTTAATTTCTTTGTTTCTATGTTTTTGTTTCTCTAATGTTTTAATTTGTTTATATTGGTGAGGAACTTTAATTGGATTTTTGTTTCTATTATTCGTTATATATTATGTTAGTTGGCTGTTGATTCTCCTTGTAGTAAATAAATAAATAACGCTGTCCCACCCTTTAATCTACAATGAGTGATTGTTTCAATTGGTATACATACGCCTTATTTATTTTGTCATGGACGATTTCGTAAAATTTTCCACTGCGAATTGAAGAATTTAATACTCTGCCTTATAAATACCGATGAATGAAATTGTTAATTGAAGTTTTATTCAATTTTTTTTTATTGCTTAGGTGTGTGGACGAGCTCACAGTCCACCTGGTGTTAAGTGGTTACTGGAGCCCATGGACATCTACAACGTAAATGCGCCACCCACTTTGAGATATAAGTTCTAAGATCTCAGTATAGTTACAACGGCTGCCCCACCCTTCAAACCGAAACGCATTACTGCTTCACGGCAGAAATAGGCAGGGGTGGTGGTATCTCCCCGTGCGGACTCACAAGAAGTCCTACCACCAGTAATTATTCTTTCTTTTATAATTTCAAGATGTTTTTTCAACTTTTTCACTGTCGATTGAACCTGTAATTGAGGTGACATCTGTCATTTACTTCTTGTCAATTGGTCAATGCTTGGTGATCTGATCGTGGTATTCATGACCACTTTGTTGGTGCAACTAAATAAATAAATAAATACCGAGTGAAATATGCTCAGCTGAATTACGAATTTATTTTGAATTACTCCTATTTTGTATGTTGTCGAGTTGAGACCATAATAGAAGCGCCGATTTCCAAGAAACCCAATCAATTATGCGGCCTTATTGAATCAATTTGGTTTATTTAAGGATATGTTTTTCCTTGATGTTGGAAATTTCCTATACAAAATTCTATAGATAGAAATTGTTTTTTATGAATGATCAAAATCGTTTGACCGTCGACAAGGCGAATTGTGGAGCCCGTATAAATTGCAAGCACCGCTCTACCTACCTACGTAGGGAAAGCTCTCGTTCCTATTTCTATGGTGGTAGAGTTAACATTGTTATTTGCATTTTGACATTCAACAAGTGTGTCATACTGACATCTAAGTTGAAATAAATGATTTTGAATTTGAATTTGAATTTATATAACCATCATTCAAATACAATTGAGAAATCTAAGACTTCTCACTATGGAGCCACAACTAGTATTATGGTTCTTTTTTTATTGCTTAGATGAGGACGAGCTCACAGTCCACCTGGTGTTAAGTGGTTACTGGAGCCCATAGACATTTACAACGTAAATGCGCCACCCACCTTGAGATATAAGTTCTAAGGTCTCAATACAGTTACAACGCATATAGTTCTGTTGGATGCTTGGGTTTATTTAATAAAACTCCCACAATCGATTTTGTGCTTGTATTTTCTTTATACAGGTTTTTGTTGTTTTCTTACGTTGCGAACAAGTTAGCTTGGCACGGCCATTAAATGAAGTGTGTAAAAATTGTGTCGGTGAACATAAATAAAAATTTAACATTGCTCAGTAAAATTTCGTAGGCGTTAACATCCTCCCCCCGTTGAAAGTCGATTCTTCGGGTTTCAACCCTCTAGTTCTTCTGCGGTAGGCAAAGCACACAGACGAACCAACGGGCGGCGCANCCCCACTGCAGTTTGGAGTCCACTGTTATACCAAGAAATACGGTTGACTCAACAAGCTCCAATGATTCCTCAGAAACAATTACATCACTATCCACTTGTCTCACATTTAAAGATGGTTTAATACATTTTAAAGTAAATTTAATACATTTAGTTTTCTTACTATTCAATAATAGGTTATTGATACGGAACCAATGAACCACGAAATCGCATCATTCACTTCGTCGTAGACTTGTAGTTGTCGTTTAATTTTAAATAATAAAGATGTATCATCTGCGAATAATACGACCTCGTGTCGGGACTCAATAAAACTAGGTAAATCGTTTATATATATTAGAAAGAAAAAAGGACCCAAAATGGAACCCTGAGGTACACCCATTTTCAACAAGGTGCCTGAAGATCTATTACCTTTCACATCTACTGTTCGTATCCGTCCTGATAAATAGGAAGTAATAAGTTCCAATGCACCATCCCTAATACCATAGTGATGTAGTTTCCTCACCAATGTTTCATGTTCAACACAGTCAAATGCTTTGGATAAGTCACAGAAAATTCCAAGACAATCATGCGATTCCTCCCAAGATTTAAAAATATTTTTGACTAGATAAGCACCCGCATGCGTTGTAGATTCGACCAGACCACTACCATAAAATCCTGTAGCTGGACGTTTTGTAGTAAATGAGCAAAGCAAAGGGTGAAATGAATATTAGAGAACCATCTGTTTCAGAAAAGAAAGATTACAGTGGGTGCGAGAGCTCTCATAGCCTTGACTCCATAGTAAGAAAAATGGGGTGAGCGTAAGCACCTCTTCGGAGTCGCAATTCCAAGAACCTCTTAGCTCACTTTTAATTACCTCTTCAGAAAACAAGAATTCGCTCCCTGTTAGAGCGAGAACAGGTTAGCTGAAGGTAACTAAAATATTAGTCAGTATTTATTATTAGCTTGGATGTGTGATAAGATTACCTATCGTGTTTAAGGGATTATTTTTTCATGCATTAATACATTGGAGAGGTGACAATGAATCCGAAATTAGGTACCAATTTTTGTAATTCTATTTGAACGCGTAACGATCAGCAATCAACACGATGAAATAAAATGCATTGTATAATAAACATTTAAACTAGAAAAATGATAAATTAATTGCCAATAGTATCTTTTGAGCTCGAAGGTAGAGTAGATTACGAGTCCACATTACGGTCTGGGTGTATTTTTGGCGTAAATCACTCTGACACTACAGCACGTAGGGTCATTAATTTTTTTATTTATTACTATCCCAATTTGTATAGCCGCATTCCTTTTTTACTGTGCTGTACATAAGTAGACGAGGTCAGGGCTGACCTGACTTTAGGAAGTAACTGGAATCCATAACACAACACAACATGAATGCTGCCAACCAACACGATCCCACGGGTGGGATCCCATTGTATCGACTATTGTACCCTCCAAACCGGAACACCTGATTGCCTTTTGGCAGAACAGTGGTGCAAATTCGCGCGGGAGTTACGGCTTCGCTGTGCCCCTGGCATTGCTGACGTCCATGGGTGACGGTGACCACTCACCATCAGGTGGACCATATACTCGTCTGCCTATAAGAGCAATAAAAAAAACTCACAATACGTCCTACCACTAACCACAAAGGAACTTTAATATTAAAACATAAGCACCTCTAATAATATAACAAAAACTTTCTGAAATTTCTGAATCAGTTATTATACACAAAATATAGGCTTGGTAAAGTGCATGCTCTCAAGACACGACCCGTGGCAGAGGACTCTACAAACAGAGCGACGTTCTAAAACAATTTCCCTCACTCGTGCCTCGGCGTAATGCATGTGTGCATTATTTCATTCGCGGAAAATATGGGGATCATCATCAGAATTTTTATTTTCTTCTGCACTCTGCATGAGGAATGTTACGGTTGCGTGAATCTGTTTAGAGGTTTTCTGTTGAGGATTATTTAAAATTTCATTAGCTTTTACATAATATAATGTTGAAAGATATCATTGTACATTTTGAAGTAGTTCTTCATTCAAATAGATGCTACAACGATCAGTAATACTCCAGCTAGACTAAAAAACAGGCTTTTTGTTAGTCATAATAGTCCCAAACAAAATCAGCTGCTTCGAGCAAAACCTTTTTTCTTCTTAACAAGTTTACTTACAAAAAGTTACATATCGACTTCGATATGAACACGAACACCGCCTATACGAACCCGATGATAGATACAAATAAGGTAAAACTGAGAAAAATATAGATCCAATTTTCTTGTAAATCACACGAAAACAGAAGTAGACGTGGAGTCGGGAACTACATAATATATCAGCCACAGTGTGTAAGAAAAACTAACTTAGTTCTCAACAGAGATGGATTCAGATACAACGGTTTTCAACACTTTATATAAACACATACAATCTAACAAGGTGGCACTTAGTATTGTTACGCAACTTTTTATTTATTGCTTAGATGGGTGGACGAGCTCATAGCCCATCAGGTGTTAAGTGGTTACTGGAGCCCATAGACATCCACAACATAAATGCGCCACCCACCTTGAGATATAAGTTCTAAGGTCTCAATTATAGTTACAACGGCTGCCCCACCCTTCAAACCGAAACGCATTACTACTTCACGGCAGAAATAGGCAGGGCGGTGGTACCCACCCGCATGGACTCACAAGAGATCCCACCACCAGTAATTACGCAAATTATAATTTTGCGGGTTTGATTTTTATTACACGACGTTATTCCTTCACCGTGGAAGTCAATCGTGAACATTTGTTGAGTACGTATTTCATTGGAAAAAGTGGTACCCGCCTGAGATTTGAACACCGGTGCATCGCTAGATACGAACGCACCGGACGTCTTATCCGTTAGGCCACGACGATTCTAAAATTCTAACTTAGCCACAAGTCGCATTTTAAGACCAGTTGGATACAGAGAAATTATGCTCTTCCTATATCCGTAAAACACTTGAATATTAGTATTAAACAGAATAAAAACTTTCAGAAACCCTTAATCAACATTGTAATCAGATAGGCTCAACAAACAACACAGGTGACTGCTTAAGATGACAGGTCCTGATTTCCTACAGCCATACGTCAGCACATTCAATTTTAGGTTCTTATTTAAGATCATTGGGCAAAAAGAGCCAAAGAAGAAGCATATACGTACTTCACGTGCAAACAATAAAATTTTGAAGCTTAGGGAAATCTAAATGAAAATAGTTTTTAATGAAAAAATATTTCTGAGTACGGCCCTGATCGCGAATAAACGTGTTGCTATAATACTTTCTCGGTTAGTGTATCTTGTAAGTTGTTCTTCTAAGTTCTTCCACAAATATTTAACTTTTAACAAGTTTCAAGTTCTGGTGGCTTTAATGAGAAGAACTAAAGAAATTATACAAAAATTTAATGAAGATCTTTCCTATCTATAGAATCTATAGATTTGGTCCCTTGACCCAGAGATCATGCCAGTAATGCTATAATAATATGTCAGGGATTTATTCATTATTTAATTTTTTACTAGAGGGTCAGTATGTCCATGCTTTAACAAACAACTACTGGTGGCCTATCTACTAGTGGTAGGGCACCTTATGATCCCACCCGATACCACCCTATTTCTGGCGTGAATCAGTAATGCGTTTCGGTTTGAAGGGTGGGGTAGCCGTTGTACTATAAAACTGAAACTTGGAACTTATGTCCCAAGTCAGATGGAGGCATTTTCTGTAGGCTTCGGTGATCACTTAAAACCCAATAGACCGTGAGCTCATCCATCCATCTAAGGTAAAAAAGATGTGCTAGAAAAAGATAGGAACGAAGTTCCTTATTTTAAAAAATATTAATTTTAAGTTCTATTCGAGGTATAAAGAAAATATAAAGTATAAAGAAATATTCGGTTATAATTTTTTTATTATGATTTTCTTATGTATAAAAGAAAAAAAAACTACTTTACAAAGCTATCAACTTTATTTTATTCACAATGATTTATAAAAAAAATATAATAAAAATATGTTAATTTTTGTACGTTATGACAAAGTTAAGTCGTACACTGTGTGCATTACTAATAAAAATCTTACGTTACGGACGTTTTTTCCCGGTTAGGGTACCCCTCCGCATCGTGCCATAAGGAACTTCTTTCCAAAAATAATAACTTTGGAGTATTTTCCGAGTTTCTTACCGTGACTTAATGCGGATTCTTATAAAATCCTATTACTTAGCCGCGCGTGAGCAGTGAGCTGTTCTAGGTTCAATAAAATCAGGCCACCTACCATACCACAAAACCTTAATAAAAAAATCATTTTGATTTAATTCTTAAATGAAATACTCCGTTTTTAAATTAACCAACTTTATTTTTTTTAGCAATACACTTACACTACAATACACAATAGCAATGGCTCCATTAATATTAAGATTAACTCGTTCATATAGATCATCAATTAATTTGGCAACAGGCTCTCTTAGTAGGCATAAGCACTTAAACAAGGTTTCGGCATCTATAGACTGCGGTACATTATTAATATCGAGCTGATAAAATCTCGTGAATTTAGCTAAAAAGGTACTCGGTAAAATAAAAAATGTACAAACTGCATTTGAATGTTAAATAAAAACACATATTTCGTTATGTTAAGCTCATCGAGAATTCAGGAATATTAATAAAATGCTCGGAAAAAAGGTAAGCTTGGTAGAAAATCTTTTCCTTTGGAAAAATACTGAGGAACAGGTGCTCTACGGAATACTCACTATTGCCTTGTTAAGTACCGTCTACACTACGTCGGCGATGTAGCATTGTCGCTACGACGTAGCAGTAATCGTAGACCCGCTTGACCTAGTCAATTTTAAAACCAGACTTTAACTTGGCTATTTTTGTCCGTTTTTAGATTTGACGACTAACGTTTAAGTCTTGCATCTTTTTCTTTTTATTTCATACATTTTGTTCTTTACTTTTAAACTCAATAAAATTAGTGTTGTAGTCCAAAATTAGGGTTTAACTGGTAATGCTTGTAGTACTTTAACTATTGCTCTAAACACTGTCACAAATATTTAATGCTAATTATGATATTTATAAATGTATTTGATAGAATCTATTGTCGTTTAGATCTGTTATAATAAAAACATTTTAACTATGTGGAAGAGTTCAATCTGATAATCCTGATGATGATGAATATGGTAAATCATTACGGGATCTAAGTTTCATTCTCAACTAAAATCATTTTATTTTAATGGATATTCGTATTATCTAAGTGTACTCATTCTCGTCATTATTTTATTAGTCCTAGTATATGAAAAAGTTTTAGTTGTGTTCTCCTGAATGTAGAACATTTTAGTATAATTTTCTTAAACAAATACAATTTGAAATAAATTAATATTTAAAAAATAAAATTGTTCCAACGTTTCAATAAATAATTTTACAAACAAAGTAATTGATCCTATTGGTGCATATTGTAGTAAAACTCTATAACTTGGAAAGATGATCTTGGAAAATGTTGTATTGTTAAGACGATAATATATTAATCCATACTAAGTTCTCGGAGTTCAATGGTGTCGCGTATCTCCTGAACATAGATGTAAGGTTCGAGCCAGAGCACATAGCATGATACCATGCGCGAATAAATTCCTTGGCATCGCGTATCTCCTGAACATAGATGTAAGGTTCGAGCCAGAGCACATACCACGCATGATACCATGCGCGAATTAATCCAAAAATATTTTAACTAGCTTTAAAAAACCTATTCTTTAACATCGACTTTATGATAATTTTTATGAAATTCTAGCTTTTTTATAAAAAATGCAACTTGTTGAAATTCAGAGAAGTGATAAATCACGAATGGAGGCTATTGGCCCGGTCATGCCAATTTTACTCATAAGGCACACACATATACCACACGACTAGAACATAAAATAGCTTACTCTTAGGTTTCACTTAAATACGTTTTTTTTTATTGCCCTTGTAGGCAGACGAGCATACGGCCCACCTGATAGTCAGTGGTTACAGTCGTCCGTGGACTTCAGCAATGCCAGGGGCAGAACCGAGCCGCTGCCTACCAAAATCTATCAAATACGTATACTTTCTTTTCTCTCGACCATGTGGCCTAGACTGCACACTGTTTTAACATACGGGATATACCACGGGGTTCTCAGTTTTTCCGAAAATCACATTAGTGTTCTGAAACACGTTTACGGTAGTCCAAAAATTGAGATCGTTCATTATAATGTAGCTGATATAAATCATGCATTCAACATCTATATATTAATAAGTGAAGCATAAACTTTGTGTGGTTTTACGAAAATTGCGCGGACGGAGGAGTATGAAATTTGCCACACTTATAGAAAATATAGATAAAAAGTGCAGAATGCTAATATTTTTTAAAAATTACGCATTAAAAATACATTAAATCAATAAAGAAAACATTACACACACTACCATGTATTTGACACACACACATATACCTACTCTATGTTTGTTGTCAAACTTTTGTCAGTGCTTAAAGTCTGTAGTCAAATTGAGAATAGATTAATATTGTTTATCTTTAATATTACGAGTATTTTTCTATAGTGTGGTCTTGGCGAAGTCTGTGACTATAGAAATACAATAGTCTTTGACAATAGAACCATAATAATGTTCAAACTTATAATGTCAATTAATTATATTCGAATTTCGACTACTGCGGGACCAGCAGTATACTTAAGTACGTACAAATCGCTCATTAATACAGACTTTCACAAACACAGACGCAAATCCGCAGTGGCAACACATGCGCAAGTGCCCTAACAAAAATATTTTTAATAACCTCACGAATCTCGTAAAAGATTAGTTTTAGCTCGACGACCGGCCGTCCTCTGTTAAAGTAATTGCCTATTATATTCGACTCCGCCGTGTCCAACGTTCGGGGTATCCATTAATGAAATTTTATTAAAGTGGCTTGTGATTTTGTTTTCGGTTTTGCTTCTTCAACTGAAGAGGCGTCAGCCGATTACGGTAAATAGTTTTTTCTCTATCTCTGAGTATGCAATTTTTGTGGCGTTATTTCTTATCTTTAATTATTTGTTTTATATCTTTATACATATACATACATACTAAAATCATTTCTTTTGGACTCACAAAAACTAATCTAATTTATAGTATTTATAGTAACTAATTTAATCCAAGCTTGTGAAAACTTCCTTTTATTAAATTTTTATTAATTTTTTTTTTTTTAAGCTGCCCACAGGTTGTTATTACTGTGTGCTTATTATGTTTTGTATTCGGGTTCACCAAAACAACACAGTATACAAATGTATTTACATAAGCATTAGATACAACGTTGTACATATTCCATTATCATAAAGTAATATACACTTACAGATATTGAGCGATGCACCGGTGTTCGAATCCCGCAGGCGGGTACCAATTTTTTCAATGAAATACGTACTTAACAAATGTTCACGATTGACTTCCTCGGTGAAGGAATAACATCGTGTAGTAAAAATCAAACCCGCAAAATTATAATTTGCGTAATTACTGGTGGTAGGATCTCTTGTGAGTGCACACGGGTAGGTACCACCATCCTGCCTATTTCTGCCGTGAAGCAGTAATGCGTTTCGGTCTAAAAGGTCTATGGGCTCCATGGGTTCCGGTAACCACTTAAAACTATGTGGGCCGTGAGATTCGTCCACCCACTTAACCAACAAAAAAATTAAAAATAAATTTTCCCAAACATCGAGGAATAAATCTCTCCTTTTGCAACATTAATAAGTTTGTGTAGATACTTAAACTAATTAGGCGAACGAGCTCTCGGTACATATAACGCTCAGTAGTTACCGGAGTCCATAAACATTAAAAATTGCATGCCGCCACTACCCTTGAGACGTGGAATCGAGATCTCTATTTCGTCTCACGGCTATCACGAATTCAAATCGGAACGCACGACTACTTCACGATAAAAAATCGGTTGTCTGTAAAGTCGGTTCACTGACGATAGTTGAACGTGACAACGTCATAAGAAAATACCGATGGAATGGTTTCATTTTTCAAAAGAAAATTTTAATTTTATTTGTTTGATAGATATTTTGTATGAACGATTGACACCACATTCACTTTTCACTGAACTTCATACTTGACGAAAACATGTAAATGTATTCATGTATAGCAGCTGTCCACACGGATGCATCGTTCACTCAAGTAGGAGAGAGACAGATGTCGAACGCTGCCGAACGCGGACGCCGATTGTGCCTCTTTGTCGCTCATTGCGCGCTCTCGCTTGCACTTCAAGCCTTAAATAGAACGCCTCAATGAATCGTGCGTGCTGCCGGCTCCATCGAATTATGAGACGTTAGCTTATCGGAATCGGAGGAGTTACTCACCCAGGTCAGTCTCAGGACACATGAGGTCAGAGTGTCTGTTGTATTGTATAACCTGATCATTAGTGCCCGATTTTTCCTGGGTGATGACGGGACAAAGGGTGTGGGGCCGTGTGCCGGTGATTTGTAGCACAACTGATTTTTATTAATTTGCGACATTTATATATAAGTGTACATTTAAATTAGTTTGGTGTATTCCTCCTTTGCTTATGTTGTTTCTTGCTTGCTGAGTGTTTTTATATTCTTTGTTTCTATGTTTTTGTTTCTCTAATGTTTTAATTTGTTTATATTGGTGAGGAACTTTAATTGGATTTTTGTTTCTATTATTTGTTATATATTATGCTAGTTGGCTGTCGGTTCTCCTTGTAGTAAATAAATAAATAACGCTGTCCCACCCTTTAAACCAGAATGAATGATTGTTTCAATTGGTATACATACGTTTTATTTATTTTGTCATGGACGATTTCATAAAATTTTCCACTGCGAATTGAAGAATTTAATACTCTGCCTTATAAATACCGATGAATGAAATTGTTAATTGAATTTTTATTCAATTTGTTTTATTGCTTAGATGGGTGGACGAGCTCACAACCTGGTGTTAAGTGGTTACTGGAGCCCATGGACATCTACAACGTAAATGCGCCACCCACCTTGAGGTATAAGTTCTAAGATCTCAGTATAGTTACAACGGCTGCCCCACCCTTCAAACCGAAACGCTTACTGCTTCACGGCAGAAATAGGCAGGGGTGGTGGAACCTCCCCGTGCGGACTCACAAGAGGTCCTACCACCAGTAATTATTCTTTCTTTTATAATTTCAAGATGTTGTTCAACTGTTGCACTGTCGATTGAACCTGTAATTGAGGTGACATCTGTCATTTACTTCTTGTCAATTGGTCAATGCTTGGTGATCTGATCGTGGTATTGATGACCACTTTGTTGGCGCAACTAAATAAATAAATAAATAAATACCGAGTGAAATATGCACAGCTGAATTACGAATTTATTTTGAATTACTCCTATTTTGTAAGTTCTCGAGTTGGGACCATAATAGAAGCGCCGATTTCCAAGAAACCCAATCAATTATGCGGCCTTATTGAATCAATTTGGTTTATTTAAGGATATGTTTTTCCTTGATGTTGGAAATTTCCTATACAAAATTCTATAGATAGAAATTGTTTTTTATGAATGATCAAAATTGTTTGACCATCGACAAGGCGAATTGTGGAGCCCGTATAAATTGCAAGCACCGCTCTACCTACCTACATAGGGAAAGCTCTCGTTCCTATTTCTATGGTGGTAGAGTTAACATTGTTATATTTTGTATTTTGACATTCAATAAGTGTGTCATACTGACATCTAAGTTGAAATAAATGATTTTGAATTTGAATTTATATAACCATCATTCAAATACAAATGAGAAATCTAAGACTTCTCACTATGGAGCCACAACTAGTATTATGGTTCTTTTTTTATTGCTTAGATGAGGACGAGCTCACAGCCCACCTGACGTTAAGTGGTTACTGGAGCCCATAGACATTTACAACGTAAATGCGCCACCCGCCTTGAGATATAAGTTCTAAGGTCTCAATATAGTTACAACGCATATAGTTCTTATTGCATTGCTATTACAGTACCTATTACCCCCAGCTATAATAACATTTTTAACTAGCTTCATAAAATGAGCTAAGTTCTCGATCGATATAAAATGAAATTTATGAAATTCATAAAGTTAAAAACAACGGAGGAAATTTTTTAATATGATTACGTACGTACATTTTCCAAGTATACGTAAAATAAACATCTTCAAAGAGAAAATTCAGTACGTTGATATTTTTACGTAAAATTCACATTATTCTCTTTAGTTGTGAAATAGCCAGTGGACTGGACTGTCGTAAACAATCGCATTAAACCTCAAACAGTAAATATAATTACAGAAATAAAAACATAAACAAGTTTATGTATGAATTCAGCTAGACGATGCTTAGTTTGTGGTGAATTTTAAAATGAAAGGCAACTATATTCAGTAATTTTTACTCCTAGAGATCTGTAGCGATTTTTCGATGGCAATGAATAGAACCCTTACAAAATCCATCCATTTCGTCTCTCTTTTGTTCTAACCGTTTTATTCAGGCACCAATAACACAATAAATTAAGCTTGGTAAGTATAAACCAATTCAATACAATAACGTATCGAAATTTCGAAGTGTCTAGTGCATAATCTAATTACTGCAAGACGTCAGTTACAGTGAAGTGCTAGCTGTATCGTGGTTCAAATAGGCAGTGCGTTTCGATATAAAGAAGTGACAGACTTTACAGTATATAATTTAAACTTAGACCTCATGTCCCAAGATGGATGGTGGCATTCACGTGGTGATGGCTGATGTCTATGGGGTTTGGTAACCAATTAACATGAAGCTAGCAGCGGATTCTTTCACCCATCCAAGCACTAAAAAAAGGAAAACAGTTCCGTGCCTTTCTTTTGTTTGTCAACCAATTTTTTCGTTTATGGAGTTTCGTCGAATCTTACAAAATAGATGTTGATGGGGAAGACAAAAACAAAGGACAAAATATTATATCATACATAATGTTTTTAGTTTATTAGGAACTTTCAATGATTTTGGTGAATTGGGCGAACACTATTAATATCACACTTAATATCAAAACTAGACTTTCCACTATATGTCTTCGTTGGGTGTTGGAATTCTTCGGACATATTGCTCGTAAAGAGGGTCACAATCTAGAACAGCTGATGGTGACAGGAAAGGTAGATGGCAAACGTCCCAGAGGACCCACGAGATGGTCGGACCAAATACGATCTTCTCTAAACATTAACTTCCACAATGCCCTTTATGAAGCAAAGGATCGCAGCAGATGGAGAGAAATCGTACGGGAGAAACTGATCCAGCGGGGAAGTCACGACCCTCGGTAATAAGGAAAACGACGCGGGGAGGGAGGATTAGTTATGCGAAAATAGATATTTAGGACGATTTCCACCACACATTGTAAGTGATCTTGTATCCTGAGATACAATATATTATTTCCAGACAACTGATTGTCTGGAAAATATTGCTGTATAAAGATAAAACCGTCCGTTGTACTGAATTATTTACAGTTTAATTCTCGGACGTACAATTGTACGCCTACTAGTTAACAAGGATTAAATTCATAGACAAAAGAAATTTGGCAATGAATTGAAATAAGGCCATTCATTATACGAATTCACTGGTCGAATGTTAATTTTCTTGGCTGTACTCCAACTGTTGGCCCGTTATCGTCCGTTATTCAATTTAGTACCATAATTAACTATTTAACACTAAATTAATTTGTGAAGATATTTTTATTTTATACCATGGCACAAGCCATTGGGCTATATTTAATGATGCTAGAGTTTTCCACATACCAGTGCGGTGTCATTTTTTTCCTATCTAAGCTGGTAGACCTTAGAGGCTATGTCAGCGTAACCGAGCGAGTAGGTAAAAGCTCACGGGGCTCTAACCTGCGGACGTTACTAACAACCGATTTACAATACTACTGACACACCGATCTCCCAGGAGGACCTCCCGAGAGGGATGGCAGTATTCACACTGCTTGAACTGATTTTTTTGTAAACATTTAAAACCATGAATGCCGTAAAACTCGATCAATCCTATACATTAAAATAAAATCTGCGATGTCGTGAGTGTATGAGAATATGAAGTCTAGAGGTTTTCCAGAGGTTTGGCAGTTAGCACAGACACGCGGCACCGCCATGTGATGAAGATTTTAACTGAAAGAATACCACAGCTTCCAAAAATATCCTTACAAACTGTTTTTGGCAATACCGTTTGTTGAGAGTTTGCGCGGCTAGGTAACAGGGTCCTATTTGCATGTAATATACAAAAATGACAGACGTTATTTAGTTACAGGGATATAATCTATACTAATATATAAATCTACAGTGGTTTTACGGATGTGCCGTTATAACTACTGAACCATGCATCCGATAGACTTGAAACTTGGTATTCATATAGAAAATACATGTACTTAATGGATAGGCTAATAATTATATGAGTATTGGACTCCCTACACCAGTTGCGGGGGCGTTAATGATGAGAATCATTGTGGGGGTGAGAAATAATAATGTTAGTTTTAAATGCCCAGCGAAGGGGACGGGTACAGCTGGTGACCTCATATTTTTCCTTTATCTTGTAGGCAGATGAGCAAATGGCCCACTTGATGGTGAAGGATTACCATCGCTCATAGATCCCAGGAATACCAGGAGCTGCCAGATACTGCTTACCGCTAACTACTTTCCACAAGCCTCGTGTGAATAAAGACAAGGAAGGAAGGACATTTTTAACGCGTTTAGCTGAATCTACAAGCTCCGGTGACAACATAACAGCAGACTATCTGGTGGTGGTAGTACGACCTCGCGTGAGTCCACACAGGTAAGTACCACCGCTCCGCCTATTTCTGCCCTGAAGCAGTAATGCGTTTCGGTTTGAAGGGTGGGGCAGCCGTTGTAACTATACTGAGACCTTAGAACTCATGTCTCAGGGTTGCTGGCGGAATTTGCGTTGTAGACGTCTATGGGCTCCAGTAACAACTTAACACCAGGTGGGCTATGAGCTCGTCTACCTATCTAAGCAATAAAAAAAAAGACAAGCCCTGACCTTATCCTCAAATCTTCGCATATAAACATCTGTTCCTAATAATGTTTGCGAATCGTGAATATAACATAAAGGAATTTCATGAACCAAACAAATTAACGGCAAAATATTATATGAGAAAATTCGAACAGAGCACAGTTGGACAATGAAATATTTTAGGGCAACAATTGAGCGTCTATACGGAGCGGCCGTGCTGTTTCAGCGCTACCTCGAACAATACGTACAACGCAACTTCTCTACGACTACTGTCAACAAGCTCTAAAACAAACTGGAGTTATGAAAATGACGATTTTATTGTACACAGTTCATTACTAACAGTGCTAAAACTTATATACGATGATATGAAAATCGAATTCACATTTAATTGCACAATAACTAAAATTAAAAAGCAGCTATTAAAGCCAGACGGCCGTCTGGTGTAGTGGTAAGTGACACGGTCACGACATAAGGGGGTCGCGGGTTCGAATCCCGCCAAGGGAAGATATTTGTATGATAAATATAAAAGTCTTTTCCAGGGTTATGGATGTATATTAAATATATGTATGTGTATAATAAAAATCTTACATTTATTTCCGTTATCTGGTACCTGTAACGCAAGTTCTTTACGAACTTATCACGGGACCAGTTAACGTGGCGTGATTGTTAGTAAATATTTATTATTTATTTATTTATTAGCTATATTTTCCTTTATTATTCTATTAGGTTTTAATATAATATTTATGACTTCGACATCCTTAAGTTGTTTCTACAGATTTTCAGTCTTCGATATATTTCATTTCAAAAGAGAGTTGTAATAATAATTTCACTGAATCTCTGACGTGATGTCCATAGGCCCAAGTAACTTTTTTTTTATTGCTAGATGGGTGGATGAGCTCACAGCCCACCTGGTGTTAAGTGGTTACTGGAGCCCATAGACACCAACGACGTAAATGCGCCACCCACCTTGAGATATAAGTTCTAAGGTCTCAAGTATAGTTACAACGGCTGCCCCACCCTTCAAACCGAAACGCATTACTGCTTCACGGCAGAAATAGGCAGGGCGGTGGTACCTACCTGCGCGGACTCACAAGAGGTCCTACCACCAGTAAAATAAACTTGATTCAAACATCAAGTAAAAATCGAGCTCGACATCTATCTGCGTTATTAAAAAATAGAGCGAGATACGACCAAGCTATTTGTTTTTTTTAGTACTGTCCTCACCAGCTTAGGGACAGAGGCGAAGTCGCAGTTACATAACTGTTCCAACCTCTAATTGAATTGCGTAACAGCTTAAAAAATAAGCTGGATAGTGGTACCGACTGAAACATAGTCACGATAAGTACTCCTATTGACATAAATCTCTCTAGGAATTTATGGCTTTACAGGTTTTGTTAGGCAAAAGTAGGAGCGTTAAATTAACGCATAATTTTACAACTATTGAAGTTTCAATGAATTATAAGGCCGGTTTTCAAACCTATGTGTCTCGAACATTGATACTCAGTCACTATCGTAATCTAAGTACCAGCTACATTAGACTTCCAGTGCTTTATAATCTATTGTACTAATAAATACCTAAAGGCAGTGGAAACAATCGAAGTAGATTCGGTTTGATTCGACTGTTTTATTCTCAACTGTACAGTAACCACAGTATATACAACGATCATTTGGAGCTTAACCCTTGTTTGCCGCGGGCCGTTTTTGCAGTTTTATTAAAATGTCCGCGCTTTGAAGCACCGGGTGACAGAGGCCTCACCGGATTTGACCCGGGACGGATATTTCATTTAGTTGTCACACGCCTGTTATTGATGGCTCCTGATCGGTTTGCGTCGATTGGTTTTTGTGATGTAGTAGTTGAAAGTTTAGTGCACGGGTCATTAGTGTTTATTTGTAGATTTACATGTTTACGCATGCCCGATATTGGAAGATATTTTTTATAAGGTACTAGCGACCCGCCCTCGCTTCAATTCGGAAACTGTAATTTATTATTGATTTTTCCACTATTTAATGGATGTTATTCTGCATATAAACCTTCCTCTTCAATCACTCTATCTATTAAAAAAATACCGCATCAAAATCCGTTGCGTGGTTTTAAAGATTTAAGCATACATAGGGATATAGGGACAGAGAAAGCGACTTTGTTTTATGCTATGTAGTTATTCAGCCTCGAGTTAATTCTGTAATTGTAAAATAAGGCACGGGAATAATTTTATTGAATGTTTAGTAGATGTTAATCTATCTTCAAAATAAATTTGACAATTGACGATAATCAATGGAGCAGAGAGAGCTGTTTCGCTTCGAGTAGAACCGATTCCTAACTGTCTTCGAGTCGTATATGCAACGCTTTTATAATCGATACGACATCTCCACAATTATTGAGAACATTCTCGGTAAGGCCAGTCGTTTTAATAAGTGTTCCGCTATTTGATAATAGATGGCGTTGCATTTCTCGAGCGTTCTCGATTTTACTAATTCTTTTGATATTCGTTTCCACTATTCGTCGATAGATGGCGTTACATGATAAAAAATCTGCATGTGTCTCTCTCATAAGCTCTCTTTGCTAGAAAAATCATGTCGATTCAATTCTCCGTTGCTGTCTGAAAGAATAACAAGCCAACACACACTGTCTCAAGATACAAGCCGCTTCCAAATAGTGTATTTTTCAAATTTATACTAACAAGACCAAAACCGAAATCAGGGTCAATTAAAACTTCTCATTAGTTAAACAGAACTTCAGAAATATAATTAAATCTTTTGTAATAAATACTCTCCTATTTCGATGATTGACTTTGATATCAATACGCCCTCGCAATCCTCTTATACATATTCCAGCCGTTTCACCAACCTTACTAACTCCATATTAATTGATCCAGCAATTAACTCGCAATGTGTGGTATTTAACCCAAACACATTAAGTGGCTGGTGTAATATATATGTCGTGGATAACGACTTTAGTAAAATTAAGACATTCTTTTGATTATTATTTTAAATAATAAAAAGTTGTTTTGATAAATATCCAAAAAATGTAGGGTAGACGCCGTAACGCCAGAGTATAAAATGGCAGTACGTGGACAGAGTCGTCTCAGTCAGTGGCAGTCACTCAGTCTCAAGCTGTCAGTCAGTTCAGGCAGTCAGTCTGTCAGTCAGTCAGTCAGTCTGTCAGTCAGTCAGTCTCTCAGTCAGTCTCAATCAGTCTGTCTGTTGGAACGACACTGTCGGCTTACCCTGTCCTTGTGAAAATTATTTGTTTAGAGTTTCAATAATTATTATTCAAAAGATTTTATTGGCTTTTATTGCAGTACACTGAGTTCTACCGGATACGAATGATGACGGAAACTGCCGTTCAGCCATCCCTGACGCCGTCATATATTATTTATTATAAACTAAAATCAGGCCATATAAAATTTGGTGTTATATGCCTTTCAGAGCTGATAATATTCTTTTGTTTTAATTGACCTATGGACTGGTAATCTTGAAACATCTTCCAATTACCACACTGGTTGATGCCGAGTTCTTGAAGCACTGGGATATTCGTATGAAACTCTGCCAACAAAAACCCAAGAATCCGTATCCATTGCCACATCTCCAGAGTGTCTATTTTACTTCTTTCCACTTCTCAATAGCGTGAACGAATATGGCGAAGATTAGTGTTACGACGAGACTGACCTTCATGGTCTTAATCATGGTCCTATTTTTCCATAATTGCTTCAAGAAGAATGGAGTATAAGAGTACAAGATCGCACAGAGGTCTTCAATGCAGTGGACTGACAAAATCAGGACAGGAGGGAAAGCCATTAAATGAGTGCAGAGCGAGATAGCGAGTTTTCGAGGATACAGCAAAGTCCGGTCCAGTTTCAGAGAGTCCTCTTAAGACATGGTAGTTAGTACGCTGATCACCTATAGACGACCAATATCCCGCAAGTTTTAAAATAAGCCCTAATGTAACCCTTATTGCCTCTGCAATATTACACTAATCTATACGAAAAAACGATAAAGATGTGATAACGGATCCTAGACAAATTACTAGTCATGAATGCGACTTACTGTATAACAAAGGTTTAATTCAGATACTGGCGTGAATGATCCTGAAATACATAGTTACGAATCAGGACGATCCAATTGCGAGCAAATTGGGTAAATCAAATTTTAGGCCGATGTGATTACGACCGTCTAAATTGTATTGAATATTTTCCATTCGAATTTTCTATCGAGTATAATTCTCGATCCGACGTAGATTTGTGAAAAACGATTGCCTCGGGTTTCCCTTCCCTTCCCTTATTATCTGCACTTTAGACGAGGAATGGTTTGACGCTTTCAAATTGAGATATTTAATATTTTATGTGTGCTTTGTAAAGCACAAGTCTTTGTACATGCATGGGGCACCACTTCGGTCTGTTAAGAATTTCAACATTTTAGTAGCTAATTCGGCATTACCGTATCAAAAAAACTCAATCAGTTTTAACAATGCGTTTTAAAATTGTTAAAATCACAAAAAAGCCTCTACCATGTCGAATGTAAACAAACAATACACTAATGGACACAACTAAACCTAGTTTAGCTTCCATTAAGAAGCAAACAAAAGCTTATCAATAGAGGTAACAAAAATCACGTGAACTTTCCCATTACCACGTTGTAAGATAAAAGATCAAAAAAGGAAAGGCTTTTTCACTATTTTCTCTGTTCTCTACGCGTTTCAGATTAACGTGTGTTACGTGCTTTTCGCCGCGATGCTGATATTAGAAGTCGCTTTATCCGATAGAATTGCCGATGTGAAAGATTTCGGAAAATGTCGATTCTTTTATCTTTGTACAAATAATTTGTGTTATGATTTAATAAAATTTTCCCGACTTTGGCAAATATAAAATATATTTCGTTTATTATATCAGAAGTTAAATATTGTAAATAAATAACAATTATCCTCCAAAAGAGGTTTTAATTAAACAATCTTTAAAAATGAGATCTATTTACACTTGGGTTCTGTGTTCAAAACACAATTTTCTGATGATTTAAAGTTAAATTAAAATCAAGGAACCAAGGAAAAACAGTAAAACAGAACGGCCTTACAAAGTCACGCTACGTCAAATCGACAAAAACTGTACCACACACATCGAATTAAAAAATGTAAGAACCTTCCACACACTGCCTTGTATAGGCAGGGACTATCTATCTATCTATGCTTACCCGTACACAAAAAGCTAACAACATTATTTAATTTTTAATAACCAAACGCAATCTAAACATCCAAATTAAATTAAAAATCTATTCATATTATTTATTTATTACACTTCATATAAAATTTACATTGGCGGACTTAATGCCTAAGGCATTCGCTACCAGTCAACCAAAGGTAGTGCAGAGAAAATAGTGGTAGGCGCAATTAAATTAATATTAAATTACAAATACGTACACAAAACACATATTATTATAAGCGTGAATATATATACGGTCATATTGAAAAAATAATAATTCGGTTGTATTGACAGATCGGTCGGCTCGGTTTAGGTTCAGTAGCGAAGTTTTGAGTTTTAATTTCGAGTGAGCCACAAGTAAGCACTACGAGACGGGCGTCTTATAAGAGTTTCAAGAAATCTTGTAAGATTAATAAGCCCGTCCAACCCAGGTTGACGTCACTCGCCTTATCGACACGTTTGACGTGCTGCGTACCCAACAGCTTTATATACACATATAGATACGTACATACATACATACATATAATAGTTTTGTATAATAGTTACATTAACTCAAAGTATGCAAATTGAACAGCGCCCCTAGCGGCAAACGTAGGCAAATGTTCCAACTCCATACAAACTTGAGTTAACTTGTACGCTATCAAGAACGTCAAAGAACTCGCACTAAGCACACTGATCGATAATCCTAACAGCGGTATAGATCGTCAGGTAATTCGTAAAGCGTCGATCGCTTTTGTTTCCTTCGCTAAAATATCATGGTTCTGCGACCTCGGGATGTCTTACGGTCAATCTAATCAGTAATGAATAATTTCTCTAAGTTATGTTTTTTTTTTTCCTAGAAGACGCCCTATAAACACAAAACAATAAAACATTCGTCTAGACACATACATAATTCGACGTTAGAAAGGCAAACGTGACTACGACAATAACTGCTTTATACATAAATGATAGGCAATAACCATATTCGATGCGCAAAAAAGAAATATTTCTAGGTCTATTAAAATCATTTCAATCCTACAGCTAGTTTTTTTTTTTTATTGCTTAGATGGGTGGACGACCTCACAGCCCACCTGGTGTTAAGTGGTTACTGGAGCTATAGACATCTACAACGTAAATGCGCCACTCACCTTGAGATATAAGTTCTAAGGTCTCAAGTAAGTTACAACGGCTGCCCCACCCTTCAAACCGAAACGCATTACTGCTTCACGGCAGAAATAGGCAGGGTGGTGGTACCCACCCGCGCGGACTCACAAGAGGTCCTACCAACAGTAATTACGCAAGTTATAATTTTGCGGGTTTGATTTTTACTACACGATGTTATTCCTTCACCGTGGAAATCAATCGTGAGCATTTGTTGAGTACGTATTTCATTAGAAAAATTGTTACCCGCCTGAGATTCGAACACCGGTGCATCGCTCAACACGAATGCACCGGACGTCTTATTCGTTAGGCCACGATGACTTGGTTAAAATTTTTTTTTTTTTTCAGGTATTTCTACTTTAAATTAGTCTACTGTAAAGTTCACGCATTGACGCTTAGTCACGTTTGCCTTTCAAGCGTCGATATGTATTTGTTAAACGGTACAAAATCATTATTATCAAATCGATCGAGTATTATATTTGTGACATTTTCTACCGTCACGTCACGATTAATAACATTTTACGTAGCGGTCAACAGTTCATAGGAAACGAAGTTTTGCGTGTCTCCTAATTTAAAGAGAAGATCTTTCATCGAGTTATACCTTTATTCGGTAATTAGGTTGTTTACAATCAAAGGATAATTTCTTCGAATTATGGCTACGGTGAATAAGATATTTTCAAATTTATTCCACTTTCCGATAGAAATCGTTTGAGTCAATTCAAATACGAAATCTGGAAAAATTGTTATTTTCCTCATGAATTATATACGTAACACATGCTCATGAATGACTTCCACAGTGAAGGAATAAATTCTTCTTCTCCGTGCCCTTATTCCAATATGTGAGGTCGGCGCAGCATGTGCTATTTTTCCATTTGGACCTATCATACGTCATCTCTGCACTCAGACTCTTCTCGCGCATATCCTGTTTCACAAAATCCATCCTTTTAGACACCTCCTCACATTACCGTCTACTTTAACCAGGGTCTTTTTAGCAACATGGTCATCCTCTCTACACACAACATGCCATAGAATGATAGCCTTACACTCTGAAGCAATAACATCGTGTCATAATAAAATAACTCGTAAAATGTATAAATTTGCGTAATAGCCGATAGGGACGTGGTAAAATGTAATTATGTATGTACGCTTATGTACTATTATCCTGCCTGTATCTACTATTCAACACACCTACCGTCTAAACTTCATGCCTAGTGGTGGCAGCGTCCAAGTCATCATGGGTAAGATCTTTTGTTAGGTAATTAGTTACTACTCTACATTAATACAATAAATGGAATAATAAAATGAATACGAGCCACTGTTCACTCTCTTCTACGGCAACCCGTAGATTGAGTTTTAAAATATATTTTTTTACTATAAAATATGATCAGAATTTGTTTATTTTGTTATTTACGACTTCAAAGTCAGATTTATTAAAAAAATATCAAATTTAAAAAAATATATTCAAAGTTCAAAAGAACGATTTGCCATAGGCGGGTGATCTTTTTGATTATCCGAATTAGAAAGCACTCTCTACTAAATTCGATAAGACTGAAGAGTGTTGACTTGGTATACATTGTAGGCATGTCTCTAACCAGACAGGGATGTAACAGTACAAATACCCCTAGAATCACAGGTATCTTAAAGTAGCTTCTACTTCCATTCAAGGTTGTTTATGAAACTCGGAATTGTAACATCGGCTTCAGAAGCACTCTGCTATTTCCTCGAATACAGCAAAAAACATATCGAATTTTCGTCTTAAGAATTTTACCCGTAATATCATACTTTTTAGCATCAAAGGTTAATTTAAAACGCTTTGACATCAGCTCTCCGGGTACGTAGCAGCATAGTTTGTATTAAATATACGACGGCTACAGATATTTACGTTCTTACCCTTTCTATAAGGCTGGGGTGTGATTAGTCGCTGACGAAAAATCATTAGAAAAGGAAAAAAAGATTAATATTCCATGTAGATATATAGAACTGTTGAGTATGGATAGCACAACAGGAATGTCAGCATCCACATTAAAACGTGAGGTCGATCTGTCTCTTGTTGTAATGCAATAGAAGATGCGGAGGGACTTCGGTTCCCTCTGTATTTTGTACCGTATGTTCCATGGGGAGTGCTCTGAGGAATTGTTCGAGATGATACCGGCATCTCGTTTTTACCATCGCACCGCCCGCCACCGGAGTAGAGTTCATCCATACTACCTGGAGCCACTGCGGTCATCCACAGTGCGTTTCCAGAGGTCTTTTTTGCCACGTACCATCCGGCTATGGAATGAGCTCCCCTCCACGGTGTTTCCCGAGCGCTATGACATGTCCTTCTTCAAACGAGGCTTGTGGAGAGTATTAAGCGGTAGGCAGCGGCTTGGCTCTGCCCCTGGCATTGCTGAAGTCCATGGGCGACGGTAACCACTCACCATCAGGTGGGCCGTATGCTCGTCTGCCTACAAGGGCAATAAAAAACAAACAAAAAAAGATATCATGTTTATTCAAATCAAAACGCATCACTCCTTCGTAGCAGAAGTCGGTAAGATTGCAATGCCTTCCCGTACAAGTCGATAATATCATCAATAAAATGGACAGGAGGATAATTATAGAAACATTTTGATTTTTAGGAGAAAAAGACAAAAACTGCACTTACTAAATCTCAACTTAGGTTTTTTAGGAGATATTCAAGAACAAGATATGAAAACGCCGGTTCTCGCACCCCACCCCACGCCCACGTAAAGTGATATCTCAAATATCTAAGGGAGGCTCTGCCATCTGCGCATTTCCGCCCTCAATTATTCAAAGAATCTTTCTCTTACATTTCGTATAATAAAATTTTAATCATTTTTGCCCCTTAAGTCAGCACTTTTAATGTTACACAGATTACTTTTTCACTGACGTCTTTTCTGTGTATTCTGTATTTTGATAAACAAATATTTATGCCGTACACGTGACTTTCATGTAAAGGTAGATCCATATGGAAAATAAAGTCGTCGTGGCCTAAAGAATAATAAGACACCCATCCATAATGAAAATAAAGTCGTCGTGGTCTAAAGGATAATAAGACGCCCGATGCATTCGCGTCAAGCGATGCAACGGTGGTCGAATCTCGCAAGCAGGTATAATACCAATTTTTCTAATGAAATACGTACTTAACGATTGTTCTCAATTGACTTTCACGGCGAAGGAATAACATCGTGTAATAAAAAAAGTGTGTGTGTCCGCTCCGACGCACGACTGGAGTTTACTGGATATAAATATAAATTTGTGTCAGTTGAATACAGTAAAATATGCATTTATTAAAAAAGCTTTATTAATAAATGATTTGTAGCGGGTTATATTCGGGTATCAACCCACTAACAGTTGATACGTTCAGGAATCGAACCCGAACGGCGTCCGGCCACAAGCAAAACGATGTCGGTAAATTAAACGAAACAATACGAGAAATAGTTCTATATTACGACAACACGATACACTACAGATTATTAACAAATTAACGAGACACAAAACAAACGACTAACAAATATATGAAAATACAATAATGAGAGAAACGCGCGATCAGTACGAGGCTTTGTGGCGGACTGCCGGCGCAGCAGCCCGGCGTCACCTGCGATAACGCGGCCGCGCGTTGGCTCCTGATTGGCGCGCGCACGCATCACCATGGCCAATCAGGCGCATAACGCATTTCGTGTGACATGCTATACTCTCTAGTACGATTTTGGTCCCCATAATTTTCATACCCCGGGCCTATATATGTAAATCGATTCTTAAGGAGTAAACTCCAAAAATCTAACCCTGGGCTCCGGTCACCACTTAACAACAGGTGGGCCCTGAGCTCGTCCAAACGATAAATAAAAAACACGTGTGGCACTCGGGGACTGCCGCGGTAAAGCTATTGCATAGCATTTTTTATTAACTTATGCAATTATAATTTGACAATAATAACTTAATATTAAAACAATAATAAAATAAGACCACGTTATTTTTATAAACAATAACAAAAGCAAAATATTAACTGTCCCCTTCACACTTGGTTCTTTTTTAATGAGAGTAGACATAAAACCTCTCGCATGGCCACTTATAAAAAAGAAACATAAGAATCAAACGTCAAAAATAAAAAAAGAAGACTATCGCCGACCGCACCGCACGCGCTGTACACGCACACGCCGCTTATTTTTTCACAAATATTTTTATGGACTCAAATTAATTCTCTATTATACAAACTCTTACTGACGACCATATTCGTCGTTGCGCGAGTGATATACAAGTTTTATAGACAATAATTTAGAAGAGTGCCGTGTCAAGTCGCCGCCATTACGCGTCGTCCAGCAGTGGCGTCGAATTCTTCAGCCTGGAAGAAGCTAGCGACGGGTTGGCAGGTACGTCTACTCCTCATAGCCTAGCCTCGGCCTTCCCCTCTTTTGTGCATCTTTAGCGAAACTCGCCCCCGCAAAACTTTCTTCAAAAATATTGAACCAGCGCACCGCCGTGGTGGAAAATTTGTAAAGAGTTTTTCCCACTAACACTCATAAGCTAGAGCGCACGAGAGAGATGGGCAGACTTTTCATGATACGCATGCAGTGCGACGTCACGCCGCGTGTTTATTGGAGTTTACTCCTTTAGAATCGATTTACATATATAGGCCCGGGGTATGAAAATTATGGGGACCAAAATCGTACTAGCATGTCACACGAAATGCGTTATGCGCCTGATTGCGCATGTCACACGAAATGCGTTATCGCAGGTGACGCCGGGCTGCTGCGCCGGCAGTCCGCCACTGCGTTTCTCTCATTATTGTATTTTCATATATTTGTTAGTCGTTTGTTTTGTGTCTCGTTAATTTGTTAATAATCTGTAGTGTATCGTGTTGTCGTAATATAGAACTATTTCTCGTATTGTTTCGTTTAATTTTTTATATCCAGTAAACTCCAGTCGTGCGTCGGAGCGGACACACACACTTTTTTCACAAATACTACACAAGCGCAACGTATTAATGTGTTCACTTGAACACGAGCTACATGGAAGGCGTAGTAGGGGCTGTTAGGTTTTATTTTCGTTACGAAACTGCTTGATTCGGTCGCCGCGCTCAAAGCCCGCGATAAAAGCTATTGGATAGTTTAAAAAAAACGGGAAGTTCTTTTACAAGTGTTTCATTTTAATTAGCTAATGTGAGCAATTGATCGACTTTATGCAGGCTTTTAACACGCCCCAGTCTAACTAGCCCTAACAGTTTGGCTGTGCCCCTACCATCACTGATGTCCATTAGCGACGGCGACCACTCACCATCAAGTGGTTCGAATGCCCGTTAGCCTTAAAATGCATTAATAAGTTAAGGTACGGACTATTTTTAATTTAAGACTACAATTCAATGATCTTAAGTTTTCTTACTATATTTCAGAAGCCTCACGTTTCCCTAGTGCTGTTTCTGCGTTAGAATCGGCATTTAACTTATTGTTAGCATATAATAATATGTTTAAATTAATAATGATGATGAATTTAAGACAAATTATTATACCATATACATAGCTCTATACTTATATAAACGTCGAACGTATTTGGAGGACATTCTGTTCTAAATTTAATTAGCGTTCTCTTGTTGTTTTAGAGATATTTATAATCAACGACACGACGCGAAACGATTTGTCGTTAGATAATTATATAATATTAATATGATGATAATAATAATAATAATTGGCTGGTTTGGTTCATCGTTTATTATGTTAGTCATTTTATATTTTACTAACAGATACATGCGAATCTTATTGTATGTGATTGACGAACGAGAGAGAGGTAAAGACAAATGCAGCACTATCTATCAATTAATAATAAAATTGTACTCGACTATTATTTTCACATAGTTTTAATAACTATATATGTATATAGAAGGAACAAGTTTGTGATCCATCAGAGTTTAAATATTTGCCAAAATTCAAAGATGACCTTTTTGTATTGCCCTTGTAGGCAGACGAGCATGCGGTCCACCTGATATAAAGAGTGATTACCGTCGGCCATCGACCTCAGCAATGCCAGGGACAGGACCAAGCATTCATTACATTGGTACAAGGACTATCATATCCTTGAAAGAAACGTTGCTCAACAGTAGAAGTTGAAAGGATGACGGTCATCTATGCAGGCATGCCGTACTACCAGTATTTAAGGATTTAGGATATAGAAAACTAGGATGTTAATAACTGTTGGTTGGTCTTGTGAGCTCGCACGGGTAGATACCACAAACCTGCTTATTTCTGCCGCAAAGCAGTAATACGTTTAGGTTTGAAGGGTGGGGCAGTAATAAGTGGACGGAGACGAAATTTATGTTGTTGATGTCTATGGGCACCGCTAATAACTTAACAGCAGATGTACCGTGAAATCTATACTTAATATTATAAAGCCGAAGAGTTTGTTTGCTTGAACGCGCTAATCTCAAGAACTACTGGTCCGATTTGAAAAATTATTTCAGTGTTAGATAGCCCATTTATTGAGGAAGGCTATAGGCTATATAACATCACGCTAAGACCAATACAAGCGGAGCACTAATAAAGAATGTTTCAAAATCAGGATTTTTTCCCTTTTGAAACCTTCCGCTGCGTGCGCTACAGAAACGGTTAAAGTTTCGCTAAAATAATGTATGACAGAATTGTTCCCCTTTAAAAGATCTAAAAAAAAGTCTGCGACAGTATATGTTTATATGTTGGCTCACTATAACGTTTTTTATGCTGACCAAATTTGTTCTAAAATAAAACATTATTTGTGAACTATTCCACGTGGACGAACTCGCGGGCAGAAGCTAGTCTTTTATATAAAAAAGCTTAAGAAAATCGTTACTTTACCACTATATACTATACCACTCAATTTTGAACAGAAATAGTAGCAGTAGTCTAAGAGGCAGGTTATAGAACTTCCCAATCAATTATCGGAAAATGTTATTGATAAGACCCTCATACTCAATTCAAAACTGATTAATAACTGAATGTCGTATATTTTAAATGCCATCACAAAAACACGAATTCACGTAATTTACCAGGCTATGATCTCGCGAGATAAACATTATATTGAAGTTCGGACGAGTTGTTTGTCTTGTAATTTGTTTTGAATCAAATTTGAATTTCATTTTAAGGTGTTGCCATTGCAATGACTGTTTACTTCAACTTTGTTGGTGGATGTAATGAAAAGACGTATTCATTTATATTCATTTCTTTTGTTAGAATTAAGTCTCCGAATATTTCAGCTAGATGTCCCGGTGGTGAGGACGGATTCGGATAGCCCACCAGCGGAAAGGACCGGCGGTCGCGGTGCCGACACTGTGGAGGGGTGGCGGGGAGAAAAAACAGTTCTCCTTTCCCCTAGGCTGCCTCGTATGAGTTCTACTACATTCAAGATTAAGGGTATTGAATAGCAAGGGGCTTTAGTTAGCTTACCACTGAAATGTCCCCCTATTAATTGCGAGGCGTTGGCATAATTCCAGCGGCTTATTCAAAATAAAAAAAATTACTAACATTTGAGGTAAAATTAATAATTATTTCCTGGCCAATTACGATGATCACTTAATTCACCGTTAAGACATTAAAAATGCTACGAAATGCAATGCAATACCGTTATCGGCCTTGCAATAGGATGTCTGCGTCTCAGTTATACAGGCTTTCCCTCCCATTCTCCCAGCCCTCAAATCTGATTACTGATTCGCGGCAGAACTAGATGGGGCTATGGTGCTTATCCAAGACGTCCCATAACCAGTTTTTAAGCAGTTTTATATAATTTATAAGCTGTGGCGCCGGCCTAAAATTCCACTAACACTTTACTTACCGTGAGTTCTTAAAATGCGACTATGCGACTAAAATGATCAACGAAGAATGGGTACCAGCTTTCTCTCATACCAGTGTACTGAGATTTTTAACCGTCTTCAAAAACTACAGCATACGTAAAACAAGAAATCGAATATATTATTATTTATCTAAATAATAGAATTATAGTACATTTGCATTATACATATAATAATAATATAATATTTACTAACAATCACACCACGTTAACTGGTCCCGTGGTAAGTTCGTAAAGAAATTGTGTTACAAGTACCAGATAACGGAAATAAATGTAATATTTTTATTATATTAAATTATTTATATTAAACGAAACGTGGACACTCACAGTACGGTTGGTCCGTCAGCTCAAAGTCGCTCAGCGAGCCATGGAAAGAGCCATGCTCGGAGTTTCTCTGAAGGATAAAATCCGGAATGAGATTATTCGACAGAGAACTAAAGTCATCGACATAGCTCAAAGAGTCAGCAAGCTGAAGTGGCAGTGGGCTGGCCATATATGCCGTAGGACTAACGATCGCTGGAGCAGACGGGTTTTCGAGTGGAGACCGCGCAGCGGAAGACGTAACGTGGGACGCCCCTTGGCTAGGTGGTGCGATGACCTCCGCACGGTGGCCGGCAAGAAGTGGATGAGGAGAGCCGCAGACCGGGCTCAGTGGTGTGGATTGGGAGAGGCCTATGTCCACCAGTGGACGACTGTGAGCTGTTGATGATGATGATGATGATGATGTTTAATATACATCCATAACCCTGGAAAAGACATTTATATTTATCATACAAATATTTTCCCTTGGCGGGATTCGAACCCGCGACCCCCTTGTGTACATATAACAAAGTTAGCCCGCATTCAAAGAAAAGTGGCTAATTAAATTTAAGTTCTATTTGATTTAAGGTGATACTCACTAACCATCATATTGTTGTATAGGCAAAGGCTCCGAAGCACTACAAATTTGAGAGGAACCCGTCGTCTTTAACCATTACATCACTTGTCACTAAAATAGCCCTAGCATTCTTTAGCCCTAGCAGCTTTCACAATATTCTCTCAGACAGGCAAGTAGCTACCAAAAAGCCTTTAAGGGTAAGTAGCTACTTGGCCGTGGTATTGTCAAGGAGCACACCCAAGCCGCAACACTAATCACGGTTGCAGTCGTCGAGCCTATGTAATTTTTTTGTAGCGCTTTAGATCGTCACATCAGTTTTTGAGTGACTTTAGGATCCTATTATGCCCTAATCCCTAAATGGACCCTATCGTGCGTAAATTTAAGGCCTTAGAAAAGGTTATCTACTTATACTATTAATATTATAAAGAGGAAAGATTCGTTTGTTTGTTTGTATTGTATAGCTAGGCTCCGAAACTACTGAACCGATTTGAAAAATTCTTTCACTGTTTGAAAGCTACACTATTCCCGAGTGACATAGGCTATAATCTTTTTTGAAAAAAATAGGGATCCTCACTAAAACTCCAATAATGTAACCTAAGGTGTAAAAAAATTACCTAAAATATTCATTACATCGCGTGCCCTGCGAAAATTATTTATGATAGAGTAAAATAATGTACTACGACTTTGTAGAAAACATTATTATTTACAAAAAGTGTCGCGACAACATATGTCCAACTATTATAGTTATGCCGCAATAAGTGTTATTTTATTGAAAAAAATAAAACAACGTCAAATATCGTTGAAATTTTTGTTAAGACCCGAGCGGAGCCGGAGTGGGCCGCTAGTAGAGAATAAATAGACGCAAAATCCAAGAATAACAGTGTTTCAAAACATACATAATAATTTGGCATCGTTGAATTTTAAACATCACGAGGTAAATTTCGAAGACAAGACAATTTACAAAAGCTCAGTAAAGATTACAAAGGGCTCGTAGAACTTAAGTGTTGTATGATAAGGCCGACTCGTTCCCCCTTGAGAATCGGCAGATGGGTGCTTTGACGTGGAATTAGAACAAATAGATCTGGGAATATCAAATTAATTATAAGAAATTAGACCCGAAAATATATTACAACATTTTAGATTTGAAAGATTGCATGTTAATAGCCATCCTAGGTAGTACTCAGAATAGTGTACAGTAGAAAATATGAATGATAAAATATTGAAAAAATAAATAGTAATAACGCTATTTTATAATATACTAGCTGACCCGGCAGACTTCGTAGTGCCTCAATCTATAAATAAAAGACCTAAGCTTTTGAATAAAATAAATTTAAAAAAAACAAAAGGAATTTTCATATTTATCTACCTTTTAAACCTTCTCTGGACTTATTCAAATATTTCAAGACCAAAATGAGCCAAATCGGTCCATCCGTTCTCGAGTTTTAGCGAGACTAACGAACAGCAATTCATATTAAAGATTTTTTAGTTGGATTTTCTAAAAATGCGTATTTTCTTAGTTTTTTCAAACTATTATTTTTTTAAACTTCAAGTCAACATTGTGATTCAAGCATAAAAGTGTTTTAATGGTGTTCACGATTCGTAATCAAGAGAATTCTATGAGCGCAGATAATCTTCAAATTTTAGAATACAACGACATATTTTTTTCTAAGGTTAGAATAAAATACAGCATTGAAAGTACTTGTCGATTTGAGATCACGTATTTATACTCTAACACGTTTAAAATTCTAGTTCCATTCCATCCACAAAATATCCATGCGAGACAGTAATCGACATCTTGTGTTCCCCGTACATAAATATTGTATGAGCCGAAGTGAGATGTGGCCGGCCAAAGAATATTTTCTCAAGGGGCTTGAGTGTCCGGGAGTCGTTGCGTTACGAGGTCGTTCCCCGGAAAATTATGTGCCGAATTCTCCGCAAGTGATATCGGAGTAGTTTGGTAAGTAGTACCATAACCTACTACTAATAGTAACCGTAAATTTAACTAAGTAAACGATTTGTGCTGTATATATTAGTGATTGGCGCCAGATGGGATCTTGTCAAGCTGCATTTGCCTAACAATAGAACGGTGTTGAGCTAATACATTTAATAGGTAAGACACCTGGTTTAAAAAATCACCATACTGAATCAATTTTTTTCCTACCTATGCTGATCGCCTTGAGAGGCTATTTCAGTGTAATCTTAACTAGTAGTTGAGTTCACAGGGCTCAAACTTGACGACGTTGCTAACACGAACCCTAGCAAGAGCCGTGCTTCGCAGAATGTACCACCGGATCGGAATCGCGACCCACTGAGAAGAAGAAGAAACTCAGTGGGCTGTGTCTGTGGGTTAATTTACTCGTCGAGCCCCTCGTCGTAAGCGAGAACGATGACCGGTGCTTGAGGTACTTAAAAGCACCGTTAGTGGATCGGGAGGATCCGAAGTGACGTGTTTTGGGCGACGTCGACTGCTTTCCATTCTGTCCGCAGGATCGGGAATGAATCAATATTAATGATTAACCCTGGCTATAGACTATCCGATTTATTTCTACTGCGAAGAAATTGGGTCCTTCGATTTTAAGAGTAAATTAAGCATTGAAGTCGTCGTGGCCTAAAGGATAAGACGTCCAGTGTGTTCGTATGTAGCGATGCATTGGTGTCCGAATCCCGCCAGCAGGTACCAATTTTTTCAATTAATGTAATTAAACAAATGTTCGTTGACTCCTACGGTGACGGAATAACTTGTGTACTAAAAATCAAACCCGCAAAATTATAATTTGCGTAATTACTGGTGGTAGAACGTCTTCTGAGTTCACACGGGTAGGTAGCACTACCCCGCCTATTTCTGCCGTGAACCACGGTTTCGGTATGTAGGGTGGGGCAGCCGCTATACTGTTAAAAGTGGGACCTTTGAACTCATGTCTCTAGGTAAGTGGCGGCATTTACGTGGTAGATGTCTATGGGCTCCGGTAACCACTTAACATCAGGTGGGCCGTAAGCTCGTCCATTCAACTAAGCAATAAAAAAATAAAATTATTTGTTCTTTATCATCTGTGCCTGAAAACAGATTGACAGCCCTATAACCACAATTACATTGATTTATAACGAATAGATTGCAGGGTTTCCGCACAAAAAAAATCCTCAAAACTCAAAAAATTACACAAAAGTATTCACTCAAATTTAATAAAATAACATTCCAAAAGTATTTTTAGGAGTAATTAAGTCTCAATTTAGCCGTAAATTGAAAATTACAAATTGAAGTTTGATCAAAAACCCAATTTGATTTATTTGATTTGACCCAAATGTTTCACAAAACCGCGTCGCCAGGTTATGTGAAAAAGTTGGTTGAACGACAACCCTGATTCAGGTTGATTCGATAGATCGAATGCGAAGCTTAGGGGTGAAGAGGCTCTTTGTTGAACAAGTTGCATCTGTGTATTTATCTCCGCGTCACCGGCTGCTACGATGTCAATGTACACCAAATTATTGTGTTTCCCGCTTGCATGTTTGATGACGACTCGACTAGTAACATTTGTCGCCCAAGCACTTAACAAGTGGTATGAGGGTCAGTTGAAATACAAGTATGGGTCTGCGGAGGGACTTCGGTTCTCTGTGCATTTTATACCGTATGTTCGATGGGGAGTGCTCTGAGGAATTGTCCGAGATTATACCAGCATCTCGTCTTCACCATCGCACCGCCCGCCACCGGAGTAGAGTTCATCCATACTACCTGGAGCCACTGCGGTCATCCACAGTGCGTTTCCAGAGATATTTTTTGCCACGTACCATCCGGCTATGGAATGAGCTCCCCTCCACGGTGTTTCCCGAGGTAACCGCTCACCATCAGGTGGGCCATATGCTCGTCTGCCTACAAGAGCAATAAAAAAAAAATAAGGCGGGTGCTAATTTTTATAATGAAATACGTACTCAACAAACGTTCACGATTGGCTTCTACGGTGAAGGAATAACATCGTGTAATCGAAATCAAACCCGCAAAATTATAATTTGCGTGATTACTGATAGGACCTCTTTTCAGTCCGCGCGGGTAGGTACCACCACTTCGACTATTTATGCCGTGAAGCAGTAATGCGTTTCGGTTGGAAGAGTGGAGCAGCCGTTGTAACTATACTGAGACCTTCAAACTTGTATCTCAAGGTGGGAGGCACATTTACGTTGTAGATGTCTATGGGCTCCAGTAACCACTCAACACCAGATAGACCACCCATCTAAGCATATATATATCTCTAATATCTCGCGAAGTATTTTACACAGTTCTGATTCTCTGATTTGGTATTTTTCTAGCAAAAGTCATATTTTCGTATTTTTATGACTGAATTTAGTGTACTTCAGAAACCTCAGTTTTCATAAAAGTATTTTTATTAGATACTGTATAATGTTTACCCTTCTTAATAAATTTTGTTGCTTTCTTTGGTTTGAATGAAACTTATTTATTTATTTATTTAATAAGTTGCACCAACAAAGTGATCATCAATACAAAACATTGACAAATTGACAAAAGTTCATGGCAGATGTCACCTCAATTATAGGTGCAATCGACATAGAAACTTCACTTATAAATGAACTCACTTTTAAATAATAAACCTTTTAAATGTACGTGTTCCACTTTTTTTTTCTGTTCGTGTTTGTAAAATACGTTGCTTATACCACAGAGTAAGATTTTATCTTTTTTCTATGATCTTAAAAATGTATACCTAATTAATACCGCGTTTTTTTTATTATCATTATAATATTTTTTTCGATTTATATCTACGACTCGTTAAATTCAATGTAAAATGTACTATATTATTGTTTGTCCAACTATCTATATATTAATACGTGAAGCAAAAACTTTGTATCCCTTTTTACGAAAATTGCGTGGACGTAGGAGTATGAAATTTTCCACACTTATAGAGAATATAGAGAAAAAGTGCACAATGCTAATTTTTTTTTTAAATAATGCATAAAACATACATTAAATCAATAAAGAAAACATTACACACACTACATACCATGTATTTGACGCACACACGCATGCATACTATTTATTGTCAAACTTTTTTTCTTGACGTCTGTGGTCAAATTGAGTATAGATTAAATATTGTTTGTCTTTATTAATATTTTTTATAGTGTAGTCTTGGCGAAATTTGTGATTATAGAAGTATAAAATACAATCATAATAGTGTACAAACTTACAATTCCAATTAATTATAGTCGAATCTCGACTACTGCGGGACCTCTAGTATTCAATAAAAAAGCCAAAAAATCAAACATTTTCCTATTCACTATAAATAGACTTAATTTAATTTTCATTCGCAAGTCGTGCCCACAAACATACCTGGCACACAGTACTTACATAGCATTGTTTACGTTGTCTGCTCGTGCCGCCAACTGTCATGCCGGATTAATTAACGTGCTTTTTATTACTGTCGTGCGGATGGACAAAACTATTTGCCTTAGGGCTGCCCAGTTTGTAGATATGTGAAATCGAGAGAATCATTTATGATTAAAAAAATTCTAAAAATATGATAGAATAGATCTTTGTAAAATTAAAAAAGATGTGTGATTTTTTTATTGATAAAAATAAAAAAGAAACTACTTTACAACTTGATAACCAACTTTATTTTATTCACGATAATAATATACAAAGAAACAGCTATTTATATGAATAATAATAATAACCGTCATCACGTAGACTATACATTAGACACTGTATAGCCATTATACTAAGACTATACATAAATTATAAAAATCTTACGGACGTTTTTTCCCGGTTAGGGTACCCCTCCGCATCGTCCCGTAAGGAACTTCGTTCCAAAACAGCCGTACGTACACCTAATCTAGATTGACCTTTACAAACGCATGAAATGGATATTATATGTCCTAGCGACCTACAATATATCCTTTACTTTTTTTCTTTTTGTTCGGGCTAAGCTACGAGGTCCCGTGCCTAAGGAGCGCACGGAATAGTCGGACTTAGTGGCCGAAGATAGTCGAGGCCATGGCTAAACACGATATAATTCCACCCATTAAATAGCTCCCATGCACTCTCGTCCGACGTCCGATCCCCACCCTAGACAGAGGTGAGGGACTTACAGAACGAAATATCTCCTTCTAGGTATAATTATTGCTGTCGATCGTCGTATCCACGACAGTCGGCAGCGACAAATTCGGTCTTATTTAACGGCCGAGGACATAGTGCTGTCTCAGCTACCAGGGCAGTTCGCGAGTGTGTGCTCGGCCGTGGGCTCGTCACAACCACTATGGTGGCACTCCCACTCCGGGCGATGCGGTGCTCTTACTGGCTGAAATACCCACCACCGGTGAGCACCTGCGTCGAAAGGTGGGACGTCCTCGGTAGAGGTTCTCACATCCGCGAGGACCGGACGCACCGCCTCAACGGTCTGAAGAACAACTGATAATCCACAGTTTGCCTTATCACCTGTAATACTAAATTTTTTTTCCGGGTATTATTTATTACTCTAACTCATGTCTCAAGGTGAGTAGCAGCATTTACCTTGTGATATCTTTAGGTACCAGCAACTACATAGCGGCCTTATATCTACCTTCAATATTGGATGAAATTTGATATCTTTCACTAACCTTTGCCGTAAAGAAATGATATTGCCTGTTCACTTAAGCGAATAATAACAAAATTACTCAAACATATTCATAAATCGACTCAAGGGAGCCGATGTGCTATCCTACACATTGGCTCTGCCTCTCCAAACCCTGACCTCTCGCAACTGATTATAGTCTTTCCGACTGATCGCAGATTTTAAAGAAGAAAAAAAATCATGGACCATTCATTAATATCCAACCAATATACAAAAAATAACATAAAACATTTTCACTATCAACTATCGACATTCAATAAATTTATTTATCGACAAACGTTCACCCGCGCCTATTTTAAGGGTGTGTCAATTTTTATTTGTCACACTACAAAACGACTGTCGTGAGTATCAGTTTCACGCACGGATTTCACGTGACGTCATTGTTTAGGGCGTTCCCACACGCATGTGACTACTACACAACACCGTACGAATTCACAAAGGATATTTGATTGAGATGTGTTGCGTCTTTTACATCTGATTTGTCTCTCATTGAACGTAGCCTGGGATATGAATATTGGATATCGATTTTATAATGGCTGCCAGGGAAAGCTGTGTTTTCACCCAACTTATTTTAATTTGCGATAGGTTTCTTTTGATATTACGATACGACTTTTGTACCTATTTCTGCAGATCGATCAACCGTTACAGCTGTGAGAATAAGATGCAGCTATATTATACTTACAGCGTAATACGTTGGTTTTAGGGCGTCATATGAAAGACAAGATACCACTACCCTTCCCTTTTTTGCTGTGAAGCAATAATGCGTTATGAAACCGAGATTTAGAACTCGGGTCTCAGTGTGAGTGGTGGTAGGACCTCTTGTGAGTCCGCGCGGGTAGGTACCACCACCCTGCCTATTTCTGCCGTGAAGCAGTAATGCGTTTCGGTTTAAAGGGTGGGGCAGCCGTTGTAACTATACTGAGATCTTAGAACTTATATCTCAAGGTGGGTGGCGCATTTACGTTGTAGATGTCCATGGGCTCCAGTAACCACTTAATACCAGGTGGGCTGTGAGCTCGTCCACCCATCTAAGCAATAAAAAATAAAAAAAAGAGTGGCGGCATTTACATTGTTGATGTCCATGGGCTCCAATAAGCACTTCACAACAGACGGGCTGTAAACTTATTTACCCATCCAGCGCAATTAATAATAATATAAATACACCACAAAGCCTAAAACCGAGATATGCTAATTCCTGGAGTACATCGTATTTGAGTTAACACAAACACAATATGGCTTAAGTTTTAATCAAAGACGTGCTCACCCTCTCGGCTGTTAGCTTAAATAGTTTGGTAATTTACTGAACGTAATGTTATTTTAAAGGTCATATTCATTGTAGTTGAATTTACAAGACAATGTCTTAGTAAACGTTAGGTTTGCCCGAGGGAAACCGCATTACTCACGATTTTATTAGTATTATATTATTAATTTTAATACATATTGTTTTTCACGAGATAAATGCCACTATCTTCCTAAAGGAGGTATTAGTCTTATATGCGTTGAATACGGGTTGTTCTCTTTTTCAAATTTCTCTTCTTTGCATTATGACTCTGCGGCATCAATACACGTGATAGCGGTTGCTACTTGGGTGGGCTCACCGTAAGCCCTACCATTCGGAAGTACAACCGTCATATTCTGGTATAATACTCATATAACTCTGCTGCCTATTCTACAATGACTCAATCCTATGTAGGTGAAATAAAAGGTTCGTAAAATGTAATTTATAATTTCATGACTAAATTCATTGTAGCTCAAACGAGATATTACGGAGTACATGAATACAGTACAGCTGCATAAGTAAAACTGGTGATAGGACCTCTTATTTTTACCACGGATTAACAATACATCCCGATTTCTTGGGCAGCAAAATCTTTTTACTCTAATGTAGTTGAGTCTTTTATTTTTACATTCGTAAAAACAAAAAGTTTCAAAAAGTAAAATTGCGTTCTGTAGTAAAAACTCCCAAATGCATGTTTATCTCTTTTACAGTATAATCAAACCACAAACATTATGGGCTGATAAGAGATTCGAATTAACCTCACACGTTCTGAGATTATGTAATTTGTGTACTTACTAATAAACATGCACGCTTAGTGAATTCTGAGTGCGCTAATTTTGTTGTTGCTAATCAAAGCTGCTAAGATCCGTTTGACTTTGAGGAAAAATCATGAAAATAAACACGATGTATTCTTTGAATAATGTTCATCTACATCTTATCTTATCTTATACCTTTAAACGAGCAATTCTTGTATATTAATATATATATAATCTGAATCTCGGAAACGGCTCCAACGATTTTCATAAAATTTAGTATACAGGGGATTTCGGGGGCGATAAATCGATCTAGCTACGATTTATTTTCAGAAAATGTTGTTTTATTCGTGTTTTCAATAATCAACTCTTCCCGACATCTATTGGCGNTCGGGGACACGCGCCACGCCCCGAGCACGAAGCTCGCTGCGCCACCGATAGTCGGCAGCGAGCGACCCCGCCTCCAGCTCCCATGGCGGCGTCCCCGCCAACACACACGCCGCCTCGAAGGAGACGGTGCGATATCAGCGGATGACCCTGATGGCAACGGTGCGCTGCGGCCGGCGCAGGAACCGAGCCATAGTGGCCCGGTTGCGCGGCTCAGCCCACACAGGTGCACCGTACAGGGCCATCGATCGCACCACCCCCGCGTAGAGGCGGCGCACAACCTGATCCGGTCCCCCAATATTCGGGAGCAGTCGGCTCAAAGAACCGGCCGTCCTCATCAATCGGGGGACCAGCTGAGCAAAGTGAGCACGAAAAGCCCATCGGCTGTCCAACACGAGGCCGAGGTACTTCAACTGCACCCCGACCCCTATCCGGACGCCTCCAACCACGATGTGGGCGTCAACGGGTGGCGCCCTCCGCGGCCCGTGAAACCACAGAGCCTCGGATTTACTGAGCGCCACGTCGAGACCCAGCCTTTTTATCCTTCCGACGACGAGGGCCACTCCCGCTGTGGCGAGACGGGCAGACTCTCTATAATCATCCCCCCGGGCCACAACCAACGTGTCGTCCGCGTAACAAATAGCGCGGAGGCCCGGGAGGAGGGCGCCCCTCAGCACCCAGTCGTACCCGATATTCCACAAGAGGGGGCCGAGAACCGACCCCTGCGGAACACCACGCACGACCGGAAAACGATGAAGGGTCCCACCGTACCCGGTCGGTACATACGACCGACCTGGCCCCCAAAAAGGACCCAACCAGCCGGCGGAGGTAGAGGGGCACTCCATGCCTCTCCAGTGCCCCCCCTATCACGGTCCAGGGCAGAGTGTTAAATGCGTTGGCGATGTCAAGAGACACCGCCAGCGCCACCCCACCCCGAGAAACGGCCTCGTCCGAGAGGGACCGCACGCGAAGGATTGCATCCACAGACTTTAAGCTATAGCAAAAGTTTGACAATAAATAAAGAGTATATGTGTGTGTGTCAAATACACAGTAAGTGTGTGTAATGTTTTCTTTATTGATTTAATGTATCTTTTATGCATTATTAAAAAAAAAAATTAGCATTGTGCATTTCTTCTCTATATTCTTTATAAGTGTGGAACATATTTTCATACTCCTCCGTCCGCGCAATTTTCGTAAAAAGGGATACAAAGTTTTTGCTTCACGTATTAATATATAGATTATATTATTAATTTTAAAACATATTGTTTATCGTGGGAGTCCATGGACATCATAACGTGAATGCCACTAACCTCTTTAGGAAGGTATTAATCTTATGTTTTTTATTTTTTTTATTGCTTAGATGGGTGGACGAGCTCACAGCCCACCTGGTGTTAAGTGCTTACTGGAGCCCATAGACATCTACAACGGAAATGCGCCACCCACCTTGAGATTTAAGTTCTAAGGTCTCAGTATAGTTACAACGGCTGCCCTGCCCTTAAAACCGAAACGCATTAGTGCTTCACGGCAGAAATAGGCAGGGTGGTGGTACCTACCCGTGCGGACTCACAAGAAGTCCCACCACCAGTAATTGCGCAAATTAAATGCAGATCTTAAGTCTAACAGAGTTCTTGGTTTTTATAAATTCATATCATTTTTGATGGAATATGTTTTTGGAACGAAGCTCCTCATGGGACAATGCGGAGGGGTACCCTAACCGGGAAAAACCGTCGGTAACGTAAGATTTTTTGTATTTAGTTTGTTATCAACAGATGTCGCTGCATGTAAATTAAACAATTCCTGAATCGCGGTGGCGAGATGTTACACAGTTGATAGACGTTCTTGTATTTCTCTTGCTAAATCATAACGCCTCCCTCAGGGCGAGTCTGTTTCATTGCACAGCGGAGCGGTTGACCCTTGCGATTATTTTTATTATAATCAATTAAAAAATCATAATAAAAAATGTATACCCGAATAATTATTTTCTTTATACTTCTAATAGGACTTAAAATTCATATTTTTTATAATAAGAAACTTCGTTCCTATCCGGTGTCCCACGACACCACACATCTTTCTTTTTTTTAGCGTTTATCAATAAGTGATATATATATATGTCGGTGAAAATTGTTCAAAGAATACATCGTGTTTATTTTCATGATTTTTCCTCGAAATCAAACGGATCTTAGCAGCTTTGATTAGCAACAACAAAATTAGCGCACTCAGAATTCACTAAGCGTGCATGTTTATTAGTAAGTACACAAATTACATAATCTCAGAACGTGTGAGGTTAATTCGGATCTCTTATCAGCTCAGAATGTTTGTGGTTTGATTATACTGTAAAAGTGATAAACATTCATTTGAGAATTTTTACTACAGAATACAATTTTACTTTTTGACACTTTTTGTTTTTTGTCCAAATGCAAGTGACTGTCTACCTTGAGCCAGAATGAAGTCATTTGAAGTCTTAACCGCATTAGAGTAAAAAAGTTTTTCTGCCCAGGAACTCGGAACGTATTCTTAATCCATGGCAGACATAACCATGGAAGTGATATTGGAAGAAACGCCACCACCCTTTAAACCGAAACGCATTAGTGCTTCACGTTAGAAATAAGCAGGGTGATGGTACCTACCCGTGCGGACTCACAAGACGTTCTACTACCAGTAATTACGCAAATTATAATTTAGCGGGTTTGATTTTCATACACGATGCTATTCCTTCACCGTGGAAGTCAATCGTGAACATCTGTCAAGTACGTATTTCATTAGAAAATTAAATTTTGTAGTTTTGTACGATCTATAAGATCCATGAGATCGTACAAAACGTCCGCGTTGCCGTCATCCCAGTCGTCGCAAGATCTACTAAGGAAGAGCAGCCCGGTCGGCCGTGTATCGCATTTTGAACCTGTAGGCTGGGTCTGACCCAGCAGGGTATTACGGAAGCAGCAGCACCAACCTCGAGGAAAAAAAGGAATCTTAGCTTAATTGCACAACGCCTATTTTGCATTACATTCAAAATTTTACGTCCTGATTCGAAGTCTAATTATTTGAAATACATCATAAAAATAAAACTGTGACCTCATTTCTACAGGCGTGCGGCGGCTATTGTGAGGTCTTTGAGTTTCAGGTAACTTGATCAACAGCTCGTCTAACCATAATCGATTTTAAAAAATAGACCAAGGAAAAAGCGAGTAATCGATAAGCATCAAATAATAACTTTAAAACCGATTTACAAACAAACAAGGCAATTTGAAACGAACCGTGAATAATTCGTCAAGTGCAAGGGCGATATTATGGTAATGGATAGTGGAAGTGATCCCCACTGTGTTACTGGCCATCCATTAATCCACGCCAAAACTTGTAATGCGCGTAAAACATATTTTGACGTGAATTTTTTGTAACTTCTCATCATTTTTTAACATTAACTAAAGTACTTATTTCGGATGTTAGAATTTTGCTGAGTGCTCAAAACTCATTCATTTTATCTTATACTTTTAAACGAGCAATTTTTGTATATTAATATATATGTATATACTCTGAATCTCGGAAACGGCTCCAACGATTTTCATAAAACTTAGTATACAGGGGATTTCGGGGGCGATAAATCGATCTAGCTACGATTTATTTTCAGAAAATGTTGTTTTATTTGTGTTTTCAATAAGCAACTCTTCCCGACATCTATTGGCGAATAATAATACTATTTTTCTTAATTGAGGACAACTAACCGCATTAAAGACACAACAAGATGGCGTTATAAAGAAATACAGAGCAAAAAAAAAACCTGCAATATAGTGTATATCTGTTAGAAAATAATTTACTCTATAATAATGCTTTACTGTACAAACATGCTTGATATTTTTCTTAGCACTAATACGTTTTATGATATTATATTACAAAAGCGCACAGAAAGCCTACAGAAAGCTTATAAAGTCCCCTGATTATGCAAAATAATTTGTTATTTTAAATTTCGTAGTGAAAAGCTATTCCCTTATATTTTCTCTAGTTCTATGTATGTCTAAATCCATTGTGCTCTAAGATTTCACGGAGTAATTGTGTGTTAGCAATCGCTTAGCACTATGTTGCTAGTAGAATCACGTGTAATACTCAGAGAACGTTGTTGCCCGGCTTACGGTGAATCGCTAGTCTGAAATTTCCAAGATTATTTGATGAAATATTTGTTTTATAGTTGTAAATTATAGTTGAAATTTATAAAGTTATACTAGACATAGGAAGGAACATAGAGCAGCATGAGAGAGTGTGCGATAAAATGATCATAGTGACTTTTATAATAAAGTCATTCATTCATTCATCCATTCATTAGTCAAGTCATTCTTGCTAATCAATTATCTAATATAATCGATACAGTTACAAGAGATCCACCCACGAACAATCGATTTTATTCTTGTCTAGTTTATTTTTTGCAATTTCGACCTCTTTATTTTTTATCTAAAATAACCCACATTCTAATTACAACTCATAACAACTTGGTATATTTCTCTGGTGAAGTTTAAACCCCGTGTCTCTGATTTAGAAATACTCTATTATGGACCACATCACTAGTTTGGAGATGCTTTGTGGCTTTTAATCATATTTAACTGAATCTCAACCCTGAATATTCATTCTGACTTCTATTTCCTTCACGCTATGATTGCTACTGGCTTCGATAATCTGTAGGCACTGAATTGACCGCAATATTTACTTATCTACACGTTTTAAGCCAACAACATCAGAAGCACACCCCCGGTAATCCAACAGCCCTTAATGGACAACGCAGGTACATATTAATTAACTTAGATTAATTACTCTATCAATATTTGATCTAGGCCGGATATTGTTAAAGTTTGATGCGCTTCAGACCGAAGCCTTCGTTATTAACTTGTACTTAATTTGTATCATACGTGAATAGTCTAACCACAAATATTTCCTTCACTACCTACATTACCTCTTGAACTCGATATTGCTTGGGTTTGTTTCTGTCATGAACCTTAGACTAAGTTTATGAGGATTATTTGGTTACATATAGTTAAACAACTAAAGAAGTTATAAACTTACACACGCATAGACACACAAACACGTCTGACATGTACCCGCTGCCGTTGCTTGATTTTTTTTTATTGCTTAGATGTGTGGACGAGCTCATAGCCCACCCTGTGTTAAGTGATTACTGGAGCCCATAGACATCTACAACGTTAATGCTGCCATCCACCTTTGAGATATGAGTTACAACAGCTACCCCACTCTTCAAACCGAAACGCATTACTGCTTCACGGCAGAAATAGGCAGACTGGTGGTACTTACTTATGTGGACTCATAAGAGGTCCTACCACCAGTAAAAAGTGTGCACCAGTTGCTTGCTTGATGCAGTTTATTCTGTAAGAATCGATTTCAGTGATAAAAAAGCCTCTTGTATGATGCCTCCCTTGATGGAAACATTAACAACAAAGGACTTCAGCAATAATAGAATAACATAACAGTTTGAAATCAAAGCCACCAATAAAAATTCGTAGTTGATGGTGTTAATGTTTTATTGTAACAATTTTAATATGGATAGTTTATCCACCACTATCTTAACTATATTTTTATGAAAAACAATGACTTGTTCCGGTCTATGGAATACTTTCTTTATAATACCGTGGAAGTCTTCCATATTTTGTATACCTTAGAAAAAATAGTGCACAATACCGCGATTTAAGCACTCACTATTTTTTTAAGCTAGCTTTATATTATATATTATAGCTTTTATCGTGGGCTTTGAGCGTGGCGATCGAATCAAGACATTCTGTAACGAAAATAAAACCTAACACCCCCACTCCGCCTATCATGTAGCTTGCGTTCAACACATTAACACGTTGCGCTTATGTAGTATTTGTGAATAAGCGCGCGGCGTGACGTCGCACTGCATGCGCATTATGAAAAGTCTGCCCATCTCTCTCTCGCGCGGCCTAGCTTATGAGTGTGAAGGGACAGTTAGTGTTTTGCTTTTGTTAATGTTTATAATTATAGCGTAGTCTTATTTTATTATTGTTTTAATATTAAATTATTATTGTCTAATTATAACTGCATAAGTTGACAAAAAATGCTATGCAATAGCTTTACCGCGGCAGTTCCCGAGTGCCACACGTGTTTTTCCTGCCTATGCTGATAACCTTGAGAGGCTATTTCAGTTTCACCCTAACGTGTGTAGGTGAGCTCACGGGGCTCAAATCGGAGTGCTGCTAACACTGACCCTAGCAAGAGCAGTGCTTCGCAGAATCTATCACCGGATCGGAAACGCGACCCACCGAGAAGATCCGGCGAGAAACTCAGAGGCCTCTATGGGTTAATTTACTCGTCGAGGCCTTCGTTGCAAGTGACGGGTTCGGCGAGGACGGTGACCGGTGCCTGAGGTACCTAAAAGCACCGTTAATAGATCTGGAGAATCCGTAATGACGTGTTAAGCACTCACATTATCGCGTCACAATACACGGTATCCAAGTAATCCTTCAGACCAGATCAACTTGATCTAGTTATAGCAGCAGAGAATTAGACATTTTGTATTTGAACCAAATAATCACTTTGCAGGTAACGTTACATTGAATACATGTCGACTGCGCTTGTTTGTTTCACAGAAGGGGGACCGACTATCCTGAATAGTGGCCGTATCTACTGAATTAAAAATCAAGGTAGGCTCAAATCGTGTTACCATTTTAGAACAAATTCTAAGTTCTCAGATTTATTCCGACGGCAAAGCCAAAGCAACGTTCGCTATTGGCAACTTGAATATTATGTGAATATTCGCTGTATTTTCGTAGTGCTTAAAAATATTTATGTGTTTCAATCTAAAAGAGGAGATTTTGTTTCAATTTTCCTAATCGGATCAGCGTTGTTTTTTTTATTATTATCTATGTTTATAATTGCGACCGCTCTCAATGTTCTATGTTTTGTGGTTTTCAAAATATTCTTATATTTGTGTTATTAAATTTATTTTAGCCAGTATTTTTGTACCGTACGTAAGATCAGTGTGAATTAATTTTACTTTTAATTAATAATAAACTAATACTTTAATTCAGAACTACGTGTGCCATGCATATTAAGCCGCTTTGTAATTGAACTTAAGTGTAATAAGTAATATATGTTGAAGAATATTTGAAGCTTTGTTGAATTTAGCTAGTGCTTAAAAGATTGAAACTCATGGAAATTAGAAATCGGTGCTTAGATATGATGTAAAATTCATTCTGTTTACAAAAAATTTACAGTCAATCATATTTACTATAGATAATGCTCAATAGCAATTTTTATTTATTGCCAAGATCATTGGACGAGCTGACGGCCCATCTGATCTTAAGTGGGTCAACGGAGCTCATACACATCAATCACGATAATGCCGCTCCTCATCTTAAGATATAAGTCACGGCTGCCCCATCCTTTAAGCCGAAACGCATTACTATTTCACAGCAGAAATAGGCAGGGCGATGGTACCTACTCATGCGGACTCACAAGACGTCCTACAAGCAGTAATTACGCACCGTGGAAGTAATTCGTGAGCTTTTTTTCCTACCTATGCTGATAGCCTTGAGAGGCTATTTCAGCTTCTCCTTAAGGGAAGGGAAGTTAAGGGATCGGGAGGATCCTTAATGACGTGCTTAGGGCGACGTCGATTCATGAGCATTTGTCAAATACGTATTTCATAATACTTTTGACAGTGCCATAGCGCTTGTCGTATAAATTAGACACTTTACAACGAGTCACGATTGTTGTAATGATAGCGACAACATTTATTAGATGACAGTTTGCTATGCTCGTTCACACAGAAGGGGGCTCGACTGGCGATAAGTGCGGGTGTGTCTACTAGCTGTTGACTTTGTAATAAGGTGAGCTCTGAATGTATTTTTCAAATTAATTCGTTTACATCTAGAGACGAGGAGCTTAAGTTCGGTTTGATTAGGATTTCTCTTTCGAGTATGCTTTTAAGACCAATTACTTCGTGTATTTTAAGTGTCGAATATTAAATCTAAATTATTAAATATAAATCATTAAAATTAAATAGACATTTTCATTTTTCTTTGTTTAACAGAGATTATAGGGTTTTAGAGCGAATTTAAAAAAAAATTAAAATTATTTCATGACTCTTAAAAAAAATTAAAAAATTAAAAACACCATCAAATTTATTGATTATATGGTATCTGTTCATTTATTATCAACCAAAGCCGAGTAATACTTTTCAATTCAAAATCGTCGCGTACACCTTACAAAATCCGATTCAGTGTAAAATTAATTTCGTTTCACGTCATTGGAGGACAAAGTTTAAGCCAATCGTTGATCATATATTAATTGGTATATATTGGTATATAATCGTTGATCATATATATTGGTTGCAATAAGTTAGAATTGATAGATGTTATTTTGTCCTTAGTATTACACAGAAAATTATTAATACTAGAGGTCCCGCATTAGTCGAAATTCGACTATAATTAATTGGAATTGTAAGTTTGTACTCTATTATGATTGTATTTTATACTTCTATAATCATAAATTTCGCCAAGGCTACTCTTTAAAATAATATTAATAAAGACAAACAATATTTAATCTATTCTCAATTTGACCACAGACGTCAAGAACAAAAGTTTGACAATGCATGCGTGTGTGCGTCAAATACATGGTATGTAGTGTGTGTAATGTTTTCTTTATTGATTTAATGTATCTTTTATGCATTATTTTAAAAATTTTTAGCTTTGTGCACTTCTTCTCTATATTCTCTATAAGTGTGTAAAATTTCATACTCCTCCGTCCGCCTAATTTTCGTAAAAAGGGATACAAAGTTTTTGCTTCACGTATTAATATATAGATAATGTAAAAAAAATTTGGTTATTGTCTTAATTGAATCCACATTCGGTTGGAAAATGGAACTATAGCTAAAGGATCACAAGATCACATCATAAAACTAGCCAACGTTGAACTGACAATTAAATGTTGTATGTGACTGTAACACCGAAGTAATTGAATTGCACTGGTGGTAAGGTATGTTGTGCCCTGCACGGGTCTGTACCGCTACCACGACCATATATGGATCGCCATCATACCAATTATGCGCGGGATGAATTTGTGTTATCATGGATCCAGTACAACTCTATCTCTATCTATCAACGGCCGTCTGGTGTAGTGGTAAGTGACATGGTCTCTACACAAGGGGGTCGCGGGTCGAATCCCGCCAAGGGAAGATATTTGTATGATAAATATAAATCTCTTTTCCAGGGTTATGGATGTATATTAAATGTATGTATGTGTATAATAAAAATCTTACATTTATTTCCGTTATCTGGTACCTGTAACACAAGTTCTTTAACGAACTTAGCACAGGACCAGTTAGCGTGGCGTGATTGTAATTAAATATTTATTTATATTTATTTTTTATTATTTATCTTAGGTCGCAAGATGGTTTGCACTATGCACGTTATCCTTGGGCAGTAACCCATTGAGTTGCTCGCTGGATCTTCTTAGTTTGTCGCAATTTCGATCCGGTGGTATATTTGCAAAGCACTACTCATGCTAGGACCAGTGTTAGCAAATTCTCTCAGGTTGAGCCCGTGAGATCACCTACCCGTCCTAGCTGGAATAGTCCCTTAGGTTACCAACAAATGGGTCTGGAATAAATGTGGGCAGCGGTTATCGCCTAATAGTCCTAATACCAGGCAAAACCATTAGCTGGAAACAATTTATAATGACAAAAAAAAACTAAATTAATCCAAACCATCTCTCAATTTTACGCTCAAGTAATTAAACACAAAAACACTGTAATACAGCTTCGTTAGAAATAAGCAAATAAATTAAAACTTGCCATTGAAACAATCGTCCTTATTTCGTGCTACTAAGGATTATTTTCTCAACTAATTTATGTGTACATTGGCTCCTATGTATTTGAAATACTAATCATGATTGGTGTCAGACAACATATCCCTTGTTCAGTAGACTGCAATGAGATATAGATATTAGGTGTATGAATTCATTCGAGATTTCGACCAAAGATATTAAATTAATATTCACATACCTACACGCGTTGTTGTGCGTCTCATTATTCTATCTGCGTTTAATTTCAAATTAAAATATACTTGGCTGCTACTTTTAATGTTCTTAAAATTGGTTATCCAAAATCCTGCTGGCGAAGATTGTCCCAAAAGAATTCCAAATGTCGAGGTTACTGACTATTTGTGGTAGGGGTTCGATTCCCGGCCGAAGCCTATTTTTTTTTTCTTAGATGGGTGGACGAACTCACAGCCCACCTGATATTAAGCGGTTACTGGAGCCCATAGACGTCTACAACGTAAATGCGCCCCCTACCTAGAGATGTAAGTTCTAAGATCTCAGTATAGTTAGAACCACGGAATAGATAAATAAGGTTGGAAAGGCCTTTGCTCTAATTTTGTATTAGAACCAGTGTCGCCGCTTCATCCCCACTATTTTAATTTCTACACATACACATACTGTGATTATAAGTATTTCGCACACAACAAAAACACCCACACATAAATCTCAGGACAGATATTCGTTCGCAAACTAGCACAAAACACCCGTAGGCATACACACTCACACACGCAAAAAGGCAATAGAAATGTTCATACACGCTAGTGCTTGATAAAATCTATATTCTATTCTTTATCGATAAATTATCTGATGAATGAATGGAGAAAATGAAACATGAAATAAATATTGAAAAAAAAAGACTATTTTACATTTATTAATTACAAATAGTCACTGTCCCTGGAATAAAACGTATTTATTAAGCAGTTGGCGCTTGCAATAGCAATAGCAATAATTAATAAATTGCGAATGAATTTTTCAAAACTAAGTGTATTCTGATTTTTTTTATGGTAAAATCATTTTCAGTAAAATTTTACTGCAAATGCTACTCGTCTTTGTCTCCAGTTTCCTCTACCTGTCACGTCAATCTATTGTTCCCTGGCGTTAGGTTCTTTAGGAAACCTAAAATTTTTAATTTACTGCATAAGTCAAATAGCATTTTACTTAGATTTTAATACGTCTTAGACAATATAGTAAATAATCGTAAATGAGAGGTCTACATGTCCCTTTATATTATACCTTCACATTAATTCAATGATAATAATTCAATAATAATAATACATATTTATTTTACACAAAATACGTCTCACTAAGAATATACTAGGTATCATTACTTAAATATAAAATATTGCAAAAATTCTCCATGTCAAATGTAAATATAGTCGAGAATTCTGTCCATGATTTTATTTCACCACATGGTCACCTCACTATCGACAAACTACACCACAGCCAATCAGGGCAAAGGCCGAAATTTCAAAGATCAAAGTGTAGAGAACGCAATCCATGTAGTACATTGGAAGCTGACTTGGTCATTGCGTTCATTGGGCCAGTACAAATCGCGCAATGTATGCTATTTATAACTTGCTGCAATAATATTGTTAATGTTTGGAATTTCATAATGCTCAGTACATGTTTATGTTTTAGACAAATAATATTGTAATTAAATGGTAATTTCGACTTACCGATCGAAAGATATACCTCCCCGCTCTATACTTGAGGTCTGATTTTTTGTTTTACAAGTTATAATTGCACAACACGGCACTATAAAGCGGAGATCTGTTCGCCAAAGTAGTCCGAAGCGCATTAAACGCGGTGAATGAAAAAATCGGTCGAGTTATGATTGTAGAAACATAACTGTGGCACGCTTGCCCCGCCTACATTACCATTCCAACCTTATTTATCTATTCCGTGGTTAGAACGGCTGCCCCACCCTTCAAGCCGAAACGCATTACTGCTTCACGGCAGAAATGGGCGGAGTGGTGTACCTACCCGTGCGGACTCACAAGAGGTCCTGCCTCTACTAAAAATGTGCATACAATCAATCCAATCGTTACGGAATCTTCGTTATATGCTTTAAGGTTCTTCTATTGATGCTTCTGAGCGATATCAATGGGCCTTTTTATTTCTCGAACAACTATTGAGTTGATGATACGCACCTCAATATATTATGCTTATGAATACTTTTGACATACAACTAAGTAGTTTAGTATCAAAATTTCTTTACCTGCACATGCCTAATGAATAACTAAGACTGTCCTCGTCTTCGTTATTGCGAATTGTTTCAATAAAGCATTAAAACAATTTTAATGTTGTCTTTTACTCCGTTTTTATTTAGCACTATGCTGCAACATTACATGGTATACACCATTCGAACTGATCTGCTACATATAATCTCAATGTTACTGTCGGTGATTGTAGAAAACGTATGAGGTAATTTTACGAACATATTCGTTGCGCTGCAGTATCTTGGACTCTGTATAATATACCTAATTTAAGTGTGATTATAATTACACCTTATCTGCATAGCAGTAACACTTAAATAACTATGAGATAAGAGATGCAAAGAAATTAACAGAGTTTGGAAGATAAAATCACTTGTTTAAAAAAAATGCGAACTAAATAATATTACTGGTGGTAGGAAGTCTTGTGAGTCGGCACAGGTAGGTAACTACGTCCTGCCTATTTCTGCCTCGAAGCAGTAATGCGTTTCGGTTTGAAGGGTGAGGTAGCTGTTGTACTGTAAAAACTGAGACCTTAGAATATCAAGGTAGGTGGCGGCATTTACGTTGTAGATGTCTATACGCTTCGGTAACCACTTAACGCCAGATGAGCCGTGAGCTCGTCCACTTACTTAAACAATAAAAAAAACCTAAACGACATATTTACGAGTAGAAAAAAATCTTAAGCGAAATCTTTGGGCCACGTGAACATATTATTATCTATTATCACATAGTTCACAGTCAATAGAAAAACTATCCCAACCTTCCATGGCTTTAATTTAAAAATCCAGCTTTCCTTAATACTTATAGCATCGCGAATAATTACGACAATACATCTATTTGTAGTCGTCGTGGCCTAACGAATAAGACGTCCGGTGCATTCGTGTTGAAGCGATGCACCGGTGTTCGAATCCCGCAGGCGGGTATCAATTTTTCAAATGAAATACGTACTCAACAAATGTTCACGATTGACTTCCACGGTGAAGGAATAACATCGTGTAATAAAAATGAAACCCGCAAAATTATAATTTGCGTAATTACTGGTGGTAGGACCTCTTGTGAGTCCGCGCGGGTGGGTACCACCACTCTGCCTATTTCTGCCGTGAAGCAGTGATGCGTTTCGGTTTGAAGGGTGGGGGCAGCCGTCGTAACTATACTTGAGACCTTAGAACTTGTATCTCAAGGTGGGTGACGCATTTATGTTGTAGATGTCTATGGGCTCCAGTAACCACTTAAAACCAGGTGGGCTGTGAGCTGGTGCACCCATACAAGCAATAAAATAAAAAATTAAACATCTATTTCCAGCCTAATGTTGAAAATCAAATTTCGCTCTAAAGTCTGTTGTGTACGCGTTGCATCTAATTTATAGGGACACCTTTAATAAGAGATAGTTCTAAATTCCTAACCTTTTTTTCAGGTTTCGAAGATGATTAAATACACTGCCTTCAAGTACGCCCCGGTGTTGGCATTCCAACTACTTCTAATGGTGCTGTATTTTATATTCGTGAGATATGGAGGTGGTGAGGATGCTAATATTAAAGGTGAGCAAACCACAACACAAACAACTCTTACAAATCTATATATATAAAAATGAATTGCTGTTCGTTAGTCTCGCTAAAACTCGAGAACGGCTGGACCGATTTGGCTAATTTTGGTCTTGAATTATTTGTGGAAGTCCAGAAAAGGTTTAAAAGGTGAAAAAATCTGAAAATGCTCAGAATTATATAAAAACAGACAATTTTGTTTTTCCTTTGATGTGTCCCCCGTGGGATGGATTCCTTTGTTTTGTTTCAAGTTTATTTTATACAAAAGTTTAGGTCTTTTATATATCGATTGAGGCACTACGAAGTCTGCCGGAGTCAGCTAGTTTCTTAATATAAATGAATAAACTTTCGTATCCTGTGGCGAGCTATTAGCGAATACTCGTATACGGCAATGTGATCCTTCTAATAATTTGATATCATTTCCATTACTTTTCCTGTTTATTTCAGCTACGTCGAATTAAGTTTATCTACAACATATTTCATTTACGATATGAGTGTGTCACATAACAACTGTCTCGGGAATAACTTCCCTTTCTTGGTGTATCTCAAATGCCAGAACATATTAACCTACTTTTTTAAATTAGGTTTGGTGCTTATTACTGGTGGTAGGACCTCTTGTGAGTCCGCACGAGTATGTACCTCAATCCTGCCTATTTCTGCCGTGAAGCAGTAATGCGTTTCGGTTTGAAGGGTGGGGCAGCCGTTGTAACTATACTTGAGACCTTAGAACTCATATCTCAAGGTGGGTGGCGCATTTACGTTGTAGATGTCTATGGGCTCCAGTAACCACCTAACACCAGGCGGGCTGTGAGCTTATCCAACCATCTGAGCAATAAAAAAATAAAAGTAGACAGAGGCAGCGCATACGTATACACTATGTCCTCATGACAATGCCCATATTTCCTGCTGCACGATAGTTTTATTCTAATTGAGATAGAATTAGAAACAAATGTATCAAGCATCTGTACTAGTACAAAATTAAATAACCACAATAAATCAATACTCTGTGACGAAGCCTAAAGCATTTTCATTTGAAACAGATATTTCGTTATGAGGCCATTTGCTCTGCGGCAATACGCTCTTACTTAAAGATTCAATTCAAAACACGTAACCAAGTACCAAACTATTAATGTACCAATCTAAATTAATTCGAACACTATTAATCTCTTGAAACCTAATACGGGCTTCTAAAGCCACCACAGTTTGGCTCAGAGTGTACGACGTTATTTGTGTTATGTCTAATGGCATCAATAGTCTAACTTCAAAAGATCGAGGTTCTTAATCATCAATTTCACAAATCAATCTTTAAGCCCTTTTCTTTCGTTTTATATATTTACACCACGCTATATTTTTCGTGGTCCGTGACTATAAAAGGTCCAATCAATGCCCTATCAATAGTATTATAATCTACGACTGGAGATAGCGCGTGAGGTTTTTGGCATTGACAGTCAGATCCCAATATGATCGAAACTGATTGAATGCCATATATCATAAGCTACGTACACAACTTTTACTTTTTTTTCTGCCTATTCTAGTAACCTCTAAGGGTTATTCTAGATTCGCCGAGCTAGTAGGTGAGCTCACGGAGCTCAAACCAGGAGTGTTGCTAATACTGGCCCTAGCAAAAGCAGTGCTTCACAGAACCTTTACTGGTGGTAGGTCCTTTTGTGAGTCCGCGCGGGTAGGTACCACCACCTTGCCTATTTCTGCCGTGAAACAGTAATGCGTTTCGGTTTCAAGGGTGGAACAGCCGTGGTAACTATACTTGAGACCTTAGAACTTATATCTCAAGGTGGGTGGCGCATTTACCTTGTAGATGTCTATGTGTTCCAGTAACCACTTAACATCAGATGGGCTGTGAGCTCGTCCAACAACCTAAGCAATAAAAAAAAACTCCCATTGGATTGGAAATGCAACCCACTGAGAAGATCCGGCGAGAAACTAAAGGCTTAAAGTGTTATTAAAAGCCACAGAATATCTTTAAACCTACGTTACTGATCATCTAGTTCCATTCCGATAGAGGCACCCGTCACGTGCGGACGTGCTCATCGTCCACTCGATCGCCCGGTCTTTGTTCGCCCGGCTTTTGTTAGCCCGGCCATTGTTCGCGCGGCCTGTGTTTGTGGTACATCTGCCGACTAAGTGCTCTTTCTGGANAGCGGGTCGCGATTCCGATCCGGTAGTAGATTCATTCGCGAAACAATTGCTCTTGAGTTGTTAGGTCTCCTTCGGAGGCGCTCGGGCAGTTGTTAGCAAATCCCACCCCTCTTGGCTGAGCCTTTGCTCGCCCACCTGTCCTGGTGAAACTGGAAAGGCCTTCGGGCCACCAGTAAACTTTCAATCATAAAAAAAAAAAAAAATCATCTAGTTCATTGCTACCATTTACGTAAACTAGTGTCAGTGAACGTCCTCAGTAAGCCGGACTTGGCTTGCAATTAATTCATTGGAATTCTCCTCATTAATCCGTGCGCTGTAACTAGTGAATATAGCTTTGCTATCTGTTCGGCGTGGACGAATGAAACTTTAATTAAGGACGTGACGTTATTAATTTGTTCATGTGGTTAACCTTAGATTTCGCACAGGACCTGCTAACTCGTCCTGGAGATATATCTCTTACCTTGAACCATTGAGTTTATTCATATTTAGTACATTACCTGATAATAAATAGTTTATATTTTTTATCATTTTATTGCTTAGATGGTTGGACGAGCTCACAGCCCACTTGATGTTAAGTGGTTACTGGAGCCCATAGACATCTACGACGTAAATGCGCTGCTCACCTTGAGATATAAGTTCTAAGGTCTCAGTATAGTTGCAACGGCTGCCCCACCCTTCAAACCGAAACGCATTACTGCTTCACGGCAGGAATAGGCAGGGTGGTGGTACCTACCCGCGCGGACTCCAATACGTACTACCACCAGTGATTACGCGAATTAAAATTTGCGGGTTTGATTTTTATTACACGATGCTATTCCTTCACTGTGGAAGTCAATCGTGAACAGTTTTTGAGTACGTATTTCATTAGAAAAATTCGTACCCGCCTGGGATTCGAACACCGGTGCATCGCTCATCACAAATGCACCGGACGTCTTATCCTTTAGGCCACGACGACTTCTGAAGTTTCGGAAGTTTACCGGAGTTTGTGTATTATGCACCCGGTCGTGAAAGTTGTCCACGCCATATATTTTCCGTCCTTTCTCTCCCCGTTATCCCGATCTGGATAAGACGTAGTAGGGAATTTTTTTAATCTAAATGAGCAGATATCAATATCAAAGAATTTCGCGTTTCTAAAACCAAGACATGTGTTCAACGCAATACAATTGAGATTAATTGTCCCTATTACATAAAATGTCATAATGAATATCAAGAAACTTCTACTACGCGTTAACGTACTGTAGATCAGCGCTGTACAAAATACATTTATATTGAACACAACAATCTCGGTTCTTAGTGTATGTTGGGAATCTTACAATCGTTTTGTATGCTCAAGGAACACTGTAGGCTTACAACAAAGGAATAGTGGTTAGAGAATTAATTGAATCTAGGGGTGGCTTTGGTTTTCATAGGGTTAGCCGACGACTACATTTGAATACCCTTATCCACCAAAATCAGACAAAATAATACCTAACAAATTCATTTTAGAAAGGATGTAATAAGATTTTTTTTTCCTTTTTTGTTTTATTACATATAAATAAACGGACTGGCATTTTTTATAAGTGTACTCTTCAAATAATAAAAAGAAAATATATAATACAAGTACAGAGGTTTTTTTTATTAGCATGGTAGGCAGACGAGTATACGGCCTACCTGATGGTAAGTGATTACCGCCACTCATGGACGCCGGCAATGCCAGGGACAGAGCCAAGCCGCTTCCTACCGCTAAACACGACATTTCGGCTGCGTTCGGGGAAGTTTAACAAATCTCCAACAATTTAAAACCTCATGTTATAGTTCTATGTAAATATTTACACACCAAACAATTGGAGAATGTTTATACACACTGATTGATCGTGCAATGTTCATTCATAAAGCAAATAAAATGTCGATGACAAATTGACACAAATAGCTTCGTTTCATACATTATTGATTTGTTGTTGTATTCAAATCGCACTTCAGATACCGCGAAAACATTCCTTCTCATAAACAGAGAATAAAAATTAGATACCCTGTTTTAGATATCTAATACTGTATTTTATATTTCTTTGACAATATGCCAAAATGGTACGGCTATCTTACTTAGTGTGACTTAGTATTAATAATAATTAATCACCGAAGTTCATTTAATAATACATACACTCATATCACAACTTGATTACTGTCACCAACATCTTTTTTTTATAGCTTAGATGGGTGGACGAGCTCACAGCCCATCTGGTGTTAAGTGGTTACTGGAGCCCATAGAAAACTACAACGTAAATGCGTCACCCACCTTGAGATATAAGTTCTAAGGTCTCAGTACAGTTACAACAGCTGCTCCACCCTTCAAACCGAAACGCATTACTGCTTCACGGCAGAAATAGGTTGGGTGGTGTACCCGTGCGGAATCACAAGAGGTTCTACCATCAATCACTATTCTTAGTTACACAAAAACGCTGTATCAGTAATTACGCAAATTATAATTGTGCGGGATTGTATTTTATTTCACGATCACGATCTTATTCCTTCAACGTGGAAGTCAATCGGCCGTCTGGTGTAGTGGTAAGTGACATGGTCACTACACAAGGTGGTCGCGGGTTCCAATCCCGCCAAGGGAAGATATTTGTATGATAAATATAAATGTCTTTTCCGGGGTTATGGATGTATATTAAATATATGTATGTGTATAATAAAAATCTTACATTTATTTCCGTTATCTGGTACCTGTAACACAAGTTCTTTACGAACTTTAGCACAGGACCAGTTAACGTGGCGTGATTGTTATTAAATATTTATTATTTATTTATTATTTAAAAAAAAAAAAAATCGTGAACATTTGTTAAGTACGCCTTACATTGGAAAAATTCACCAACATCACACACAAATCTCACTTGAAGTCTATGTCTTTGTTGTATATTTTTGATTTTTATTATACGACTAGCGACCCGCCCTTGCTTCGCTTCGGAAACATTAAAACACACATGAAATCAAAAAAATAAAATAAAAAAAAAATAAAAAAAAGTAGCCTATGTTCATCAGGGACAATGTCGGCTTCTAATGGAAAAAGAATTTTTCAAATCGGTCCAGTAGTTTCGGAGCCTATTCGAAACAAACAAACAAACAAATCTTTCCTCTTTATAATATTAGTATAGATATAGATGTTATCCCTTCGTGGAACATGGAAATCATTCATAAACATTAGTTAAGTTCGTCTTTCATTAGAAAACTCGTTGACTGTCTGCGGGATGTGAACACCAGCTTCATGGTCGATACGAGTCTTCTAGGTATCTTATCTTTTAAGCCACGACGACTTCTTTAGACCGTGAAACTGCTCCTGTTGATGCTCTACCTGCAAACATAGTTTCTAAATCGCAAAAACATGTATTATTTTAATACTTTTGCCTTTACTTATGGTTTTTTTAAATCTAGATCAATGGAAAATCTCCTAAAGGTTTTTATGAGTCAATAAATATGGTTATATCCTTTGATTTCATTCACTGAGAAGCCAGTTTATAACTATATCAAAGTTAGTATACATATATTATTAAAAAGTAGCTTTTGACTGCAATTTCGTTAGCGTAAAAGTAACTCTCTCAAGAGGAATCCAAATCCGTTCAAAGCATTATGCTTGATTTCTTTTTTCCTGAGATAACAAGCCTGTCAATCTCTTGACCTAATACTTTTTTTTGTTTTATACTATACTTTTTTTTTAAATCACGTCAATCCATTACTTCGTTTTGATGTAATATTTTTGTGTAAATATTAATTTCGATTAAAATCAAGAACCAAGCCCAATAAATACCAGATTATGTGATTCATTTGAATTCCCTAAGAACAGTTCCCGATAAACCTGTTTAACCTATAATGATACCCAGTCCTGAACGCATCCGGGCCAATGGGCGACTTACTAAAGCCACAGTAACCGGATATGTTAATGTTATGCCCGGTTGTAAGTGAAAATGAAACCGGTTATTTACTGTGGGTTACGGATTTAGAACCGGTATTCAATTGACATGTAAAAGAGCTCTTCGGTATCATTGTGCTATGAAAATCCTTTTTATTGAATACGTTTAGGTTCGTTGGGATATTGCTGAGTTTGGATGTGAATTTTATAGCCTTGGATTATCCTAAGGAGGTAAGATGGTATCTTTAAGCGATATAAAACACTACCTGGGAAAATTAGAGCTAAGGATTTGAGCCCCGGCATAATTTCATTTCATTAAATACGAAAACTCAACGTCCGTTACAATGCTAGAACGTAAAAATAATAGTTATATGTACACTTGTTGGGCAATAATCGTTTCATACGTATTGCCTGCATACACAATATAAGAGCAAAACCACCTTGGGACCATTTAGTGTGAGAATTCGCCTGTTTATTAAAATATCTTAAATAGACTAGACCAAATAGCAATTCAATAAATCAGCCACAATGTGAAAGACTATTCCATATTAAGAACATAATTTCACGAAATCCATGTGCCCAAATGGACATTTCAGATAATCAATTACCATTACCCATCCTTTTTCTCATTGTTAGGAGACAAGAGGCAGCTTGAGAACAATCATTGGGATACGATGATTTAGATTTGGGATCGAATAAGACTGTAATCAGAGCAGACGTGGCTGCGGTGAGAGACCGCAGGGCTGGGAGAGGAAAACTGAGAAAAGGATTATATTTATGAACGTTGATTCACCCTTTGACTGCCCTGTAGGTCACCGGTACTCTACGTAACCCACTGAAGTTATTATGTCGATTTCTGTTACTAAGGCGCCGGAATATCTAGTAGACTCTGGAAAAGACGAATTCGAAGACACTGATATAATGAATCTGTTTTACCAATTAAACTTTAACCAATTAAATTGAAACCAACCAAGGAGGTGCTCCTTGAGAAAGGATGGATCTATGCTCTATAGTCGACTGAAAGTTAGGGCTGTTAGATATCACGTTAAATTAATTTAATAAGCAAATACACTAATTGAACAAAATTATAATTCGATTCGATACGTAACTGTTAACCCTAAGTTATCTTGTGAGATATACGAGGGCTGCACCAAAAGTATCGGGAATGGAATATTTCCACTGTTCCTGTCATATTAAAATCTTTTTAATTGAAAACTCCTTGGTTTTAAAAATCGAATAACATTTATTTATTTAAAAAAAGATTCTCGGTCTTGTCACGAGGTTTTGTCAAACTTGTTTAGTCGTTGAGAAAATGGAATTGACTCGAGAAAATTCAAGAGCGATGATTTATTATGACTTTCGAAGTGGTTTAACACAAAAACAGTGTGTTGACCGGATGATTTCTGCATTTGGTGATGAAGCCCCATCCAAAACCACAATTTATCGCTGGTTTGCTGAGTTTCAACGTGGACGTGTCAAGCTCAGTGATGATCCCCGTCAAGGTCGTCCAAAAACTGCAGTCACCCAAGAAAACGTTGATGCTGTGCGTAAGCTGATTGAGGAAGATCGACATGTGACATACCGCGAAATTCAGGCAACTTTAGACATTGGCATGAGTCAAATACAAATAATCTTGCATGAACAATTAGGTGTAAAAAAGTTGTTTTCCCGATGGATACCGCATTCGCTCTGTGAAGAGCAAAAAGCGGCTCGCGTTACTTGGTGCGTCAGAACTCTCGAAAGATTCCACGCAGGATCCTCAAATGCTGTATACAACATTGTATCAGGTGACGAATCCTGGATATACGCGTACGAACCCGAAACAAAAAACCAGTCACGAGTTTGGGTGTTCGAAAATGAGTTAAAGCCAACAAAAATTGTTCGTTCACGGAGTGTTGCAAAAAAAATGGTGGCCACGTTTGTCTCCAAAACCGGCCATGTTACGACTATTCCTCTTGAGGGACAAAGAACGGTTAATGCAGAATGGTATGCTAGCATTTGTTTGCCACAGGTCGTTTCTGAACTCCGTAAAGAGAACTGCAACCGCCGCATCATCCTCCATCACGACAATGCGAGTTCTCACACCGCGCACAGAACAAAAGAGTTTTTAGAGCAAGAAAACATAGAATTATTAGACCATCCGCCGTACAGCCCCGACCTAAGCCCTAATGATTTCTATACTTTCCCTAAAATAAAGAATAAATTGCGTGGACAGATATTTTCATCACCTGAAGAAGCTGTGGACGCCTACAAAACGGCCATTTTGGAGACCCCAACTTCCGAATGGAATGGTTGCTTCAATGATTGGTTCCATCGTATGGAAAAATGTGTCAAACTTCGCGGAGAATACTTCGAAAAGCAATAAATACATTTTTAAATAGTAATGCTGTGTCACTTCGTTAATTCTCGAAATTTTCAGTGCCGCCTATGTAGCATTATCAGCGATACATCAATACGGGTAACTTTACGTGCCGCTTTGGTATATATAAGTACATATACTGTATAAATATTCCTTTTAATACTCTATAAACTATTATATGTATGTATTTTAGGGATATATATACAAAATTGTGTATGTATGTTTTTTTTTGTGTGTGTATTTGTATTATACATTTCTTTGCACCTACCACTATTTACTTATGCACTACCTTTGGTTGACTGGTAGAGAATGACTTAGGCATTAAGTGCGCCAATGTAAATTTTACTTATATAAACAAAGAAATATAATAAGTACCCCACATTATACTTTCTTAGAGAAACGAGTTCCTAATTGCAGCCACTATTAAAGCTCTCGTTACAATATCTCAAACTAAATTTTCATGATTGTATTGTTTCGTAAAATATGTTTTCGTATGGTCTGTGAAAGAGCTTGAAGTCCACTTGGTTTTAATCGATTACTGATTCTATAGACGTTACCATATGAATAACGCTACCCATCTTAACACATGAGATCGAAGTATCAATTGTATTGTAAGCCAAATGTTCTACCCTCCGAATTAGATAAATGCTTCGTTGCAGAAATACGCGGGATGCTGGAAAGATTTAATTTAGAATTTTAGTTGTGCAATCAGCAGGATTGTTCTCCTTGTCAAAACTTCATTAAAGTACCGTCATAACGTGAACCAGTATTAACTAGTGCTAAGTATATGTACATAGCGATAGTCATTGTGGCTTAGCCATCAAATACACCCCAATTCCACAAAGCAATACAAGGGATCCTCCATCGACGGGTTAGATAGTACATTGCTGCACGCAAAACACATTAGTAATATTAAAAAATATATTGCGTTTTTTTGTAGTCTCGTGTTATCACGTCTGCCACCAATCTTCGTTTCCACATGGCTCGAAGTTTCTATTCAAAATTATTTTTGAAGGAACTAAATTATTTAATAAAAAGATATGTGTCTATAAATTAATGTATGTAACTTTGCTTACTTCTTGTATGTTTGTTTGTAAAAAAGTAGCTAACTAGCTTCGTTAGCCAATCGTCACAAACATTCACAAATATTATTTGTAGCTCAAGAAATATTTAACTAATCTAGTATCATCAGTGTGCGACAGTTGGCACGGATTACTCCAAATGAGTCTATTTCATAAAATGTTTGACGATGGTCGCCTTGATCGACAAAGCTCCTTTTAGTTTCATTTTATATAAATAAACAAATGGACTGAGCTTTATCAGGACTGGTTTATTCAAACGTCTAAGCGCTCAACGAAAACCATTAATAAAAGAACATAAAAGAAGATTCCCCTAAAAAAAAATCCATTTCCATAATATTACTTTAAAATTTTGTTTCGCCAACTCAATTTATTACCCGTTCCCGGATTTCATGAAGTACTTTTTTTAATACACATTTAACCTGAGATCCGATACAATTCAGCTTTATTACTGATTAATTCGTAATTAATTGAAGTGGTCCAAGCAATTTCGGACACTGATTGATTGTAAGTGGTCGGCTCTTTAAATGAACGAAAGTAAATTCTGTAAGCGTTCGTTTTTTTTTTTGTATTTTAAATAAAACCTACTTTTTAAACAATTGAGTGCAAGTTTTTTTTTAATGATAGGGTACTTATGATTTAATTATTAATCAGGATTAATATCTAAGATTATATATTATATCATAGTAGTGCTTTATTTAGCAAAAAACTAATAGGTTATTCTAGTTGCGTGTACGAAATTTTCGAAATATTTTCGATTGATTCTATTAATTAAATTTTCATCTAAAACTTTCCTATGAATCTATTCTATGGTTATCTAGGCATGATGAAAAATTTACCCTCCAAAAAGAAAACTATATTATATTTAGAAAATTTTAGGCAGCTGCTATAAGGGGGGGCTATGCCGTAATCGTCACGAAGATCGGGTTCAGTGGCGAGCTTTGGGGGAGGCCTATTTTCAGCAGTGGACTGCCGCAGGCTGATAATGATGATATAATGATCATTTTAGGCAAAGCATTGTCGAAATAATTTCACAAACAACAGCTTCTATGATCCACCGAATACCTCTTAAAATGTATATTTAAATAAAAATGGAATTGGTTTTATTTTCAATAACAGAAAAGTTGCTAAACGAATTCGCGCGATAAAAAGAAGAATGTACGTAATACAGCGAATGTAACTACGTACAGCCGTTTTTATTCCCATTATGCCCTCGGGGGCCATTTTGGAGGCTGAAAACAATGAATAGCGTAATTCCATTTGCAATTTTTCATTTGACGTTCTAACAATTATCGTGGAAAAAACAAAAGAATAAAAATTTTGTTGTGTTTCTTTTAAGTAGAGCGTGCGTTAATGTTGCTGTTTTTAATTTTGTCACATTTTCGCTGTTGTTAGACCTTTTATTGCCTTTCATTATTGCTAACCCAAGTAATTACGAGTCAGACATTCTGCTTAACCGAAGGGTCAATTTCTGTTTTGTACTAAAAGTGCATTTCAGTTTTGAGTGTGGGGCACCCGTTAAACATATTGAAATTTCAACTTCATATTTCAATGTAGATAGTGCACATCGTGCTACCTACGAGTTCCAGTAGCCACATGGGTCCGGACCGTCGAGGCGATCCGCCTGGTCGTCACGGACTGGGTGAATCGCGACCGAGGACTTCTCACCTTCCGGGCGACGCAGGTGCTCACGGAACACGGCTGTTTCGGCCGCTACCTGTACCTCGTCGCCTGTAGGGAGCCGACGCCAAAGTGCCACCACTGCAGTGGCTGCGACGAGGACACGGCGGAGCACACGCTCGCGTACTGCCCCGCTTTCGCGGAGCAGCGCTGTGTCCACGTTGCAAAAATAGGACCGGACTTGTCGCTTCCGACCGTCGTGGCTACGATGCTCTGCAGGCGATGTTTGACTTCTACGAGTCCACCATCTCGCAGAAGGAGGCGGCGGATCGAGAGAGGGAGAGTTCTTCTTTCATGTCGGCGCCGTGCCGCCGCCGCCGAGCCGGGGGTCGGAGGGGGGCGTTTGTCCAGCTCCGGCCCCAATGAGCGGGCAGTCTCCTCCCGCTGATGGTCACGGGACCACCTAAGGGGGTTGAGGCTGCGCCGCACACTACTGTCACACTAGCGTGCTGGCACCAGGGGGACGGAACGACGGGACGACGCGTCGGCGGCTGCGGACTGCGATGCGGTCCACATTGTCGTCCTCGCTGCACACCTTGCAGATCGTCAAGTCCCATACACCCCGCGCGCTCCCTAAGCACGGGGACCTCGTAAGAGGTTCGGCCACCCAGTCCGAAAAAAAAAAAAGCCACATAGGTCCAGGTTGTCCGTGATTCGTTGACCCAACAATTAAATAAAAAATTCAAATTACTAATTACTAATTTAAACGCTCATTAATAGGTTTTCAATTAAATTAAGGCGCCCTCTATTTTGTATAGAGTGACAGGCAGACAAAAATCGAAAAAAAACACAATTATTAAATTGCCATCCTAATTCTTTATTCACGTTGCAGGGTTCGAAGATACTCATGTGATGATCTTCATTGGTTTTGGCTTTTTAATGACATTCCTCAAAAAGTACAGCTACAGCGCACTTGGGTTCAACTGGCTGTTGGCAGCCCTAGTCATTCAATGGGCACTACTCTGCCAGTCCTTCTACCACATGAAGAATAACACTATTTATGTCACTAAGAAGTCTTTGCTTGGTAAGTTTCTCCGTCGATAAAGTTAACACAAAGGCCGTAAGCTCTCTAGTGAACAATAGGGAACAATAAGGAATAACATCGTGTAGTAAAATGGGGAAGAGGTCGACCGAAGAAGACAAGGATGAAATGTGTGAATGACGAGATAAGAGAAAGAGGAGTGAGTGTTGGGATGACGACTAATAGAAGAGAATGGAATAGAAAAAATCTCTTTGCCCACCCCACCTAGTGTGGTAGAGACAAAGAAGAAGAAGATTGTGTAATAGAAATTAGATTCGGATAATTAAGTAATTTACGTAATAAAGGATAGTAAAACATTTTACAACCCTTACTAGGCCACTACCATCACACCCGATCTGTGACTTTTAGAATTTTTCAAAATTACCTTTTGTTATAAAATTCCCGGTTGCCGTTAAAATTGTCATTATTGAATTTAAGTGTTTAACAAGTAATGTTAGTAATTAACGGCTTTGTGTATAAATAAATATCATCTCTAAAAAAGCTAAGTTCGATTCGTCTTTGCCGTGCTGCTCGAGAAAAGAACCAGCCTACAAATACTGTTTCGCATTTACAAATTTTGTTTTTTTTTTTGCTTAAATGGGTGGACGAGCGCACAGCCCATCTGGTGTTAAGTGGTTACTGGGGCCCATAGACATCTACAACGGAAATGCGCCACATACTTTGATATAAGATCTAAGGTCTCAAGTATAGTTACAACAGCTGCCCCATCCTTTAAACCGAAACGCATTACTGCTCCACGGCAGAAATAGGCAGGGTGGTGGTATCTACCCGTGCGGACTCACAAGAGGTCCTAACACCAGTAATATCAGTAATACCACGAGTAATTTATTTGAAACTTATCTTAATTCCCGAGAAATTTTCAATGATATATTCAAATACTTAACCAACATCTTCAAAGCTTTGTATCTTTGTTTTAACGAAATTAAATAAATTCATCTTCAAAATTTCCGATTATTTGAAGAAGAAACCAACTGTTCTCAATTATTACGAAACTTGACTTTCCTCTTAGTTCTAATAAGAAAAAGCTGTAATTTAAAAGGCCAATTTCCTTTCAATTTGACAAAAGAATTTATTGCGGACCTGTTTCTGATGTTGTTTTAATATAATTATTCCAAAGTTTCACCGTCCCATTTGCGATCTACGCTTATTAGCAGACAATAAAAAAACTGTTATTTTTTAAAATGTAATTGTTACTTTGTAGCCTTGTACGTTCAGATCATTGATAACATAAAACAGTACTTTTATTTAATTACAAATAGCTTAAAATAAACCTAATCAAGGTTTCAGTTTCATGCTTTGTTATCCAAAAACAGTTATTTCTCAATTGTGAATGGAAAGAACTAAAAAGCTGCTAAAATTCATCCGGTTGTTGAACTATTGATTTATGAAATGTATTTATCTGCCGTTTGAATCGAAGCCTGCATAAGAAGACTTCTTATTTTTTATTATTAAGACCGTTCGACGGGCTTACAGTTCCCCTGACGTCTGTGGCTACTGTGCCTTATAGTGATAACACTGCAACATGAGTGCCCCTGTGAAAATTGACAGAATCGAAGTCTCAACTTCATTCATACAGGATCTGTTTGAGCACGGAACCCCGATTGCCTCGCTGAGCAATAGTAGTGGTGCTAACGGATGGATGGAGTGCTGACGCCTTTCAAATCTTCTCGGATATAAATCAGTCAAACTTTCCACTTTCAAGGGTAGGATAGGATTCCAGTAATAAAAATTTCGAATTCACGTCTCAAGTTAGAAGCAAAATTCAAATTTTCTGTGGACTACGATAAAATAAAATAAAGTAATTTCCGTTCGTTCTTTTAAGCTAGAATTGTTAGTTCAGTTGATTGACTTAAACAATTAAGTTCTGAGATTTCACAAAATCAATTTACAACAAATTGACCTAGAAAATCGTGAGTCAAAATTACCAAGAAATTCCAATTCTCCAATAACTTAAAATAAACGAGAACAATAAATACTTGTTAAAGGTAAGTACTTACAAAAATTGACAAGAAACAAGAAAGAGAGTTTGTACCTACTTAATGTTTTAGTACGCCTTCGCTGTTGGAAATGCTAATTTTTCTGAAAACATTATCATTAACAAACAGCTTAAGAAAATTTTAATTGTTGTGACCTGATGTTCGGCTCGTATAATGAAATGGAAGAAGAAATTTACATGTTTATATTTTTATTGTCTTAACATTTAATTTGGCCTACAGCTAAAAATCAAATACCTATAACATAGTAAATCTCCTTGGATAAGACAGACATATAATTTTTTGCCAGATGTAAGTTAAGTAAACGTGGTCAGGATCCTAACACTTCAGTCGTATCCACCACCATCCATCGAGGTACTTATGCTATGTAAGTTGAGGATGCTGGACTCTTACGCCCTATGATTTCTTCATCGTGGCGGCTTAAGTGTTAAACCAAAGCACAGTTTCGTTCTTGTGTAGGAGCTTTCTCCAATGTGTGCACTTCTAAGAACCAGCTACTTCTATTCTACAGAGATTCAAGAAGCTTACTGCTTACCGATGATTCTTTGAAACGCATTTCGTTTCCTATGCACTATGCGTAACCCCCCCCTTTTTTTTTTTTGCTTAGATGGGTTGACGAGCTCACAGCCCACCTGGTGTTAAGTGGTTACTGAAACCCATATAGACATCCACAACGTAAATGCGCCACCCACCTTGAGAATAAGTTCTAAGGTCTCAAGTATATTTACCCTCCCATTATTCAAACATTCTGGTATGCCGTTCTCCAAACGAGGCTTGAATAGAACCTTCAAAAGTAGACTCCTCTCTTTCTCAATGTGTTTGATCGACAGGGACCACGTAGAAAATAAACACCAGTAAAATCACGTGTATGTGATCCCAACTACATTATAATATGAACATTCATTTTTTCCCTCCCTTATACTTTAAGCCTAACAACGCATTATACTATGAGCTCCAGAGATCTAGTACAGGGTAGTGAAAAATATTTCGGGAACTATGGGTTGTAAATGTAAAATATACTTTTGCATTTCAGAAGCGGATATTATGTCTGCGACAGTTCTCATAACTTTTGGTGCATTATTAGGAGTGGCCAGTGGACTGCAGTTGTTGTTCATAGCTATTGTTGAAACGGCTGTTGCTTGCCTCAATATGTGGCTAGTGGCGGATGTATTTAAGGTTGGTTTTCCAATGTAAGTTTTTAAGTAATAAAACCACTCAGTGAAGTGATGTCGTATTTTTTATTATTATTAATATTATGATATATTTCTTCTCATATACTTGGAGAAGGCCTATACCCGAGGAAAGGTTCTTGCAAATGGAAATAGTACCTAATATTATTCAACAAATATAATAATATTATTTCTTAGTTAACTAATCACATATATTTAATTTTGTTTTTATAAGTCACTTGCACGAAATATAAGGCTTTTCTAGTTTTATTTTCATTTTATTTTTTAATTATATTTATTCTGTTTTGCTATGATATTTTTTCTATTTTGATAAATTACGCTAGCGAGCTAGAGAAGAGCGGTCGCCTAAGTCAACCACATTACCATGGCTATCATTGATTTGGCTGACAACCAAGTGTATCGCTTGGTACGAGAAATCCGATACTTCACTTCATATGAAACTTAAGACTGACTTAACGCCATTATTCTAGGCATCTGATGTTGGTGGCTCGATAGCAATTCATACCTTTGGAGCATATTTTGGGATCGGTGTCAGCATGGCGCTGAAATCAAAGAATAAGGACACAACTCCTACTACAAATGGAAACACAACTCCAAGCGTCGACCTGAATGCCCCTAGCTACATATCCGATGTCACTGCTATGATAGGTAACATATAAAATTGTAAACTGCCCCATTATGCTTCTGTAGAATTCTCGAATTCTTTGGAAACATTACCAGAAAAAATATCCGCGTTAGTATGTTTTTACGTTAAATAAAATAACTTTCTGGGTGTGTTTGTTTCTACCTCGTATACAATATCTAAAAGAAACCCTGGCTCGGAACTGCAACGCTTACTTTCTATTTCATTTATGTTCTATTACGATTACTTTCTATTAATCCCGCAGCCACTATACATCAGGAAGGCCTTTACCACTTTTGATCATTTAAGGTCAAAACAATGATAAATATTGGGTATTGAAGTTGAGCAAATCTTTTGTTTCAGGATCAATATTTTTGTGGATATATTGGCCATCATTTAATTCGGGACTAACGAACACAGACGCCGAATATCAAAGAGCTGTTGTCAATACGTATTTATCTCTGGCTGCTGCTACGGTGAGGGCGTTGACAACTTCCTTCCTAATAAAAATCCTCTTTAATACCCAAACCCTCGCTAATTTTTCTGAAGATCCAAATAGAAAAATATTATATTCGTAACATGTTTTGATCACGTAGGCACATGCTGTGTATAATGTATGTTACTCACTTATTTCATAGCCCATTAATTTCTGTGAGTTGGTCTTTATTTTGAATAGTCCATACAATATTTTTCGTTGTATTTCCAAGTCGTAAATGATTGCAGTTAGCATAAATACCGATGAATAACATCTCAGTTGTACTTGGCCATAAATATTATAAAGGAATGAAAAGGTCAGAAATTATAAACGCACTATTATGGTATTAAGTAGTCTTAATTTGAGTGCATGCATTTAAATGCGCCTTATGTAGTAGATGAAGTGTTGACATTAAAATTAATCTAGTATCACTTTAGATACCTACCCTTTCCTTGGTACCATTGATACGATTGATACCTTGACACCTTAAATAATACACCGTGTTGTGGCCCCAAACGATTTAGTACCATCGCCAAAGTCATTATTTATATCTACAAGTATTTAAAAATATTTTCTTTGTGGTCGCAGTACAAAAATAATCCAGGAATTAAGAAGAATAATTTGAGTTTATGACTTTAAATTGGCCACTCTACCCATTTCGACAATTACTTCATTGTACCTCAATTTTTCCAACAGGTAACTACATTTGTCTTGTCATCAGCACTGAATGAGCACAAAGGTAAATTTGACATGGTCCACATCCAGAACTCGACCCTGGCTGGTGGAGTGGCTGTGGGCTCCGTGTGTAACATGCAGATCGGAGCTGGTGGAGCAGTGGCTATTGGAATCGGCGCGGGGATCTTGAGCGTTCTAGGATATCGTTACCTGACAGTACGTTTAGCGTCCTTTTAATATGTTATAGATTTTTTATTGCATAGATATGTGAACGGGGCTATGGCACACGAGGCGTTAATTAGTTGACGAAACTCATAAACATCCCCATATCAACCACCATAATCCAACCTTATTCATAAGGTCGAATTTTATTTCCTTAACAATAGTTACAGTACAATAGTAACAGTAGTTTACTGATGGTAGAACCTCTTGTGAGTCCGCACGGGTAGGTACCACCACCGCATCTATTTCTGCCGTGAAGCAGTAATGCGTTTCGGCTTGAAGGGTGGGGCAGCCGTTGTAACTATACTGAGACCTTAGAACTTATATCTCAAGGTGGGTGGCGCATTTACGTTGTAGATGTCTATGGGCTCCATTAACCACTTAACATCAGGTCGGCTGTGAGCTCGTCCTACCATCTAAGCAATAAAATATCTCCCTGCAGTATTTAAGCGCAGCCTTAGTCGTATCGTTGAGTATAAGTATTTCAGCGTCTTATCCTACAATGACACAAAAGATTTGTCAAATTGTACTGTTTTTAGCATAGTTTTTAGCATGTGACTGAAGTGGAGTAGCTTTCAAAGTCATAGTATTACGAGTTTATATTATATTATTTTTTACATATTAATTAATAAAAAGTGCCAACGTAAAGATATGTATTTACAATGAAATTAACACGAGAGTTTATTACCATCGAACAAAGACTTACTTAAGAGATATACTTTTTATATTATAATCCATTAAAAAAGTGTACGGTTTTGACCGATTTTTGTTAAAATTATTAGTTTTGACCTCTCAATATATGTGTAACCAACAGCCCAAACTCACAAAGATTGGCATCCTGGACACTTGCGGTGTGAACAACCTTCACGGTATGCCTGGAATCTACTCCGGTGTTCTCTCCGTCCTGTTCGCCGGTCTAGCCACCAGCGACGCTTATGGCGCTGAACTTGGCACTGTTTTTAGTGGCATTGGCCAGGTATATTAATTGTGATATTTTAACTCTATCCGTTATCTAACTAGGTGGCGTCAGTATGTGTGTTTTATTATTCGTTAGCTTACGGTACCATACCAGCCCGCGTGTGTGATTTCCTCCTTTCACAAGGAATAACTGACTTGGCATTGTCGCATTAGGATAGGAATTTGAGGAAATATTGAGTTATTATATATTAAACTAAAGTATATGCTATTACTACGGATGAATACGGAATTGGTAATATACTAGTACCTTCTATTGGGGTATAACCTAGTCATTGTTGTCTCTGTAAGAAAATAATTTTATAAGATATTATTACTTACTCAGTTAACTTTCGTCTCCTCAACTTTTAAGCTTTTAAGTTGTATGTACGTTGTACCATATCTGCCGTAATTGAAAAATAACGTACTTTGTTAAAAATTATGACCAGTTGCTCTTTACTGATAGACACGCTCATATCTGATTCGGTTCAGACCAGCTATTGAGCCCTATAAGCACAGTAACGTTTTAAGTTGAAATTATTATTCCATGGAATTAGCTACCTTCTATTTCAAATCCATAATTTATTTTAAGTTCATCCATACTACCTGGAGCCACTGCGGTCATCCACAGTGCGTTTCCAGAGGTCTTTTTTGCCACGTACCATCCGGCTATGGAATGAGCTCCCCTCCACGCTGTTTCCCGAGCGCTTTGACATGTCCTTCTTCAAACGAAGCTTGTGGAGAGTATTAAACGGTAGGCAGCGGCTTGGCTCTGCCCCTGGCATTGCTAAAGACCATGGGCGACGGTAACCACTGACCATCACGTGGGCCGTATGCTCGTCTGCCTACAAGGGCAATAAAAAAATAAAATTATAATAAAATATATAGGTGTATTAGATTAAAAACACGTTACACTATTCTTGTATTATAGAATGGCAGAACTATTGGACAACAAGCTTTGAATCAGTTCCTAGCTCTTGTGGTGACTCTGTTATTATCACTGGTATCTGGATTTCTAACAGGTAAGAAACAATTCAATACTTTACGTATCAACGAGCGAGGTGCCAAAGAGGTTGTGAGGTAAATTGCTTCCTATTTTGAGTTAACGCCAGATGAGCTTAAGTGAAAGAAAAGTGAGACCTTACAACTCATGTCTCAAGCTAGGTGGCGGGACTTACGTTGTAAATGTCTATGGGCTCCTTAACACCAGGTGGACCATGAGCTCGTCCATCCATCTTAGCAATAAATAAAAATAAAAAAGCTGTAATTCCATCTACCTAAAGATCTAAAGCTCTTTTTAATACAGGGACCTCAGTTCTAATCTTCTGGCTAAATAGCTCATCAGTCTAACACATTCATTGTTTTCATCAAAAATTTTATTGTAAATGTTAAATATATTCCAAAAAAGCTGAATTCGATATAACCTAAACGCAATTATCAAAAACATATCCAACCAAAAGCAGAGAACAAACAGACGCAGAACAAACCAACAATATGAAAATTAAAATAATAAAATGAGAGGAGCATTTAACGAAAAAAAAATCTCTTCTACTAACTCGCAAATTGAGTATGTTATGCAGTAAAGATCCAGTGAACAATTTTTTATTACTGTTGGTTTGGTAGTGATTAGAAATTGAAACTTATGACAATACCAAATGAAATCTATAGGCCAGTTACATAGTTTTAGTATGTGGTGGTAGTGCGTATTGTAAGCCCGCACAGGTAGGCACTGCCCTACTTATTCTACCGCGATGTGGTCTCGCCTTTTGGATTTGAAAGATTGGGACATCCGATATATATAATTCATTTATCAAGGGTGGTTTCCCGGCATCTACATATCTGGACATTTCTTATATTCACGGATATTCTATGGTTCCGGTAAAAAGTAACCAGCAACAACACACGAGCTCTCCCTCTCTCGTTCCGTCAAGGAGACCCTTGAAGGCCGACCTGGAGTGGGATGCTCGACTTCTGCGAGTGCATCATCTCGCGAAAGTCTTCTATTTCCACCGTAGCCACAACGATCGGAAGCGATATGTCCGATTCTATTTGCGAGGCGAAGACAGGGCGCTGCCCGAGCTACATGGGGCAGTTCGCGAGCGTGTGCTTGGCCATGTCCTCGTCGCAGCCACAGTGGTGGAACTCCATCGTTGATTCCCTTCGAGCGATGATAGCGTCGCATAGCAGGTACCCGCCGAACGCTCATGGCCGGTGAGCACGTGGGTCAACCGTGAGGTAACACGGTCGCGGCTGACCCAGTCTGCGAGAATAGAACGCACCGCCTCGACGCGGCAACGGTCCGAAGACCAGCCGACGGATTCGTCAGACGCCGAGACCACGCCTCCTGCACGGACCGCCGAGATTAGAACCTAAAGACGCCTGACTAATGGAGTCGTCGGCGAAAATAATTCTACGTCGGTCATTACCGTAAATGTTGACAAATATGACCTTGTCGAATATGGTTCTGTGGTTTAATGAATATGCAACGTCGTATATGCAACGTCTATGTCATTCGAATGCAACTCAATGCAAAAAAGAATTTGGTTGCATATTTCTAGTACATTTACTAGATAAAAAATGTTGATTGTCCAATCAAAAAGTACTTATGTACAATACATCTAGTTTCATCAAGGTGTGCTTTTATATTTTTATAGATCTTGGGTCTTTTTTGCATAAAACACTTGAATTAAATATAACTTCGCAGCCTACGAAGTGGCATTTAATTATTAAAAAGCCGTACTGTTGCGTCTGTTGGAAATTTCCTTTATAAAATGTGGAAATTCGGTTGTTTTAAAAGATTGGTCTAGTTTAGTGGCCTACAGCGGGTTCGCGATTATTTTGCTGTCGTTAAAGACGTTTGAATTTAGAGCCGCCTAATGAGCATCGAAAATGCTAAGGGCAAAGTCACTGCCTATATGTGAATTATACATCTACCACTATTTCCAGGTTGTGGGGTGCTTTTGTATTATATTGTCATCGTTAGATAACAACTTCCTGCTTGTTACTATCGCAAACAGCAGTCTGTTCCCATTTCAAAATTGGGGCGGTCGTTACGATACCTAAACAATGTGCTGGAACAACATAGTTAAAGTTTAGGGCTAACAGTAAACATATCGCAATATATAGAAATGCATTATGTAAAGTATTGTTACGCCGGTAAGAGTAACGCCATCTATCGCCGAATAGTCGAACAAATATCGAAGGATCTAGTAGCACCTAGAACGCTCGAGAAGTACAACGCCATCTATTGTCAGATAGCGGAAAACAATACTAGAGATGTGTGGAATATTCTCGATAATTCTAGGGATGTGGTATCGGTTATAAAAGCGTTGCAGGGATGGCACGCAGTCAGTCAGTAATCGGAACTACTCGAAGCGAAACAGCGAACGGATCACCTGAAGCGAAGCGGAACAAGCGAATTGAGAAGCGAAGTGTTTAAGTGTTCTAAGTGCTAGTACAGTGTTAACTTGTAATTCGGTAGAATTTTTATTTATCCCGAACCCCAGCGCGTAACAGTATAGTTCCAGTGATAATGGTCGAATAACAAAAACGGGGAAATTCCATTGAATGAATAAATCTCGTTATTATGAAATCCTCAATAAAAGGTAACCAGGCGACTGGAGATAATTGAAAAAGGCAACATAAAGCGGGAAAACGTAACATTTTCATGTAAATTATCCATACATTACAGAGTCGATGTACTTAACAGACGGTCCGTTAATGAAATAGAACGCCAGGGAAACGTTTATTTATTGAAGGATATTTTTGATCTGATTCACTTTTATTTTTTTCTAATTAAGTCATACATTTGTTTTTTTTTTAAATATTGATTCACCATACACATAAAGATACATAAATCAATCGATAGTCGCATCGACAAATTACTATAATCCCGTTAACCAATCAAAGTAATTTTGATTAGCGTAGACGAAAAAATCATCTATTTTTCACTGCCGAATAGGCAGACTAACACACGGCCCACTTGATGGTAAGTGGTTACCGTCACTCGTGGACGTCAGCAATGCCAGGGGCAGAGCCAAGTCACAGCTTACCGTTCAATACTGTCCACAAGCCTCACTTAATTCAAGTTTATTGAAGTTCATGGACACCATTTTCAACTGACTCTGTGGTGTAGTAGGTAGCGCGCTTGACTGTTGTGCCGAGGGTCGTGGGTTCGATTCTCACATCGGGCAAACATTCGTGTGATGAATATGTTTGTTTGATCTTTACCTGGGTGTACATTATCTATATATTAAAACGTATGTCAATCTCTGGTACCCATGACGCAGCGAATCCTAATTTAGGGCTGGATAACCGTTCGTGATTTGTTCCCAGTTATCTATTATTTATTACCATTTCAAAGCTGAGGTAACGAACGAAACAGAGTAAACGACTAATCCTCAAACGACTTCAATTTCTTCAAGAATTAAATTCTTCCTCAACAGCTGTAGTATTTCATGCTAATGTCAAATACATCTTATCATTTCTAATACAATCGAGTTATTTTGGAACGAAGTTCCTTATGGGACGATGCGGAGAGGTTCTCTAACCGGGAAAAAACGTCCGTAACGTAAGATTTTTATTATTTATGTATAGTCTTAGTATGATGGCTATACAGTGTCTAATGTATAGTCTACGTGATGACGGTTATTATTATTATTCATATAAATAGCTGTTTCTTTGTATATGATTGTTATATATTTTTTATAAATCATTGTGAATAAAATAAAGTTGATAACTTTGTAAAGTAATTTTTATTTTTATCAATAAAAAAATCATAGTAAAAAATGTATACCCGAATAATTATTTTCTTTATACCTCGAATAGAACTTAAAATTAATATTTTTATAATAAGGAACTTCGTTCCTATCCGGTGTCCCACGACAACACACATCTTTTTTTTTTTTTTTAATTGCAATTCAACTGTTTCCAGGTCTCCTCTCAAAGATTCCAGCACTGGAGCCCCTGAAGCAGAAAGAATGGTACAACGACGAAATCAACTGGGAATTACCTTAATCGACCCTTTGTTTAGCGACCCCGTTGTGTTTACGAAAGATTTTTATCCTCTCCGTGGATTCACAACGAAAATGTAGGTTTTACAAGGAAAACAATAATTCCCAAAAGCTTGTAGATCGACACGGGTTGTATTATTTTATTCGGATAAAAAGTATTGACTTATTAATGAGCTAAGTGAATCTGACATCGGTGGATAGATAAGCGTACTGACCACACGCCTTTAACGAATTACTGCCTATTGAAAACGTGAATGTAGCCACCTAATGTACGTTATCATAATAGAACCTCTTGTGAGTTTACTGGTGGTAGGACCTCTTGTGAGTCCACGCGGGTAGGTACCACCACCACGCCTATTTCTGCCGTGAAGCAGTAATGCGTTTCGGTTTGAAGGGCGGGGCAGCCGTTGTAACTATAATGAGACTTTAGAACTCATATCTCAAGGCGGGTGGCGGCATTTACGTTGTGGATGTCAATGGGCTCTGGTAACCACTTAACACCAGGTGGGCTGTGAGCTCGTCCATCAGAACGATGCAATAAAAAAAAAACATCAGTGAGATACGCATCATTGGGTCTCGGCAGAAATAAGACCGTGGTTCCAAAGCCTACAGGAACAAGCCTTGGCTAGTTAAATGATTTTGTATCCTTAGCGTTGATTCTAAGTATAACAGCTAAATATTTAATGCTGAGGCTATCAGCAAATACATAATTGCTTTAAAGGGACCAAACTCCACGAAGCTGATATTTTCTTTTTTAATTCTATTTTGTATTTTTTACTTTTTTTTTTTTTAGTATCAAGTTGTTTTAAATGTCTAATTTATTATCAAAAACATTAAAACCTTTTTAGATATATGAATTTACGTTTTATTATTGAAAATTGTTTAGAAAAGTATTTTGGTTAAGTAAATAGTAATATAATATTATTATCAATAAGTTTTGTTTTATGTAGCTCTCTGAGTAAGATACTAAATAAAGATGACATTTTAATTAACATGAATACTCGTATCTTTTGAATTAACACATACAAGCTTTTTCAGTTACAAAGGGATTTAAAAAAAGATTGCAAGTTTTTTTTCAACATTTCGCTCGCTTCTCTGACCTAGTGATTAGTGACTCTGAGTAACGCACTGCCGAGCTTAATGCCCGGTTAGAGCCAATATGAACATATTAAAGTATTACGTAACCATCTACCATCTATTTTCATTTTTAATATTGAATCTATATAGTATTCAAAAGATTAGTTTTTAATCAATTCGTAGCTTCTGAATCTGGACTGCCCTTCGCATCAATGTGTCAATACTAAAGGAGCTTTATGTCAAAACTAGACTCTCCACAATATGCATACGTAGAGTATGGGAGTTCTTCGGATACATTGCTTGAAAATAGGGTCACAATCATGAGCAGCTGAGGGTGACGGGAAAGATAGAGGGTAAACGTCCCAGAGGACGCAGTCCCACAAGATGGTCGGACTAAATTCGGTCTTGTCTGAACATCATGCTCCACGATGCAATCCACGAGGCCAGGGATTGCAGCAGATGGAGAACAATCCTACAAGAGAGATTGATACAGCAAAGGAGTCACGACCCTCAGTAATGAGAAGCTTCTGAATCAACATCTATCCGAAGTCCTCAATCAAGAAGGCATACAAAAGCGAAACATTCTTTTTCGAAATTCGAAAACCGAATTATTGATGTAATTCAAAAATATCCTTCCAAAAGGTCCGGACACGAAGGGAACACGGCTTACATTGCAGAACTTGTCTTAAATGCTAATAAAAGATCGCGAGCCGCTCGCTACACCCCGCGATGAATATTTCATGATGAGCATACTGATAACCAATCCCGCTGACCTTCCTCGCCTCCTTGGACACCACTAAAATGCATTAAAACCTAAGGCATAGTACGTCCATCGAGAGGTCAGATAAGATGGCGAAACTCCAAGGGTATCGGCACAGATGCGGTGCGTTTATTTTCTCATTAATTTTTCATCTCGCTTCGGTTCGAGCCCTGATGTTTATTTGGAGTTTATTGTACGGCAGTTTACACTTCGGTGTTTTTTAAATCGTTCGTACAAATTTTAGGAAAACGGATGAATAAAGACGGATTCTGTTCATGTATAAGTTTGTTGAGTCTCTATATCGGGCAAGGATTAATAAGACACTTGTTCAGTTAAGTGAGTAAAGTAAATTGGGATTACAACCTAACGTGCTATCGACAGCCCGACAATCCCGAGCATAACTGTTATTTAATTATCACTAACACATACATATATTTGCTTTTGGGACATTTGTGGTCCCTACAAGTTTATTTCGGAAAGGTTTTCAAAAATTGTCTTCTTTCTGTCAAAAAAAAAATGTGTGCGTGTACTAGTGTACACACGTAAGAAGTGAAACTTGTTTATGGCCTTATTTTTCGAAAAATGATCTACATGCAACTTTCTAGAAATTGGTTAAATAAAGTTAAATTAGATAAAGTTTAAACAAAAGGATTTTATTATCATAGACATGAATACAAATAATACAATTATTTCACTTTACCTTTTTGCTACTNTGTCAATGCCGTCAATTAATGCACATATTTGGTTATATTCACCACAAATCTTTGATAAAGGGGAATATCTAAGGAGGTTTGTTCTACTTGCGGGAATATGGAAAATTTCAGTAATAGGATGCCGTGGGCAGTGGTATGGAACGCTAAAGTTGATTTTCTGAAGTAAGTGGCTACAATCTATGCTTCCGGAAATTAGTTTTTGTAGGAACATGATATTAATTATTCTACGACGGTTGCCGAGCGATATCATTTTAAAATGTTTAAGACGTAGATCATATGTGGTACGGTAAGATATGCTAGAAGAATGGAATGCCAAGTGCCTAGTGAATGCACGCTGTACGCTCTCAATACGCTGCGAGTAAGTAGCGTAATGGGGACCCCAAACTACTGATGCGAATATCGTATGACTATAAGCATAAATCTGGCATATGCTTATCTACATGGAAAATTTCAAACCTAATCTTTATAGTTCTGTACATTTGCTTGCATTATCATCTAATTCGTATCATTATGTCCAAAATTTTGAGGCTCATCAGAATGTTAGTTTAAAATAAATAATAGTTTAAAAAAACTACCAAAATGCGCTTTTATAGAAAATCCAACNACCTGGGATTATTGCAATTACAAAATGTATTCCGTGACCCACCTTGAGACATGAGGTCGGTTTCTCAAATGCGCATCCATACTTCAGAACATACAGCCGTTAATTAAAAGATGGCGCGTAACGGAAAAATGTGACGCGTAACCGAAAAATGTGACGGTAAATTTTTTTCCAACGCCGATAAGGAAGTTTCACTTCAAAATTTAAATCTATCAATAGATAGTCGTCATCGTCCGCCATCTTCGTCGGTCTACCACATCACCGAGATGGAGACCTCACAGAAGTAGGCGAAGAACGAGAGAGGGAGACCCGTTGAGGATAACTACGATTTACAATAAATCTGTATTTGTTTTCTTTCTATTCATTTTATTATTCCCAAACATTTAAACTTCCGTTTGCATTAAGTGAGCGTGATGTTTTATCTCGGTGATCTCATGATGTCATGTACATTCTGTTTGTGAATAGATCACTGACACTCGTCTGATCTGGTCCTTCTAGGCTTATTTTATTGTTATTTTTTATACGTTTGCTTTCCCGAACAAATATATTATGTATGTGCGTGTACGTTTATTGAGAAAAATATCTATACTAACATTATAAAGAGGAAAGATTTGTTTGTTTGTATTAATAGGCTCCGAAACTACTGAACCGATTTGAAAAATTTTTTCAAGTGTTTAGAAGCTACACTATTCCAGAGTGACATAGGCTATAATTTTTTTTAAAAAAAAATAGGGATCCTTACTAAAACTCCAATAGTCTAACTCAAGGTGTAAAAGAATTACCTAAAATATTATTTACATCCCGTGCCCTGTGAAAACTATTGATGATAGAATAAAATAATGTACTACGACTTTGTAGAACATATTATTATTTACAAAAAGTGTCGGGACAGCATATGTCTAACTATTATAGTTATGCCGCAATAAGTATTATTTTATTTTTAAAAATAAAACAACTTCAAATATCGTTAAAATTTTTGTTAAAGATACGAGCGGAGCCGGAGCAGGCCGCTAGTCACTGGTGGTAGGACCTCTTGTGAGTCCGCGCGGGTACGTACCACCGCCCCGCCTATTTCTGCCGTGAAGCAGTAATGCGTTTCGGTCTAAAGGGTAGGGCAGCCGTTGTAACTATACTGAGATCTTAGAACTTATATCTCAAGGTGGGTGACGCATTTACGTTGTAGATGTCTATGGGCTCCAGTAACCACTTAACACCAGGTGGGCTGTGAGCTCGTTCGCACATCTAAGCAATAAAAAAAAAAGAAGTCGTATATAAAGTACAACAATAAATATAATATATATGTGGTTGTTGGACACAAGAAATAATAAAGAATTAATGATGCTATTCCGTTGGCAGAAGTCGATTCAAAATTCACTCTAACGAGACTGCATATTTTGATAGCGAGTTGAATGTAAATTAGGCGGGGGCTTCGAAATGGAACATTGATAATTATTATTCCGGGTACACCTTGCCACGCTCTAGTCCGTTTTGTGGATAAATAATAGATACTTTGATAACGAGCGCGGTTTTGTGGAATCATCAGGAACTCTTAAGCAATGTACTCTTCATTTATTCCATTTTTATAATTTAACTTCATTTCAACCATACATAGCTTAGTATTTTAAAATATAACCTTTCTATCATTTTTTCTTTATATGTTTTATTGCATGAATGGGTGGACGAGCTTACAGCCCACCTGGTGTTAAGTGGTTACCGAAGCCCATAGACATCTACAACCTAAATGCCACCACCCACCTTGAGATATAGGTTCCAAGGTCTCAGTATAGTTAGAACGGCTGCCCCACCCTTCAAACCGAAAAGCATTACTGCTTCACGGCAGAAATTAGCAGGGTGGTGGTAGCTACCCGTGCGGACTCACAAGAGGTCCTACCACCAGTAATCTCACACTAATAATTAAAGCACAGAAATAAAATGGATTGAAAACGTTCTTTTTTATTCCTCTCGCTAAATAGCTGGACTGCAGAAGTGGACGATAAGGTGGAACCTACCCTTGCAGGTTTATAATACGACTTACCACCATACAAAAGTAACACGCATGCAGTGCGACGTCACGCCGCGCGGTTATTCACAAACACTACACGAGCGCAACATGTGAATGTGTTGAACGCGAGCTACGTCGTAGGCGGAGTGTGGGGGGTGTTAGGTTTTATATTCGTTACGGAAATTCTTGAATCGGTCGCCGCGCTCAAAGCTCGCGATAAAAGCTACGCAATAGCTTAAAAACGAAATGTCAAACTTTATAACTCTAATAGCTTATAGCTATTACAAATGTTTATTACGCGACGCTATTCCTACATAGTGGAAATAGTTCGTGAACACGTGCTACGTACGTTTTTATCGGCGTGCTCTCCGACAGGCTCTTCGCTCGAGCACTTTGAACGTCTCATGCATTAAGCGACGAACATTCTAAACTTCTCAACTGTAAGACAACTAATCATGAGCACGACACGAAAATTTTAACGATAATCAACCAATATTAAATTATGACTTACCGCGAATGGCCCATAACAAAGAAATCGTTGGCTTTGTTATTGGTTCGAACACTTTTACCGAAGCCGTTCCAAATGGGATATCGGATGACGAAACAAACAGGGCCCCGTCAATTAAAGTGTTAGTGTCTGCGACGCTATATAGGCCTTTCCCGTTGAGTTTCTTGCTGGATTTTCTCAACCTGTCGCGATTCCGATCCGTTAGTAGATTCGTTAGCGAAGCAACTGCCCTTGAGCTGTTAGGTCTCCTTTGGAGGCGCTCGGGCAGTTGTTAGCAAATCCCACCTCTCCTGGCTGAGCCCTTGCTCGCCCACCTGTCCTGGTGAAACCGGAAAGGCCTCCGGGCCACCAGTAATTACTAGTTCATAAAAAAAAAATGTATGTATATAGGTCTTTTTTTGCAATGAAGGGCTACTTACTGGTAGCGAGTAAAGCCTCGGCCATTATGGAAGGGATTTGCTAACAGCTGCCCGAGCGCCTCCAGAGCAGATCTAGCAATATAGAGGCAGCTGCTTCGCGAATGAATCTACTACCGAATCGACTGTATAGGCCTTCGTGCATTAGTGTCTTTTGTAAAATAAGGAAATAGAACCATGTGGTTGAAGCTTTCTAATACTGATATTACAGTAAGGTTTTACATTTTAATAGACGAAATAATCTGATCACAAACTGTTCACTTAAAGCTGTTTTGATTGGATGATGACAATGTCATTGAAAACATTTAGTACATAGGAATGCCGAAATAAGTTTCCCGAATTTCCCTATAATCCTTTCCATCAACCACGCCACAAGGAAAACAAACTTGTAATTCAATCGTAACGGGGGGTTGGTTCGTTAAATCCCTTTCGTTGGGCGCATCTATAAAGATCATTGCCTCTTTGTACCTGGCCGGTCGTCCGTTATTTAAGCAAATGTCTTCCTTATGATGTCTGGAGCTATGAAACCAACGTTTTTAATTATTTATTTACTCAATTTGTGAAAACCTCTCTCCCAGATAACCGTCATATGGATAGCAATTACACCAATGGCAAGGTGACTTGTCATCCCTCAAGGGTTATTCCCCCCGCTCTGTTTATTTCTTCCACGAAGCATATTCATCCATCTTCATAATAATATACAAAAAACAAAAATCGTGCACGTCCAAATTGGTGCACGTGAAAGAAGTCAAACTTCTTTTGCAGTGCGTAGTATTGTGGTTTTCTTCATTTTTCATCCTTAAATAAAATTTCTCTTATGCTGTGTTTAATTGAAACGACCAAGCTCGCTTTGTCCTTTCCCTCTCTTCGCGGTCGAGTAGTTCGCGAGACGCTCTGTCTATTTTCTCACTCTCATTCTTCCTAAATTGTATATTTTCCATCTCTAGTCGTAACGAATCTGTCGCGTGTTAAATTTCACTCTCAACGCACCTAAAGAAGTTTCACTTCAAAAAAGTAGATCGCCGCGTTTTTAGTGGCCAAAACATAGTCAACGGGAGCTTTATGACGGGCGATGTAATCTGTGTAGTTCACCATAACTGCACGGTCCGTTACTGCTTTACACCTAACTACGATACACTTCATTAATTGGCTGATGAATGACGCGTGCGTGAGAGGTTGCGTGACATCGAATTACTTTAATTACAATATGATGCTCCTAAAAAGACCATGTGTTAAGGATATGTGGCTGTAGTGCCTTCAAACACGGACCAAGACGCACCAAGAACAACCCATACGGGTGATAAGATAGTAAGCACGGGTAGATATTATCACCATAACTCTGCCGAGAACCAACTATGCGTTCCACTGTAAAGAGATAAATAGCCGTGATAAAAAAACACGTGTGTAATTCACATGTGTTAGAAGTGAAACCTTCAAACATTTTGGCTTCAAGATAGATGCGACGAATGTAAAATTTCGGGAAGAGGATAATTGCTGGTTTTAATAGTTATCATAGTGATACATTTTTTTTTTTCTTTTTTATTATTTAACATTTTATTCGTATATATTACATAGATTTATTCAGAATGTATTATATAAGAAGCGGAGCATAAAGAGAACCACGAATATAAGAAACATTATAATGCTTCCTTTAATGCTTGCTATCTCATTTTCTCCCACGTTAAATCTTAGAAATGGATGTGTCTGTCTCTTTTTACTGTCGCTTTTTCGTTTCATCGACTTTCGAATCACAGCGATGCTAAAGAATTTTTTGCTTAAAAAAAAATTTTAGTCTTCGAACTCGTATCTCCAGATGAGTGGCAGGATTCATTTTGCAATGTCTATGGCCTATGGTATCCACTTAACACCACTGAGCCGTGAACCTATCCACGGAGCTATTTGCCGACATTAAACAAACTAAGGAAGGCTTTATATTTCCTACAAGAGTTGTAGTCAGGTGCAGCACTGGTCACCGTCCTCGTCGAACCCGTCACTTGCGACGAAAGGCTCGATGAGCGAACTAACCCATAGACACAGACCACTGAGTTTCTCGCCGGATCTTCTCAGTGGATCGCGTTTCCGATCCGGTGGTAGATTCTGCGAAGCACTGCTCTTGCTAGGGTCAGTGTTAGCAACTCTCCGGTTTGAGCCCCGTGAGCTCACCTACAAACGTTAGGGCGAAGCTGAAATAGCCTCTCAAGGCCATCAGCATAGGTAAGAAAAAAAAAATTGCTGATGAAAAAATTAGTATTGCAGCGTGGACTATACGGCTTATCTTCTGATCAGACGTTGTTGTAACTTAAACCTCATGTGTCATTGTGTTTACTGTGATATCTTTTTCTATGGTATTCTAACAATGCACTCTAAAGCATCCTGAGCTATCGATTTTATATAATAACAAAACAAATAAATCAGTTATAAAGAATAAAAAGTCAAAAATGTCAGATAACACTCACAAGTTATTATTACATTTGGAGGATTAAGATAAAACCGTTCTTAGATACAAATATAATTTGAAACTCGAAAAACCTTCTTTAATAAAATGCTCTTATGAACTCTGACTTTGGATACTTATGTTTCTTGATGCAGAAATAATACAAGAAAGTAAGTTAAAAAGTATAATTGAAATATTTCTTTAACGAAGTTGGTAAAGAAACAAAAGTTTTCAAATCTTTTTGCCTTTTTTCGTTGAGTTAAAATACTTTACGAATGATTCCGTACATTTTGCGAATGTGAAATGAGATTATTCATCGAATTACATTTTAAAATACTTTAGAAGCGATTCAATGATTTGAATGAAACAGCAATTTGATTGATAAAGTTTGCAAGTTTTTATGTTTATTAATTTGATTGTCGTGGTCCTTAATTCCGGGGGGCATGTGGCCTGGTGCACTAATATCGAGCTGTGGAGGCTCAGACAGATATGTTCAGAAGAATATCTGCCACTATACAGGCCAGTATGCGGCCTGCATTTAACTACTAAATATTTACTAAACCGGGATGGTTATTTTTTTCTGGTGGTAGGACCTCTTGTTAGTCCGCACGGGTAGGTACCACCACCCTGCCTATTTCTGCCGTGAAGCAGTAATGCGTTTTGGTTTGAAGGGTGGGGCAGCCGTTATAACTATACTTGAGACCTTAGAACTTATATCTCAAGGTGGGTGGCGCATTTACGTCGTAGATGTCTATGTGCTCCAGTAACCACTAAACACCAGGTGGGCTGTCAGTTCGTCCACCAATATAAGCAATAAAAAAATAAAAAAAGACATAAACAAAACCGTTTACGGAAATGAACAACATTCTCCCGAAATATTCTAAAGTTCAGAAATCCATTTTTAGTTATATTAGAAAAGTTTCACGTTCGGGTCACGTCCGAAAGTTTTCAGTTGAGTTCGACGAACAACTGATATGTTTCTGGATATTTTAAGATTCATGCCCCTTAAGCAGTGGACATTATGGACATAGGACTTTACACACGTGGTCTCTACAAAACTTTCTGTGCTCAGTGCGAGTTTTTTAACGTTCTCGATAGCGTAAAAGTTAACTCCAATTAGTATGCAGTTGGAACAGCGCCCCTAGCGGCAAACGTTAAAAAACTCGCACTAAACACACTGTATTATGTACAACTAGGCATTACCGTTCTGCCTGTTTGGGCTTTGAAACAATGCATTCCGGTTTGAAGGGTGAGACAGTCCTTGCAACAGATTCGAAGCATTGACCTCCTATCTGAAGCTATAAGGCAGATTTAATGACGCATATTTGCACCTAGCCAATACTTCTTCTTCTCCATCGCTCCCTCATTACTGAGGATCGTGACTCCGTTTCAGCTTGTCGACTGCCAGCCTCCATCGGTTCCGGTCAGTTGCTTAGTGTAGTGCAGCGTTAAGTGGTCCGCTGGTTTTCTCGGAGATCTGGTCGGACCAACGTTTGGGGCTCCGGCCTCTACGACGTTTTCCTTCGAGTTTTCCAGTGACCATCAGACGTTCCAAGTTATCTACACCTCTGCGGGCAACGTGGCCAAAGTAGTGCATTATGCGTTGGAGACAGGTGGTAAACAGGCATTGAGCGTTCTCCATTTTAAGCTGTTATAGGACCGAAATGTTACTAGCCAATACTGAACAATGAAAAAAAAAAGCCCCAACGGTCCGGCGTCCCGAGGGGGAGGGTGATGGGAGAGATGTGCTCCGCACTAAACGCTTTACTTTCCCCCCTTTGCCTCTTCATGAGTTCTGTCTCATGCGAGGTTTGAACGTTGGTTGTTGAGTGACAGGAGGTTTTAGTCAGTTCGACTCTGACATGCTCCGCCCTCTATCCCCAGTGGAGGGCGGAAGTCCGGCAATTTCCTCCTGACCAAAAAAAAAAAAAAACAGACATCTATGAATTTTAACAGACGTCCGCATTCGAAATCGCGCGATTCGCCTGAACCGCCTCGCCACCCGTAAACAAAATTCACACCTGAAAAATCCCTCGGAAAAATGTAATTTAACATCTTCAGCGGCTCCGGGCCTCGAGGGGCGTATTAAAAAAACTTCGCGCCCGACCCCGGGACATTAATTAAACCAAACGAGCCTAATTTCGGGTTACGCCTTTCATGCTAATTGAAATAAATGAAAAGTTTAAATCAGTTTACTGCAGAGGACGAATGTCTTTGGTCTGCTATTTAAAACCGTAAAATGCACAAGTGTTTTCTTGGATTTTCTCGAGACGCAGACGTGATGAAACTTCTCTTTAAATTTCATTACGCATTTGTTCTTATATTTACGTTTAAATACGTCTCGATGGTTGAGTTGGTGACTGACTACTCTTCCACGCGCCGAGTTTCATTCTCCGCCAGGGTTTTTGGAACGAAGTTCCCTATGGGATGATGCGGAGGGATACCCTAACCGGAAAAAAACGTCCGTAGCGTAAGATTTTTATTAGTAATGCACACAGTGAACGACTTAACTTTGTAATAACGTACAAAAAATAAGAAATCATTGTGAATAAAATAAAGTTGATAACTTTGTAAAGTAATTTTTATTTTATTTTTATCAATAAAAAAATCATAATAAAAAATGTATCCGAATAATTATTTTCTTTATACTTCGAATAGAACTTAAAATTAATATTTTTATAATAAGGAGCATCGTTCCTATCTGGTGTCCCACGACACCACACATCTTTTTTTAGAGTCTAAGTACAATTATCTCCGATCTGGGTGCCGTGAAATATGAAACATGTATGCGTTAACTTATTTTTCTACTATTTGCAGTTTTCGATACTGGAATTTTAACGTATGTAACCATTGGAGTTCGTAAAACGATAATTATAAACGCAAAATAAAATATATAATATTCGGGGGTTGGTGCTTCCCGCTTCCGTAGGTTTAACCCGCGATTCCCTACAAGTGACCCCTGGGTGGTGCTAAACGGGAGCCGAAAACATAACCGGTGGTAGGACCTAGTCCGACTGGCTGGCGACCACCCTCCAACTAGAGTCCGCCGCCAAATAGCCTAGCTGTGTTCCGGCGTGTGGGTTGGAGAGCCAGTTCTATCNGTCGACTACCCGTCGTCTTCGGGGTGACGTTGCGAGTATAGTGCTGACCGCAGGAACCCTCCTCGGGCTCGCACTCCGCGCAGAGATCAGACGTCGGGCGAGAAAGTGCAAGGGGCGTTGTTTAATGGGTAGGGACCTAAAAACATCCTTGGGACCGCGATCTCCTCCCAACATCTGCGAACCGTAAAGTCCAACATACTCCGCGCGCCCCCTAGGTCATTTCATATGAGGTTCGCCCCCCTGCCCGAAAAGAAATAGTAGGTAAATGTACCGCGTGTCTTTTATTCAAGTGGTCCACAGACTTAAGATAGAACAGATTTTTATTTAATTGAGACTTTGATCTTAAATCTAAACGTAGAAGATGGAATTCACTTTTGTAGTGTCGCTGTGGTCCGATAACCTATCTATAAGTATATAACTTGGTTCTTTAAGAATGCAGCAGAAACTTCAAATCTAAAACTAAAAGAAAACTAAAAGTATCGGCGCGTGCTCAATCTCGAACCTGAGACATCCTAAGATAAAACCCACAAAATACTGAGCCACAGACGCAATTATACCCAGAACATTCCAGACACTTAATCAAGTTAACAGTGTTTAGTGCTTCAAGTTATCGTAAGTATTTAATTAACATTCTATGGAGACATTAATGAAGGTTCTAGACATTCTAGAAGTTTATATTGTATCTGTAACGTTTAGCTGACGCATAGTGAAGCTTATTCTTTATCAAAATACCAAGATTTCTAGATAGCTTGATAAAGTTTGTCATGTGCTTGAAACTATCTTCATTTAAAACTTTAGAAGAACCGTTAGAAGTGTTAATTGTTGTTATAGGTTATGTTTCTGATCTCAATCGTAGATCAACAAAAGTACCGAGAGTCAAAATGGGAGGTAATTCGTGTCACATATTTTTTATTTTTTTTTATTTTTTTTTATTTATTTATTTAGACACACCAACAGCAATACACACAAAACATTCAAGCTTAAAATTAACATGTATAAAATTAAGTACTGGTATGTAAGCCAGTTACAGGCATGTACAGAAATCTCTTATAACACACTATGACATTTGAAAACAACATCAAAACAAGAGCTAACTACACACACTACTAACTTCACAGATTACTAAATAAGAAATAATGCACATATTTATATAGTAAAAAATTATAAATAAAAATTATAAAACTATAAAAAAATTAAAAAAGTCGAGCGCGGCAATGCAAAAAATATAAATACATAGAACAGACTGCGCAATGTAATCAGAATGACATTCTCTCATCAATTATAAGCAAAGGAACTTGGATACTAGTTTGTTTTTGAGACCAGGACACGTGTCGTTAAAAATGTCAATGCCGTCAATTAATGCACATATTTGGTTATATTCACCACAAATCTTTGATAAAGGGGAATATCTAAGGAGGTTTGTTCTACTTGCGGGAATATGGAAAATTTCAGTAATAGGATGCCGTGGGCAGTGGTATGGAACGCTAAAGTTGATTTTCTGAAGTAAGTGGCTACAATCTATGCTTCCGGAAATTAGTTTTTTTAGGAACATGATATTAATTATTCTACGACGGTTGCCGAGCGATATCATTTTAAAATGTTTAAGACGTAGATCATATGTGGTACGGTAAGATATGCTAGAAGAATGGAATGCCAAGTGCCTAGTGAATGCACGCTGTACGCTCTCAATACGCTGCGAGTAAGTAGCGTAATGGGGACCCCAAACTACTGATTCAAATATCGTATGACTATAAGCATAAATCTGGCATATGCTTATCTACATGGAAAATTTCAAACCTAATCTTTATAGTTCTGTACATTTGCTTGCATTATCATCTAATTCGTATCATTATGTCCAAAATTTTGAGGCTCATCAGAATGTTAGTTTAAAATAAATAATAGTTTAAAAAAACTACCAAAATGCGCTTTTATAGAAAATCCAACTAAAAAATAGAAGCGTGGGTGCATGGTATCAGTAGTTATAAATATTTTATGAACAGATATGAGTAGAAGGGCTATTTTGATAATATCGTGAAAAGCACCCCCACGCTTTTTTACAATAAAATAATTTTTTCTTACACTATTTTTAATTCAAAGCTTTTAAAATTTATTTTCTATTTTTTAGTTGGATTTTCTAAAAAAGCGTTTTTGGTAAGCGTTTTTTTAAACTATTATTTATTTTTAATTTTTTAGTTGAATTTCAATTTTTTCAATATTATTATTTCTTCAATATTGAATTGTCATCGGTCCTTAATAAGTATACCAAATTTCGAGTTAATCCGACGTTTTGAAGGGGGTCAAAATCATGTTCAAAGATTCCGTTACAAACATACATACATACGTCTGAAGCTAATAAAATCGTATTAATGAATATCAAAATGACACTTGTGTAAGAATGTGAGTTACTATGTAAGTGTAGTAAAGTGGGTGCGGCTTCACTACGCCCGCAACTTCAAATCGACAGTCAAACGATTCAGCGGACATTGCCTCTTTATGGCACATTAGCGACAAAAGAAGGACTATTATGCCGCCTGGATCCGCTTAACGACTGCCATAGTTCACGCGGAATCTTTGGATTAGGCCGCTATTTGTAACAGTCAAGAACTGTCGCTCTTACCCTATTTACCAGGGCGGACTAAAGAATCGGCATGTTAACATTTTCATTCATATTCATTAAGTTTGTTCAACTGTGTTCATTACGTAGAAACAAAGCTTTACCCTAATACCAAATGCAAGACATCCTTATGCGATGACGGGAATAGAAAAGAAGGTGAATTTAGAACTGCATGAAGTACGTATTTTGTACATTGGATTAAATGAGTTGTAAATATAAATCCACCTGCTGTTTAGCGATTAGTGTAGCCCATAGACATCAACAAGAAAATTTTGGAGCACACCATAAGAAATTAAATGGAAGTCCCTATAGTAATAGCAGAAAACGAATATTAAGATCAATGTTCCTTGATAAATAACCGGACCCGGCGTTATCCTATGGGCTGAAAATAGTGGGAATATGTATAAAGGATATAGTTTTGAATAGCCGTACATTTTCCTAAGAGGCTTCGAAGTCGTCGTGGCTTAAGGGATAAGACGTCCGGTGCATTCGTGTTGAGCGATGCAACGATGTTCGAATCCCTGGCTTGTACCAATTTTTCTAATGAATTATGTACTCAACAAATGTTCACGATTGGCTTCCACGGTGAAGGAATAATAACATCGTGTAATAAAATTGAAACCCGCAAAATTATAATTTGCGTAATTACTGCTGGTAGGACCTCTTGTGAGTCCGCGCGGGTAGGTACCACCGCCCTGCCTATTTCTGCCGTGAAGCAGTAATGCGTTTCGGTTTGAAGGGTGGAGCAGCCGTTGTAACTGTACTGAGATCTTAGAACTTATATCTTAAGGTGGGTGGCGCATTTACGTTGTAGATGTCCATGGGCTCCAGTAACCACTTGGCACCGAGTGGGCTGTGAGCTCGTCCACTAATCTAAGCAATAAAAAAAAAACCTGTATATAATGGTGTCAAATGCTCAGGTGATGTGATGTGTATTTTTAAATTAATATCTTAAGCAATACTATACAGTTTTATAAAGCTCAATTTACATCGTTCCACCCCAATTTACCTCATACGGCTGCAACCGAAAATTCACATAAGTGGTTTTCAATGTAGCTACTTTCGTCTTAAGATAGAATCCCGATATTTCCGACCGCATGCTCACCTCAAACATTCTCGAGAGACGTGGTCGAGCATTACTAGTTAAAACCAATCAATAGATTGCCCAATTCATTCAATTTGCGTATTTATTACTCGTAAGACGTTATAGTAAATGAGCAGATGCATCATTCTGTTTATTTCCACCGCGATGCAGTCTTCCAAGTTTAAAGATTCTATTATACATTACAAATCACACTTCGATCTCATGTCTTAGAATTAATTGATTTCAACGGTCGTGTTGTGCGGTCTATGGGCTCCACTAACTGCTTAACATCAATTGAGCTTCTCTGCCCGTATAGTGCAATAAAGAGTCACATTTTAACGGTAGGTACCAGCGTGGCCGTCCCCTGACGTTGCTAACATTTATGAGCGACGGTGACCATCCACCATCAGATGGGCCGTATGCTCGTCAACAATGTCATCATTCTGTAGTAATATCTCAAATATAACATAATATCCTCAAAGTTTTTAGAGTAAGACTTTATTGATGTGATTACCATACTGCCAGACGATGTTACTAAAATACTATTAGGCGGATAATTCTCTAAAAAAAATTACTTAGTATCTTTTTATTTTTTTATCTCATCATCAGCATAGTTGATTATTAGTGATGAGGCATATTACAATCCTGCACGTGTGAGTTGTAGCATGATTACTTCGTTTTTCCGTTTTGACACAAAAGAATGGCAAACATGTGAATTATGAAACACATACATATGTAATTTTTTTATAGCTTAGATCGGTCGACTAGCTCACGGCCCACCTGATGTTAAGTGGTTACCGGAGCCCATAGACATCTACAACGTAAATGCCGCCACCCACCTTGAGCCATGAGCTCTAAGGTCTCCCATTTAACTACTTGCATTACATAGGCAGGGTGGTGGTACCTACCTGTGCAGACTCACAAGACGTCCTACCACCAGTAAATCTATAACGTATTTATGTTATGTTTAATCAATACCGTTACGACGCCAAGTAAACTACATACAATGTAATGTACTCGCATGTTTCACTTCAACTATAAACTTGAACTGAAATAGCTAGCATAAAAGTATGTGTTAGAACTCAGTCGATCTGTTCAGAATTCCATTTAATTTATGAGGTAACACGATCAGCCTCGCTCAATGGACGAACATGTTTGACCCACGTCAAATGCAGGCAGTTACCGAACACTCATTGTATCCAACAAACATTTCCATTCGATATCCTTAGTTATTTCATCTATGCAATCACGAATAAGTGATCTAAAAGTGTTACTAGACGTATGACACATTGCGAGACTAAGGGATATTCAATTTGCATTCGCAAAGAAAATCAGTGATTCAAAATTGTCTATACTACTTGCAAGCTTTAAAAAAGAGTGGTAAATAAAATAAGCTGTTAGTTTTAATGTGTTAACCGCGAAATAATTACATTAATAAAATAATAGCCACCTGGTCTATGATACACTTACACCTTAGGAGTAGGGGACCCCTACGTCTAGGGTGCGTGTAGGACTGAACGGTCCACAACTGTTGGGAGCGGACCACGGGCCCAAGGGTTGGAAGGGCGGAGATTGGACGTTGAGGAGTCGTTTGGTGGGTAGAGCCCTAAAAATATCCTTGGTCACTCTACTCTCAGACTCAGGGCAGTCTACTCCCAACAAACCGTCAAGTCCCATATACCTCGAGCATCTTCTAGACGCGAATACCTTGTATGAGGCCCGGGTCGCTGTCGGAAACAAGGGGTGCAAGTTGAAAATAGGACGAGGAAACAATGCAAAATTATTACAGACTGGTATCCTAGAAACAGTAAGCACAGCAGAGGAACTTAACGAAGGAGATGAAAGGGCAAATTAAAACTCACAGTGAACCTTAATCTTAACTTGGAGTAAACTGTCTCGCGATAGAGCCCGAGGGACGAAGTTAAAGGGAATCTATACCAAGAGTCATACTGAATATAGTATTATAATATATACTATTAATGGACCAGACTAAAAACCACTTCTAAATATAAAGCCATTATATTTTTTTATTATAGGAATTATTTCTACGAAAACTGTCGTAAAATATTTATTTGCCAATAAAATCTAGTGAGTCCAACAATACTGGTACTCGGAATCGCTTTGGGCATGTCGCACTATCACGATAGCTATTACGGGCTTCAATTGATTTTTATTTGATTTACAAAAATATGAAAAGAATTTTAAGAATGATTTACTATTAGAAGGAAACCAATCCAATGTCGAAACAGAATGTAATACTTGGAACAATTTTGTTTAACAAAAGAACGTTTTCAAAAAAAAGTTAACAATTTTCGATCAAACTGAGCAATAGTCTCTTACCACTAGGAGTAAAATGGCGTTCGTAATGCGACTGCTTCTTCAAACACGGGTTGAAATACTTCTATTTCACTACTAAATCATAATCTACATGCCGCTGAGAAAGACTGATGAGTGTTTGAGGCACAGAAACCATAAAACATAATATATATTTTATATATTTATTAATAAAAAGCATTACAATTTTCAAAGTTTCATAAAATTTCAAATCAAATAGGAGAACTCTAATCTATCTATCATTAATTTTGATAATACATAAACACAACGAAACTCAGCAGAATCATTATACAAAAGATTTAGATAATTCCGTTAACAATCACGTAATTACTATAATGTTCCGTCAATGATTTACCAGAATTAAATGCCTCTCCTACAATATTAATATATGGTTCGTGTGCACAAACGTTTTTAAATTTAATCTCAAATCTAATCTGTAGTATCTCAAAATAATATGGCCTAATCAGCAAACTTAATGATATATATAACTACGGTTGCTTAGCATGAAGGGACGGGAAAAATAGTCTAGGAAATAGCCAACCGGAATCTTGCTTATTTCTGTCGGTACACAGCTGAAGCTGTTTGATATGCGGACACAGTCGGAGCGAACTAACGTTGCCGGCGGAGTCCCTGAAAAGCCTGAGGCTTTTAACGACATTCGTATAAAAGTATTATTATTATGTTACTCCTGTACATTAATTGACGACCATGCGGCTCACCTGGTGTTAAGATGTTATTATACCGGAACTTATAAGGTGTATATATAGCACCAGCTACTTTGAGATGTGAGGTTCAAGTCTCCAATATTCTATCCAAAGTTTGAAACGAGGATTAGTATCTATCAGTTGACATAAGTACGCATCTATTCCGATCAGAGTTAGGTTTAGATTAATTAAATGACAAGAAAAAACACGCAAGACGAAACATAAGTTGTGCGAACTCTGTGTGTCGTCAATGCATAAAAATGTGTGTGTATCAATCACGTGAATAATTTTAAATCGGAGTACCCACATGATGCCGGATTAGGCCGGCCGCAAAACTTCCGAAATCAATCCGAAGTGTTTGATTGGATGGGATAATTATATACAATCATTTTTACATTACTTAAATTTTAACAATAAATTTTACTCTATCGTGAATTGAACTTCCTTTACGGACATAAATCTTTGTGATATAAAAGTAATTCAAGTTATCACTTAGTTAGTCAACCTAAAATATACTTATTATACTGAAATTAGTGTAAACACCCAAATCTTATGGCTCCGGTAACCACTTAATACCAACTGGGCTGTGAGATCAAACACACACACAGCTAAAAAAAAAACTCATGTTTTGGTACGAGGCCAGCCTTATTTTTTACTACGAATCATATTACTTACGGTACTTGTGTAAATCATTATTCAAGGGTTGGCAGAAAATTAGTTTTTTTCGTTATGTTCAAGTATTCTTTATACTGAAACTGTTTACTTGGGAAATATTATTTCTTCGTGAAATCGATTATACTAATAGAAAACTATCTACAATATTCAGCTTGATATACCCTTTGTGGGTCACCTTATTGTCCTCCTTATTGGATGTCACCTTATTGACTCTGTATATTCATATGTATATTATGATAATAATATCAGTGTTAAATTCAATCTTGGCCTGAATATAAAATTTAATTTACGACATATAAACTCACCGACGGAATGTTTGGATCAACTGTCACAGATTATGCATTTAAATTTAATTTTCTCACAAGTTCAGTAAATGGACTTTAATAAATTATTTCTCGTCATTTGTTCCCTTTACCGATGGTAATTTTTCTGATGATGTTATATTTTAAGGCTTCAACAAAAAATAATCCACTGATGCGATGCGCAGATAATGTAAGCCTTAATATAGGCTTCTTCCATCGGCCTCACGGTAATTTTCATAGATGGATAATAAAATCTTGTCTTTGAAGTATCTATTATTATTAGTGGTCCCCCAGTAGTCGAAATTAGAGTGTAATTAATTGAAATTATAAGTTCGAACATTGTTAGAGTTCTATTGTCAAAGGCTTATTATACTTCTATAAACGCAGATTTTGCCAAGACTACACTATACTCGTGGACAAATTTTAATAATATTAAAGATAAGCAATATTAACCTATTCTCAATATGACCACAGACTTTAGCAATAACAAAAGTTGGACAATAAACAATGAGTACGTATTATATATTATGTGTGAGTGTATCAAATACTTGGTAGTGTGTGTAATGTTTATTTATTATTGATTTAATGTATAATTATTAATGCCTAATTTTAAAAAAATATAAGCATTCTGTAATCCTTCCTTATATTCTCTATATGTGTGGGAAATTTCGTACTCCTTTGTACTCCGTAAAAAGGGTTACAAAGTTTTTGCTTTACGTACTCATCTGTATATCTATATATATAAAAATGAAACCCGTTTTCCGTTGTCACGACATAACATGAAAACGGCTTGACCGATTTGGCTAATTTTGGTCTTGAATTATTTGTTGAAGTCCAGAGAAGGTTTAAAAGGTTAGATAAATATAAAAATATTCGGAATTAAATAAAAAAAACAATTTTGTTTTTCCTTTGATGTGTCCCCCGTCGGACGGATTCCTTTTGTTTGTTTTAAGTTTATCTTAAACAAAAGTTTAGGTCTTTTATTTATCGATTGAGGCACTACGAAGTCTGCCGGGTCAGCTAGTCTATATATATAAAAATGAAACCCGTTTTCCGTAGTCACGACATAACATGAAAACGGCTTGACCGATTTGGCTAATTTTGGTCTTGAATTATTTGTGGAAGTCCAGAGAAGGTTTAAAAGGTATAAAAATATGAAAATTCTCGGAATTAAATATAAATAACAATTTTGTTTTCCCTTTGACGTGTCCCCCGTCGGACGGATTCCTTTTGTTTGTTTTAAGTTTATTCTATATAAAAGTTTAGGTCTTTTATTTATCGATTGAGGCACTACGAAGTCTGCCGGGTCAGCTAGTATTATATAAAAATGAATTGCTGTTCGTTAGTCCCGCTAAAACTCGAGAATGGCTGGATCGATTTGGCTAATTTTGGTCTTGAATTATTTGTGGAAGTCCAGAGAAGGTTTAAAAGGTAGATAAATAAGAAAATGCTCGGTATTAAATAAAAATAACCATTTTTGTTCTTCCTAAGTTTATTTTATACAAAAGTTTAGGTCTTTTATTTATCGATTGAGGCACTACAAAGTCTGCCGGGTCAGCTAGTATATAATATAGTAATAATTCAGTAGTAAACGTCGAAATGATGCCAAACAAATATGTGAGCGCAGTATCCTGCTCTAAGTCGGCCATTTAAGCCTTTTTTTATCGGGCAGGGGTCGACCCCACACGTGGAGTCCGCGTCTAGGGAGGTGCGGGGTATGTGGCGACCATTTAAACCTGACATGTGGTAATAACCGGAAACGACATAGATTAATTTATTGCGGTTTGTGTAACCATACGATTAAACGCTCATTGTCAACTGATACCGACTGACCGCCGAAACGCTTTAGAAGGTGACCGACTCCCAGAAATAATGTATCGTCTCCTCTGTGCACTTTATTTTGTTTCAACCGCTTCTTTTGTGAGTACATGATTTCTATATCAAAAACATACCGTGAGACATTTTGCGAAAATCACTTTAGATAATTAATGTCTTAGTTAAAATATAATAAACTTAAATAAATATAAAAATTTACTAACAATCACGCCACATTAACTGGTCCCGTACTAAGTTCGTAAAGAACTTGTATTACAGGTACCAGATAACGGAAATAAATGTAAGATTTTTATTATACACATACATATATTTAATAAACATCCATAACCCTGGAAAAGACATTTCTATATTTATCATACAAATATCTTCCCTTGGCGGGATTCGAACCCGCGACCCCCTTGTGTAGTGACCATGTCACTTACCACTACACCAGACGGCCGTTACGATTATTATCAAGTTAGTGCGTACTACAGTCATATGATACTGTAGGAATAACGACAGAGGCAAAATCTTCCATCAAGGGAATGCTACTGCGTATGTTGTTTGGAACTTGAATATATTATTATATAAGCTTCTCTTGAATATGTCATAAGCGAGTTTTAGGCATTTGTCAAATATCTTGTGTAATATGATGGCTACCGCCACAATTGCGTAATTACTGGTGGTAGGACCTCTTCTGAGTCCGCGCGGGTGGGTACCACCGCCCTGCCTATTTCTGCCGTGAAGCAGTAATGCCGAAACGGTTTGAAGGGTGGGGCAGCCGTTGTAACTATACTTGAGACCTTAGTACTTATATCTCAAGGTGGGTGGCGCATTTACGCTGTGAATGTCTATGGGCTCTAGTAACCACTTAACACCAGGTGGGCTGGCAGCTTGTCCATCCCTCTAAGCAATAAAAAAAAAATATACAAAGACCGTATGTGGAATACAAATTTACTTCAAACTACACTCTTTATCCCGCCTGCCTTGACTTTTATTATACTAACAAATATTCAGTAATGAAATTGAAAGGCTTTTTCGTTCAATTATTTTTCTTTCAGGCATTGGAAGTGATACCGGAAAGACCAGAAATTATATACACTAATGAAAATTATGTCAAAAATGTGAAGGCTTCTGTGAGGAGACCATCGAGAAACTCAAAATACGTACTGAACATTGATTTGGTAACTTTACAACAGTGGAACAAAAATGTTACTGTAAGAACTTTAATTTGTCTTTATTTTAATCCAGAAATAGTGTGTTGAAAATTAACCATATCTGAAAAACAAAAAAAAAGTAGGACAAAGTCAGAAAACAATTATCTAAAAATATATGTTTAGTTGTCAATCAGAAGGCACTGGCCATGAAATTCTTTGCTCAGCTGGCTTCATAAGCAGTAATGTTTAATACATAGTGGACTCTAAGGACTACGCAAAGTTTTTTTTTTTTTATTGCCTTTGTAGGCAGACGAGCATACGGCCCACCTGATGGTGAGTAGTTACCATCGCCCATGGACTTCAACAATGCCAGGGGCAGAGCCAAACCGCTGCCTACCGCTTAATACTCTCCACAAGCCTTGCACTTGCCTTGCCTGTGCACCATCACTTGACATCAGAGCCGTCAGCTTCAGGAATTTCGCTGTCAGCTCATAACTCACTAGCTCATAATCCTACAAATTCTAAAACCTAATTAATCCAGCGAAAATATACTGTTAATCAGCTAGAGATCTTCAGTGTATTCCAGGAGCTTACTGATGAGTTCCGCAGATTCACAAAAACTACCAAGGGATAATTCTTTTTACAGTTTCACTTTAATATATACGAGAACTTGCACAACGAGTACAAAATTAGCTTCGTAAATATCCCAGATATGAACTTCTGTGAGGTAATAAAATTTCAATTATTCCAAAAAACCTTAGAGAACACAATGGTGAAGTGTCCTCTGCCTGCGGTGAGTACACGATTATTCCTTACATATGTGTATAACTATAATAGAAAACTGTTAAGCTCTCACCGGTAGTGCTCGCCTCACACAAGCAAAAATTAAGAATCTTTTTCATAATTAAATAATGTAACAAAAACATACGCTTCAAGTTAAAGAAAAACTTTTTGATGTGAAACATCTATAGCCGCACGTAAAACCGATTTCTGGCGTGGCGACGGATGTCGAGGCGACGCGTCACCATGCGCTATCGACTGTGCGATTCTCTCCCACTCGATCCGGCGCTAAGCCATCTCTCTCACTACACTGAGCTCGGATACGTATAGTGTATTATACTTGTGTTTTACTTGAAAACAAATTATTTTTTTGTAATATTTTATTTTATCATTATGACATATTTAGTTCTTATCACAATCTGTTCTTTTCTGCATATTACTTTTACAAAATAATGTCGATGTTTCACATCTGCCAGGCGTCCCGTGACGGCTCACATTTTTATTTGATTGAAGTCGACCTATTGCTGGTAGGAGGTATGGTATACCCACGCCGATGGATGTCACCGTCTTGTCTGCTTCTGTTCTATTCGGTTAGAAGGGTGAGAGTGGCACAGCCGTTATACAATAGAATCTGGCTTCGCCCTCGTATCTCCGGGTAGGTTTCGGCGTGCACTATAAGCACATTATAGAAAGTTTGGGCACGTAATCATTAAGCACAAAAAAATAAACGGTCAAGTTTTTTCCTATTCGTACCGGAAGACGTAGCGTAGGTAGGTCTCCCACAAGATGGACCGACAACCTATTGAGGTTCGCGGGGATCCGCTGGATGCAGCCAGCACAGGATTGGTCGTTATAGCGAGGCTTGGGAGAGGCCTATGTCCAGCAGTGGACGTCTGTGGGCTGATAGAATAGAAAAAAAAGCTTCCACGTTTTATAGTCCGAATGTAGGATAAGCAACTGTTTTTATAAGAACACCCAGACTCCGAAAACGAAACAGCGAATAGATATTGATTTCGATCGGGAATCGAAACCTGACGTCGTGGTTCACTAGCCAAAATTACTATCCACTGGAACAACTAGAAGCTCAATAAAGTATTTGCGTAGTGTCAAAAGATCTACAAAAAAAAATTTGACCGTATCCTAATCGGCCCGACTATGAAAATAACAATACTCTCTTTTCATTCACAGGGACACATTCATGTACCAAATCTAACTCTAGCAATACCTGATTTTCCATACACGTGGCCATTTGAGAAGTGCAAAGCTCGACTTACGGTTAAAGCACCTAAAGGTATCATTATGATCATTGGTGACCTGTACCATTCATTGAAGCAAACTACCAAAAAGAAGCCATAATGTAATACACAGAATCAAATAAGTATGACCAGCAAACCACTTACATACCCTACATTGAACGTGCTTTATATCGCAAAACAAATGTATCTTGTTTGCACATAATACGAATTGGGACACTAATTTCTTTTATTTTTATGTTTCATTTTAAGTGCCCGTGGTCTCGAGCGATGCGACCAGTTCGGGGCTTGTCAATAGTTTTTTAAACAAACTACGCTCCTGTGAAGTGTAGTAAACCAACACCGCAACTTATCAATCCTTTATTTAAACACCATACAAGTATCTAAATTAATGCACCAAATTTAATGTAACGTTGGAACAGTTTTATGTGTTCCAGAAAACGCGATAAAAGCAGGGACGCTTCATGACAGGTGATTATTTGACGGATGACGTTAAGCTCTATTTTGGCGCATTCATTATATATAAATAAATAAAATAAAAATATAAAAAACTTTTATTTCGTACAAGTGAATAAAAAAGTGACATAAAAACAAAAATATATAAATAATGTATTTGTTGAATAATGTTAGGTATTATTTCTCACTTGCAAGAACCCCTCCTCAGGTAAAGGCCTCCTTCAAGGACAGCCAATCTTTTCTGGATTGCGCAATTTCAACTCAGTTTGTAGTTGCTACTTTCTTTATCCTAACCCTTGCTCACAAAAAAATTGTACAATGACAGAATATCATTTGTGTCGGTTGTAAAAATCCGAAAGATCTGAATTCAAGCTTGTCTAGATGGGATGGGCATGTGGAAGAGCGAAGTTGGGTTGCTTAACAGCTTTTTTGTCCATAGCATATTCGGACTCTGTGCCAACACTGCCAACTTGCAGTGATGATCTACCAGTTCAATATTTCACCAAGAAAAGAACTCATTCGGTATCATCTGTCCCCAATTTAAACTAACAACTTTGATTATGACCATCTCTTAGACAATCTTATTGCGTGAAAATATTCAAAAGTCTACTCTGAAATACGATCAAAATTCAAAATTGCATTCCATACTACGAACGAATGAAAGATCATTAAATCGTATTGCCATAAACAGTTCTGGCCAGTCTCGCAGCCTCTCCATACATACCATCGACATGAATTCATGCGGAAACTAATTTCGGAGTTTCATTCGCTTTAATGAGATCATTGTTCCAATAATGTTAGATTAGGCTTGATACAACCAGCGTGTTGTATCTAGTTTTACAAACTGGGGTTCCGGATAAAATAATAAATAAGTTTTAACAAAATACGTGTGTATTAATCGTAGTCAAAGTTTAAAGGTCAAAAACTGGACTTATACGCTCAATAATAACCATAATATCGTACTACGAGTAATATCTCTACTACACCATCTTTCTACTTCGTCTCGGATCGCTTTACAGTTCAAATCGTATAGTTACTTTGTTTCGATTGGTCGGGTGTTATCCCACTACCTAAGGACAACGGAATCTGATTGAGCATACCCGAGACCTACCGAATCTACTCGGTTAGCCAAGAAACATCTTAGTGAATTACAAAACAATGTAATATATTCACAATCGGAATAAATACATAAACCAAAAGAAAACGCATCAATTCTCAAAAGAAAATGCATTAATTAAATATTATTATTATATAATTATAGTTAACATAAATTTATTAACAACACAATAAGCGACCAGAAATTTTGCATCAAGCGTTCTATTAAGATTATACTTCACTATCGATCTCTAGAGTTGAACTTTCCCTGAGCTTTTCTGTTGTCCGAAAAAATTAAAGCCTCCAGGAAGCCTTTCTGGCTTCTACTAGGGTAGGTGGGCTCAACAAAGATAACTGGGAAAACTCAACAATAGCCCGAAAATCTTCGAGGCTACTTCGCGAATGCATCTACTATATGATCAGAATCGGAACAAGCTGAGAAGATTTGATGAGAAGCACAGTATGCTAATGTTATATGCTATGTATGATGTGGAGCGCTTCGACGGGTACGGTTACATATGCAACGATTGTTGCTAGTTTTTAAACTGCAAAAGTCCAGCAATAAAAACGGTAGATCAGGTGTGTCCATCAGGACGTGTACTTTTTCCTATCTATTAACCCTAACGAGCTACGTTCGAACGGGTAAGTAAGCTTACGGGCTCAACCTGAGAGAATTTGCTAAAACTAGCCCTAGCAAAAGCAGTGCTTCACAAATTCTTCCACTGGATCGAAATCGCAACCCACTGAGATGATCGCGCGAGAAACTTAGTGGAAGTGTCTAAGGCAGGGACGACAACTACGCACATGCTACGTGTACCAGGTCAGGAGAGTAGTCAGTAACGGCCACAATAATTCAAAAAAACATCATAGCCTAAAGGTTAAGACGCCCGATAAGTTAATATCAAGTGGTGCAACTATGCCGGTGTTCGGATCCCGCAGGCAGGTACCAATTCTTCTAAAGCAATACGTATTGTTACGCCGATAAGAGCAACGCCACCTATCTTCGAATAGTAGAAACGAATATCAAAAGAACTAGTAAAATCGAGAACGCTCGAGAAGTACAACGCCATTTATTATCAAATAGCGGAAACACATATCAAAACCACTCTACTTGTCAAGAATGTTCTCGATAATTCTAGAGATGTCGTAACGACTATAAAAGCGTTGCAGAGATGATATGAAATTTGTCAGTAATCGGATCTACTCGAAGCGAAACAGGGAACGGATCACCTGAAGCGAAGCGGAAGAAGTGAATTATGAAGTTTATAGTGTTCTTTGAGTGTTCTAAGCGTTAAATAGAGTTTTAATTTGTACTTTGGTGGAACTTTTATTTATCCCGAACCCCAGCGCGTAACAGTATTTAACATATATCCACGAGTGACTTCCAAGATGAAAGATTAACATCGTATAACCAAAATAAAAGGCATAACAATTATAATTTGCATTATTAAGGCACTTGTCTTATTTTTGTCGCATAGAATTAATGCTTTTTCGTTTGAAAGGTGAGGCCACCGTTGTACTGTTGTAGCTGAGACTTAGAACTCATGTCTCAATCTGGGTGGGGGCATTTACGTTGTTGATGATTATAAGCTACGATAACTAATTTACATCAGGTCGGTCAGTATCAGTCTTGATAATTAAAAAGTGACGACGCTTGCAGCTGAAAGGAAGTATTGTACTTTTTGACGAAACATGTTGCTGATAACTTTATTTCTGTAATCTGACGAAGCATGTTGCGGATAATAACATGTACTTTTAGGTTAGGAATATTGTGTTGTTTTTTTTATAATAATTAAAAAGTGGTTCATCGTTCCGACACTGACTTCATACACGGATCACCGTTGCCCGCGACCGTGCGCTCTCACATACATACGCACATGTATACGGAACACGCAACATTTCCAGAATGGAACGCAGTCAAACCTACCGACAGCTCCTCGCTCGCTGCGAGCTTTTGGTTACCTCTCTATTCCTAGCATAAAATTGGAATTATGTACTATTTGTTAGTGCTTCTATTTTGCGAATATATATGTGAATCACTGGATGATTATCAGACATGTTGTAACTGCAAAATCATACGTCACTTGGCCAGCCAAGCGTTAGATCCCCAACTAAAAAGATTTCTCATAGGATAATTGTCAGTCGTGTAATTTCACTACAAGTGTAACATGCGTTGGGCGGGCGAGCAGAATGCAGTTGTGACTGTGCTTTGATTGCTAGATTCCACCAAACTTAAAATAATCCACCAACAGTTACTTTTACTTTAATTAAGAATTTATATATAACTGTTGCATTTTACACAGTATTTTAATAATAAAATTGAGCCTTGAGGTCAAGTGGTCACTTGTACTAGTCCACTTGTACTTGTTTACAGAAAATAAACTACGTAAAGACAAACAATACTATATTCCAAATTATACAAAATATTGAAATTCAGTCTCTCAAAATATTCAGAAATTAATTGTTGTTCAGGATCTACGCCTTTTGCCGTCACCTGTCAGTCCAAATCGAATAATTAGACAGTTGCCATTGAAACTTCAAAACAGTTTTCTGGCATAATATCATTTATAAGCGACAAAGACTAAGTACTCTGATATTTTCAAAGACAATAAGTTTATTAAATTTTCGAGGCAAACATATCTAGCGACAAGCTACATTAGTTATATATGAAAACAACCATCGAAAACGAAGTGTAGTTCGATTTTTCTGCACTTTTGATCAATTATTTAAGATTTTCCGTTGTGTTTTGTTCTGAATGCGGCACCACAGAGACGGGTGTGGATAGTGTCGTCACAAGCATTTCTTTGTATGCGTACACAATCAACACATCGTGACAAAGGACAGCTGCAAAAAAGGAATACAGTTTTTTATTTATCTTAAGGGTATATTCATTTTACCAGCCCTAAACGGACGTGCTACAAGCTCGTATGGTTCATCAGAGATGCAAATTAATAATCTTTCACTGATGGAGTAGATAATATTTGCGCGATGCAGACGGAACACACCAGATGTCTGACCCCATACAACACGCGATGACTAAGCTTATATTTTAATTCGTGCACGATTATCATGACGGTTGGAGGGATTGAAGAATCAACTTAGTTACAAGCTTCTTTGCTGTAGACCAGCTGGTCGAGACAGGGGTCGAATTCCCAAGGCTATTAATTATAATAAGTAAGACGCCAATTAGAAATTACAATTCTGTGATGCTTCTTCCAAGATAGGGCTGTAGTAATGTGTAGCCGAATCTTGGATCCAACCCGTCAAACCCCGATTAGTACCCCGTGTATAAGCTTTAGAGACAAAGCCTTATGTTTTGAATTCAGAATTTACATATTGTGTTAAGATGGTCTGCGACGTCGATCTAAATACTCTCGATGAGAACGAAATTCTTAAAATTATTAATTATTATTATAATACTAACTGCTTAGTGTATCGCTTAAAGACGATGCTAATAATGAATGATATGCCTACAACGTGATCACTAGTCTAAAGGACATATTTATTGTACTCGTGTGGTTGTTTGAGTTTTAAATCTTTGTTTACCTTTTTTTAATGCAAGTGTGGACGAGCTCATGGCCCACCTGGTGTTAAGTTTAACCGGAGCCAATAGACATCTACAACGTAAATGCCACCACCCGCCTTGAGATATGAGTTCAAGGCCTCAGTATAGTACAACGGCTGCCCCGCCCTTCAAGCCGAAACACATTACTGCTTCACGGCAGAAATAGGCAGGGTGAGGATACCAACCCGTGCAAACTCACAAGACGTCCTATCACCAGTAATTACGCAAATAATAATTCTGCGGGTTTGATTTTTTATTATACGATGTTATTCCTTCACTGTGGAAATCAATCGTGAACAATTTATAAGTACGTATTTCATTAGGAAAATTGGTACCCGCCTACGGAATTCGACTACAAAATCTGTTTAGAATCCTTTATAGAAATCCTTAATCTGTTTAGATTTCAAATACTCACAAAACAGCGACATGGCCATCAAAGCGAAGATCAGAGCCAACAAGAAGTGCATCGTCAGATACCCTGTCCTTATGAAGTATATACCGCCCATGATCCCGAGTATCGTGTTGTATGAGCCTAATATTAGACAAAACCATAAACCAATTTCTAACGCTAGGACACGCTCCTGGAACCAAACATTAAAATAACTTGATTTGATCTTACACTGCGAACAGGAACGCTGTTTACTTTGTGGCATAATTAAACAGGACGGTGGTACCCACCTGTGCGTGCTTGCAATAATCAATTGCTTGCAAATTATTGGGGGATATAAATTGCAGAGTTAAGAAGTAAAATAGGCTATGGGAAGAAGCAGGAGTCGCATCTGATTAATATTAGTGGAATTACAAATACATTTAAAATTTACACCATTTACTTAAATGTCAATAAAACACATCGAATGATTACTCGTGGTAGGACCTCTTGTGAGTCAGCACGGGTAGGTACCACTACCCTACCTATTTCTGCGGTGAAGCAGTAATGCGTTTCGGTTTGGAATGTGGGGTAGCCGTTGTAACTATACTGAGACCTTAGAACTTATATCCCAAGGTGGGTGGTGCATTTACCAGTAACCACTTAACACCAGGTAGGCTGTGAGCTCGCCCGACCATCTAAACAATTTCTTTTTTTTTTATTGCTTAAATAGGTGGACGAGCTCACAGCCCACCTGGTGTTAAGTGGTTACTGGAGCCCATAGACATAAAAAAGAATGTCAAAAAAGCATGTTATATCTACCACCGAGTCTAACAAAAACCGCAGTCCTGAGTCTGAGTCCTTGCAAAACAACGCAGCGAGCCAGTACTTCTCATAGTAGTCACACTCACTTTGGGTTACTTTTTTCATAAAAACCTATAATTCATATATAAGGAAGGAATCCAAAAGGAAGTTCCGACAAAAAAACATAAACCGATCACTTCATCCCCACCAGTTGAACGGACTATTGCCGTCGAGAGAGACCTCAAACAGCAGAATGCAATTTCTCGCCTCAATCATACCGCCTTATCAACCGATATCAGATTGAAGATATTTTTTTCGACTAGTTTCCACATAAATCGAGAACAGTATATCTCCAAATGAAGTAAATCTTTCAATATCTAAGTCACAATATATTTCCTATTATACCCACGACTCACCCATATACATAATATGATCTATTTGACCGGTTTTAATTAAGTCTCTCCCATCAAGTGTCTGCCGGTCATTTGCATCAAGCTGTTTGACCAGGTCGTCATTCATCGACAGTCAACTATTGTATCGTAATCCTCATTAAATACCTTTCCTACTCATTACTTGTGTAGACCTTAAACTTTTTTTTAAGAATCACAAATAGGTCAATTTACATGTCACAACTTTTTATTTGAATTGGTATTTCAGTAACAACGTCCCGGAGGCGGTTCCTCGACTATCAAAGGCTCTAGTTCCTCGATCGCAAGCCACAATTGCCCCGGGCTACTTCATCTTTAGTGAGATGACAATAAAATCTGAATCATGTGGGCCGCTCCTTTGCAGTTACAGAACACATAAAATGAAAAATGTCTTTGAAAGGCACGTATTTCTGAATTTACTATTTATATTGGTTGTAGAGAAAATACGAGTTTGCGATACGTAACCGGAAAACATCGACACTACAATTTGGATACTGATTTCATGAAAATAGAATAACGTTTATTTTACCCTCCAAAACAGAACACATAATTGATTTGGTACAAATGGAAAACTTTTTTTATGATTGATGGATTACTGGTGTCCTTAAGGCCTTTCCAGTTACACCGGGACAGGTGAGCGAGCAAAGGCTTAGCCAGAAGGGGTGGGATTAGCTACCAGCTGCCCTAACGCCTCCAAAGGAGACCTAATAACTCGAGAGCAGCTGCTTCGCGGATTAATCTACTACCGGATCGGAATCGCCACCCGCTGAGAATATCCGGCGAGAAACGCAGCGGACTGATGTATGGGTTAGGTTGCACGTCGAACTCTTTGCCGAGTTCAACGAGTATGGTTACCGGAGTTCCTAAGCCGGCTCGTAGTGTTAGAGCAGAAGGCGTCTAATGCAAGGGTTATTGAATCTGATGGATCCGTAACGACGTGTCTAGGGCGTCGACAGTGAATGACCCCTGCGTAATCAGGATTCGGGGAGTAGTCAGCGGCGGCAACGATAAGGTAATTATCATGACGAATACCCCTATTGAAATAATGTTCCGACGCTGACTTCATATATTTTCGGATCGATTCGAGGTCCAGGTCGTTGTTTAAATCGACGTTCCTCACGAACCACGGAGCTTCGACGGCTAACCTGCAAAAACGATATTGTAGGGATTGGAGGAATCGAAAACAGTAGAAGTGTCAGGGATGAAGGTCGCGTGTCTTCTGAATAAAGAAACCAAATAAATATCTATAATAATAAACTCTTAACATGGCAGAGCTTCGGCCTTTTAATTAACCTAAGCGTGCGGGCTCGGTTAGGCGCCATGCTACCATGAATTATGCATATTTCAATTTTGCGTTTTTCGCAACAACACAAAAAATTGGGCCCTGTCGCATTTATCCTATATGCCACAACGATTTCAATATTAAGCGCTCGAGGAATATCCGTTCTGGATATGATTATTAGGGAACACCTGCTTCACAAAAGGAAGACAAACTTAAAATCTATCAGATTGTTGTGGATTATTGAATGTTGCTGGTATTTTACTTATTTAAGGCAATCTTTAAATTGACATTTTTTATGGACACGAGATGTAAGATCGTATAATTTATTGTTAGTTTGAATAATTCCGTTCTTGAAATATTTTCCTCTCTTTAGGCCAAAGTCTGAGATCCTGTTATTTTACCATCGATGCCGAGTGCTAGTACGTTTTTCTTATTTTCTGACCCAACCCACCCCTATTTACACATTTCGAGTGGTGGTTTTGGGCGTATTGTAAGCGCACACAAGTTGTAGATAATTCTATGAATTTCTGCCACGAACCAATCATGTGTTTCCTATGAAAGGTAGAATAACTGATATTCCAATTCCAATACCGCCTCGATCTCATAACAGAAAAAGGGGTCAATAAGTCGCTTGAATTGGGTTGTCAGTCGGCTGCTCTGCTCATCTAAGCAAATAAAAACTGTCTTACTTCAAGAGCTCCCAAGAAGAGGAGTATCCCGTGCACTATCTGCGGTGGTAATATCGCCAGGGTTAAGCTCTGGAGGACATTGGACATACCACCTTCGCTATTGGCGCGGACCAGGTAATACAAAATCATGTAGCATATTATCGACACCTGTAAAATATGTATCGATATACATTTTTTTAAACCTACCATTGCCCAAGGCGTATTTTAATTTAATCTATGCGTTATTTGTTATTGGTGTAGAATACCTGACAGATATAGATAAAATAAGGATGACCACAAACATGACCAATTTCAAGTACATTAAAACATTCCAAAATATATACCGCAGAATCAAACTACTCCATTTCTTGTCAAACGAGTAGGGCTGCGCATTACACCCAGCTCTATGAGCTCGGGTATCTGCCGCGAAGTAGTCAGATTTCCATGACATAGTAAATTTGTTCTCTAGTAGCCACTAACCACCAGAGATAAAGTAACCTCCTCTTCCCAGCTATGCAATTAAAAATCACAGAGAGACAGTATTTAGAAAGACCATTTAAAGAGCAGTTACTGTGCTACAATCCAGTAATGAACATTAACACATTAAAACAGTGACGACGACTCGTGAATGCATTTTACGACACAGTACTCCTACAGATGTTATGACTTCAGAAAACTAAAAATATGGAGCTTCGAATGAAATGCACTATAATATCAGTTGCAGATGTCAGTGGTATCAGCAGTTTCTAATAAGCCATGAAATCTACGAATTTAGAACCAGATACACACAATTTTCAACCAGCCAATACATATTACAGCGTCTTTGAGAGCTTTCTTCCTTGCACCACGGTCTTGTTCCTCGGGTGGCCTCAGTTGAGCACAAATCAACATTCTCTGACAAAAAACTTAAAACTAATACAATATTCTGAAGCATTTAATTTCATTTTGAGCTAAAACATGTCTAATGCGGATAATAAATTCTTTGTTTTGAGTTTTCTGTCAATTATAACGGAAAACTTTTCATAGATTTATTTGACAAAATCGATCATAATGTCTTTCATGATTTTAAATAGTCTATTTCTATCACAGAGAGCAACATTATGAAACCTTTGTCATCGACACTTACATCTATCTATGTTTATTTGTTAAGAATTCCACTACCATATACTATATTGTTATGTACATATTTATTTTTTACTACTAGTCTCTGGTAGCCTGAAGAAGATGTTTCAGTTACGCACAGCTTGAGTGATGAACTCATGGGGCTCAATCTGGGAGGGCTTACAACCCCTAGCTTACAACCCCTAGCCAGGATTAGTACTTTGCTGAATTTATCACTGAGAAGATGCGGCGAAAAACTCAGTGGGCCGTTTTTATGGAGCAGGTTTTTGTCGTATTCGACAAGTTCGACGAGGATGGTGACCGGTGTATGCAGTGCCTAAAAGCGTTGTTTTTTAGAAGAAGCGTTCTGACACTGTCTTCTGATACTTACAATGGATCTAAATTGTCGTGAAGACCGACATATATCACGTACCTCCCGGTGCTTCGACGGCTATTCGGCAAAAAAGGTATTGGATGACCTGGAGAGAGCTTATGTGCAATGTCTCACTGATGCCGATACGAAAGAGACGTTATTGAAATATTTAGAAAGAGAATCTAAGTTTGAAATTTGTCACCTTCCAACGGACTTAGAAAGTTGTCATAATTCAGCTCAAAAACTATACGTCCATCATCTCCTCCTAAAATAAGCCCAGTCCGTGTTTTTAGCAAAAAAAAACCTTTACATCGCTTTATTAAAATCAGCAATTTGTAATGGAGGTAAATTAAAAAGGAACTGCATTAAGCTCGGTCCGCTTAATCGTTAGCGTGTACTTTAAACTTGGCCGGGTGCTCGAGACTAATTAAACTTCGCGACCAACTATAAAATTTACTTTGATAGTCTTTGAGTATCAGCAGTTTCGAGTTCGCGTTTTATACGAAACTGTTTTATCGTCAAACATTGAGAATAGCTTCGTATTTAAAGAAAACTTCGTGAAGCCACAGTGCATTTACAAAAACTAGTGGTCGCCCGGTAGTCGAAATTCGACTATAATTAATTGAAATTATAAGATTGTACACTATTATGACTCTATTTTTAAAGACTATGTATTATATGTACTGTTACAATATTTAAACAAATTTCGCCAAGACTACACTATAGAAAAATATTAATAAAGACAAACAATATTTAATCTATTCTCAATTTGACCACAGACGTCAAGAACAAAAGTTTGATAATAAATAATGCATACGTGTGTGCGTCAAATACATGGTAGTGTGTGTAATGTTTTTTTTATAGATTTAATGTATTTTTGAGGCATAATTTTAAAAAATTATTAAAATTCTGCACTCCTCTATATTCTCTGTAAGTGTGTAAAATTTCATATTGCTCCGTCTGCGCAATTTTCGTAAAAAGGGATACAAAGTTTTTCCTTCACGTATTAATATTATATTTTGAGGGAGCGTCAGTTAAACGAACTGCATATTCCTAAATGATTCACGTACCGAAGGCACAAGAGACACCAGGCATTCGTTTGACTGATCTAAATCCAACGCCCTAATGTCAGGAGGCAATTTTGGGGCAATTTTCATAAATTGAATAATTTTTATATTAGACCTTCGGGTTAAATCGTCTACGAGAAAATATGATGTAAACGTATTCAGTCTGCGGACGAAATTTATGTGTCTGCCGTTTTACGTAAATATGCCAAGTTTTTCTGGTGCGGCTTCTCGGTGTTATTACCTTCAAAGTTTTTATGGGACGGTTCTCTTCGCACTATTCGTTAAATTATGTTATGAGATAAAGCAATCTGATGAAACCACGAAGTTTTTTTTTTATTGCTTAGATTGATGGACGAGCTCACAGTCCACCTGGTGTTAAGTGGTTACTGGAGCCCATGGACATCTACAACGTAAATGTGCCACCCTCCTTGAGATATAAGTTCTAAGTTCTCAAGTACAGTTACAACGGCTGCCCCGCCCTTCAAACCGAAACGCATTACTGCTTCACGGCAGAGATAGGCGGGGCGTTGGTACCTACCCGTGTGGATTTACAAGAGATATTTTTTATTACACGATGTTATGCCTTCACTGTGGAAGTCAATCGTGAACATTTAATTTTGTTAAGTACGTATTTCATTAGAAAAATTGGCACCCGCCTGCGGGATTCGAACACCGGTGCATCGCTACACACGAATGCACCGGACGTCTTATCCTTTGGGCCACGACTACTTCATAAGCTGGCCAAGCCCTTAAATTGTGCTATCTACCTCATCTGTTTGTTAAGCACGACGATATTCGCAGTAAATATTATAACCTAAGCTCTACTGTTATTATAATGCATTAACCAAGTAAAACATCTCAGAATATAATATTCGCAAACATTTACTTATTCAGCGAGCAAGAACGTCTCAATTCGATAACTATTCACAGTAATCAGCATGTAGCCCCAATAAATCGAATAACAGATAGACATAAATATACTAAGAATGACCCCAACGACACTTGACCCTTGTAAACAATGAAAATCAACAAAAATACAATAAAATATTAGACCTGCGTTCAATAGTAAATATGCGAACATTTGCACTAATAAAATCCATAAATAAACAAAAATTATCTTTTCATTTTCAGCACACACACCTATACACAAAATAGCACTTGCGACAAAAACAGCTGTTAAAATAACACCTAAAAATAGCAGGTAATACAACAGATCTAACTTATTTATGTAAACANCAACAAAAATACAATAAAATATTAGACCTGCGTTCAATAGTAAATATGCGAACATTTGCACTAATAAAATCCATAAATAAACAAAAATTATCTTTTCATTTTCAGCACACACACCTATACACAAAATAGCACTTGCGACAAAAACAGCTGTTAAAATAACACCTAAAAATAGCAGGTAATACAACAGATCTAACTTATTTATGTAAACATCCTTCCACGCTGCAAAGTTTATTGGGATTGATATGGAAAAGTACAGTCCGATGGAGCCATAAATTACGCCTAAAATTGCGGCGACCATAGCTCCCATCCTTAGCGGCACGCAGAGAAGGAATCTCTCCACTGACTCTAATTTGTTCCACATTTTCGTGTTTCATTTCTGAACTTTTCAATAACTGTTTTAATCGACGTAGCATTTGACAGCTGATATAAGTATTGACATAAAAATCATGATAAATTTGCTTTTGTGTTTGTGGTGGAAAAATAGGTATTATTCAATTTGTATTGAGAACCATCTTCAAAAATAAAATTGCTTAAATTACCTCATTCCGATAAAACACTTTTAACGTTTTTTTATTATTGTAAACAAGCTCACGGCTTATTTTAAGTTGCCGGAACCCATAGGCTCCGTACAACCTCAATTGTACAATTAAGGTATAACATAATAATAATATAATGTCCCAACCTTCAAGCCGGAATGCTATACGGCTCCACGAAATATACAAGTCAGAAGAACATAACCCTACGACTAGAACTTACACAAATAAATGTGCGGGTTTTAATATAAAATATTATATCTTCAATGTAGACGCTAAGTACGTAACTCCTACGTGTGAAAACGTGTGAATTAAGTATTTCATTAGAAAAGTTCGTACCTGCCCGCGAGATTTGAATACCGGTAGTTCCGTGCTCGATACGAGAATACTGGACATCTTGTGCTTGAAGCTACGACGATTTCTAATTCGTGTGGCGAAGCAATCATACATACTGGCTTGAGGATAAGACAACATCAGTCGGGCTGTTTCACAAATATTTTGTTGATATTTAATTGAATGTAATGCTGTTTATCTCGCTTTTTATTACTATGAATCTTAGCAATTTTTACTTCCACACTAATTATAAATACCAGGTAAACCTGTAGGTCTGTTACGTTTCCACGAGTGAACTAATTAACGGATTTTGACGTAATTTGGTATATAAATAATTTGAGGCCCGGGTAAGTATATAGGTTATGTATAATCCTAAAAATATTTGGATGGACTGTGCGAGAAAGGATATGCGAGAGAAGGGTGTGAGTGTAGAAATGACGCATGATAGGCCTGAATGGAAAAATAACATGCCGCGTCGATCCTATATAGTGGGATCAGAGCAAGAAGAAAAAGAAGAAGTAAGAATATAGATACCTTATGATACCTTTCATCTCATTGCTAAGCACGAGGNTATGTATAATCCTAAAAATATTTGGATGGACTGTGCGAGAAAGGATATGCGAGAGAAGGGTGTGAGTGTAGAAATGACGCATGATAGGCCTGAATGGAAAAATAACATGCCGCGTCGATCCTATATAGTGGGATCAGAGCAAGAAGAAAAAGAAGAAGTAAGAATATAGATACCTTATGATACCTTTCATCTCATTGCTAAGCACGAGGTTTCGTCCTCGCGATATAAAAACTGGGACCCCTGGTATCTGTTATGATACAATAACACGGTATCTTCGTTATGAGTGATTACAATAAAATAACTTAACTGACCGACGGGTGATCCCTTCATAAAAATATTTTTCATTGTACGAGTTATTCCTAATCAACAATTTAACCGGAGGTCGATACTCCGCATACTCTGGCCAGTCATCACCTCTAATAGAGACCTTTGTACTAAATGTGACCCCACATTATGGCCTTTATGGTCTTGTTGGTCCCTATCGCCAGGCAGGGTTGAAGCAACATATAACAATGGTCAATCTTGATGGTATTTTACTGTCTTGCATCAACCCTTCTTGTGATCTGGGATTAGTAACGCCGGTTATGAATTCATAAGACATTGAGATTAGAAAATATTTAAGGGTACCACTATTGTGTTTAGCTTATAAAAATTTACTATTATCCGCCAAAACGATTGAAATTCGACCATAATTACTGAAAACCCAATATTTATATTCATCTGATGTATAACGGTATGTTTATTGTTATGGTTATTGTCATTTCTTTCTTGAGTGAAGATAATCGTTTGGCCAACAGGAAAACTGTTGAATGTCTTTGTCTGTTTTTATATGAATTAGTTTTTTTGGGGCTCTACGAATACATCTATGTGATACATCATACAAGCCCCATCGCGCAAGGTATTGCCCATCGGAACTGGCGTTGGATAGGACACACTCTACTGCGCAGCGGAGTCAACGCAGCATCAATCGCGTTTGAGTGGCAACCGCTTGACAGGAGAAGACCTGGTCACCCTGTACACACTTGGCGACACACCGTGGAGAGTATGATGAGGACTGCCGGTATGACCTGGAGTGATGTCAAGGAGCAAGCGCAAGACAGGGTCAAGTGGGGACAACTTGTGACGGCCCCATATACCAGCGGGGTACCCTAGGACTACAATAAAAACAACAACAATATAACCGTAACAGTCCTTTGTATATAGCTACGCAATTTAGGGACTACGTAGAAGGCTTTTCGGAGCATTACAAGTTCATAACAAATAAAGGTTACTTTGGAAATAGGGATGGTTAGAGGACTACGGAAAGTACAAAGTTTATATTATTATATAATATATTTACAATACAATTTACCATCTGTAATATGTATAACAAGATTAAATATAAAGGTATATTAGAATAATACAGGAATGACGGTGTTGATTTAAAAATTTAAAATTAACCACAGCGTTGAATAAAAGATAATATTCAATTTAATAGTATATAGGCAACATTAGATAGTATTTTCTTAAAAGATATTATAATAAATAAAAAATTATAATAATATTACTTAAATTTCTTAGAAATTAGTTACTGAACTCACAGAAACTCATATTGTAGCCTATAATTGTGTTTTATTGATACAGTTTCAGCTTTCTGCTTTGTGATGATAATAGGCAAGAGCTATCATTACCCGTTACAACAAACACGTTTATTGCTCTAAGTACTGTAGAGGCAACCATCACAGGAGGTCCGAGAAAAACTTGAAACGCGGTAGAGATATATGCAAAAAAACTTCCATGTGTAGAAATTCCATATAAAACATTCGGCCTACCCAGCAATGACACCCGCTCGGCCGGTGGAAGATTTTCATCATAGTCGTTGCCTTACTGTTAATAAAACCTTATAACCTGATTACAAAACAAAATAATTCCGTGATAACGAATAGTTTCAATGTATACTTATTTCTAATTTTCTTTGATTATTTCACTAAAACAAGCAACCCTAACCTCTTAACTAAAGAGGGCTTACAAAATTCAGCTGAAGTAATTCTGTACAATTTAAATTGTTTATGTATTTTAATGTACACGGCTTATATAAAGCTTAAGTTTTATTTTATATTTATTAGGGTAGCCGCACGATAGCGCTTACGAACCGTCGCGTGATCTTCAGCCCAGCTTTTCCCACCAGAGCTACGAATGTGTAGTGTTTCAGACCAAAGCGCGGCATAATGGAAGCGGTCGCACCACTCAGCACCACCACATACCTAATAATTATTGGATAAAAACTTATTTACTGATTTGCCTCGTCAGTTGGACACTACTGGAATCAGGCGCTATGAGAAACAAATGAACAAGGTGAATGCTATGGTACATCTAACTGCAAAAAGGCCCTTTTGCACCCAAAAACTAGGCAGCCCTCCAGAACTAATGTTGGTCGTATTGTATTTTTGCAGGTGGATGAGCTCACGGCCCACTTGCTGTAAAACGGTTAAAACCCGTAGACATCTGACATCAATGCGAACGCCGCCACTCACCTTAAGATACAAGGTCAAAGTCTCCATTGTATAGCGACTCTCCAACTCTTCAAACCAGAACGCATTACTGCTTGGCGGCAGAAATAGGCAGAATGGTGATACCTCACTTGTGGGTCCGTACAAACGCAAAACATTTACAAATACGAACACTTAATCATTCAAATATAATACAAACATAAGTCATACAGGCTTCCTTCGTCGGGCCAGTTGGAGAAGCAAATAAAAACATGTCCACTTATTTGAAACAAGCTACTAAGTACAAGCCCTACCGACAGTACTTAATATAAGAATCAGATAAAAAATGTGATCGGCATCTTTGTGCGTGTTGACAATTCCGCAGCTCACTGTAGTCGTAATCACGAGAACTCGGTACTGTACCATAGCTGGATACAATCCTTCTCCTAATTCATTCTCACCAGGATAACGTTGCGCTATTGTTCCCTACCCTCGGTGATATCCAACACATTAAACAAATGTCCAGCGGGAAGTGATTCGGTAGGACCCAAGTATCTAACTGGAATCTCCTAATCATTTCACAGAATATTTTTGTGTTATATCCGTGTAGATATTCTGCATAATATAATATTTTTTATAGATAATAATGTAAGGCCTTTGAAAATTTTAATTTCACAAAAATTATCACCCTGTATTGTGTTCTAAATCTATATGTTTATAAATTAATTGCTGTTCGTTAGTCTCGCTAAAATTCGAGAACGGCTGGACCGATTTGAATAATTATTTTGGTCTTGAATTACTTGTGGAAGTCCAGAGAAGGTTTAAAAGGTAGATAAATATGAAAATGCTCGGAATTTAATAAAAATAATAATTTTGTTTTCCCTTTGAGGTGTCCCCCGTCGGACGGATTCCTTTTGTTTGTTTTAGTTTATTTTATACAAAAGTTTAGGTCTTTTATTTATCGATTGAGTCACTACGAAGTTTGCCGGGTCAGCTAGTATGTAATATAAATTTACAAAACTTTGATTCGGGAAAAGGAATAATAAAACACATATTGTTATAAAAAGAGACTAAAAATACTTGCAATCATTGATGACAATTTGATTTGTTTAACAGCCACAAAAGATGGCACGTTTGGTGCGAGCTTATCGCGGTATTTCCAGCGCTTGCTAAAGTTTCGAACTTTCCAGAATAAATTGGTCCAAAAGGTAATCGTTTTGGTTCAGAATTCAGATACGAGAACTCGGAAACGACATAATTGTAATTAAACTTTACTGTTTAGGCTCGAACATTTCTAGTAATTTTTGGGAAATTCAGTGAAACTCTGAATATTGTTTTACACCTAAATAATAGGTTTAATTTATAGATAGATATATTTTAGATTATATAGTTTTGGTTAAAATTAAAACCTAAGTACAAGATATAGTTACGAAATAAACTAATTTCGAGTATCATAGAGGTATATATAAGTATACATAGTCAGGTCATAAATTCTGTCACATGTTTAATGTAAAATAATTGAAACAAGTTTATTCATTATGTAACCATTCATATACCAAAATTAACTTAACAAAACATAGATTCTTATGACACTAAAGTTTATTCAAAATGACCTCCGTGATTTTGAATACAGGCCTTCAATCTGCGCGGCCAGTCGTCTATCGCAGCACGAACGAGGTCCATGTCAATATCGGCGGCTGCCTTAATCAAGGATGTCTTGAGTGACTCCAAATTGGGATGAGGCTTTGAGCACGCCTTTTCCTCCAAGTGTTGCCATATCTTGTAATCTAACGGATTCAAATCTGGACTGGAGGAGGGCCAGTCTTCGTGCCGGATGAAGTCGATTTCACGCGCCGCCAGCCAGTCTTGTGTGCTCTTCGCTCTATGAGCTGGCGCCGAATCTTGTTGGAATACCCAGTGCCTGTTATTGAACATGGTATGAGAAACAGGTTCCACAAGGTTCGTCAGGACTGTATTTTGATACACAACTGCATTCGTTTTTACACCTTTCTCACAAAAATGTACCTCTGTTAAGCCCCAATAAGAAACTCCCAACCATACCATGAGCGAGGATGGAAAATGACCTCGTTGGACACGCGGAATACGGTTGCTCGCTTCTTCACTACTGTGTGCGTACACCTTATCATTTTGTTTGTTGTAGCTCTCTTCTACGGTAAAAATTTTTTCATCCGAAAAAAGAATTTCCCGATATTTTTTTCCCGCGTACCGCTTCAACAAAGCGCGGCATCTCTTCAGTCTCAGGTCCATTAGACGAGCATTCAAACGATGTCCTGTTTTTCTTCGATATGCCCGAAGCCCTAAGTCTTCATTTAACACCCTTTTCACCGTGGTTCTGCTTAACCCCATCTGAAGGGCCAACAGTTTCTGCTTACGTTTGGGATTTCTTTGAATTCGCGCCTTCACAGCTTTTATCACTGCTGGAGTCCTAACAGACCGAGGGCGACCACTTCTTGACCTGTCATCTACACTAGAGTCTTCATTGTATCGTTTGATGGTACGATAAACGAATCTTTTGGTTATATTCAAATTTTTCAGTATGTTAAAAATTTGAATTGGCGCGTAACCGCAACGATGCAACGCAATAACTGCAACACGGTCTTCTTTAAGCGTCCACTCCATATTTAAAAATGAGTAAAATTCTAAAAGTATACATTTTTATTTTCATGAACAATTCGAAATTCGAATTCAATAAACTTTTTTGTGGCCAGCATTCTAAAAGAAAAGTTTTTACTGTGTAACAATACTTATGACCTGACTAGTTATACTGTGTATTATACTTAACTTAGAATATTAAACAGTTAAAACCAAAATACTATTTAGTGTAAGAGTCGTGACCCATAAACCTTAAACAGACTGAAAACTAGACGAACTATAGAGAACATAATATAGGATGGGTCATAGATTAAAAAAGGGTGCGTGTACTTATGTACGCGCGTAAGAAGTTATACTTTATTTTTAATAATTAATATTTAACGTTAATAATTTAATAATATTTAGTATGAATTATATTAAATAATAATTTTGTCATTTAAATTACTAAAAAATGAATGCTAATAACACTTTTTTTATGAGTGTACATGCGCGAAAGTTCACCTGCGGCTATATTCAGACTCGCCAAGTAACGTCGGTCGTATTGTAATGAGCGATTTAGTGGGCAACTTCATTTCTGTTCATTTTGTGTCACGGTGCGCGCGCATCGTAAAATTACACTCTCATCAATTTTTCATAACGCGCTTAAAGAAGTATAACTTCGAAAACATAAGTTTCCCAAAAATATATTAGTACCTACCTAAGAAAACTCCGTTTAAAGGTACTAATACCAATTACTTTGTGAATAATCCTATCATAACTCACATAACTGTTGACATCCTAGTTTAATAGTCATTATAATTTATATAATTTATAATAATTTATAATATTTTTTTCACTGGTGGTAGGACCTCTTGGGAGTCCGCATGGGTAGGTACCACCACCCCGCCTATTTCCGCCGTGAAGCAGTAATGCGTTTCGGTTCGAAGGGTAGGGTAGCCGTTCTAACTATACCGAGACCTTAGAACTTATATCTCGAGGTGGGTGGCGCGTTTACGTTGTATATGTCTATGGGCTCCAGTAACCACTTAACACCAAGTGGGCTGTGAGCTCGTCCAGCCATCTAAGCAATAAAAAAAAGAAAAAAAAAATTGCTTTAATTCATTATAATTCTATGAAAAGTTATCTGGTTAATTATAGTAAGTGCTACCGTGAAATAACCAGAAGATTACAGTTGCTTAACACAAAACTTGGTAAAGGCGTCTTCGCTTTGTTTACACTAACGCCTGTTGATTTTAAACGAGCAACGAGATTCTTGAGGACGACGCTGCTCCGTACACACGACAGGAACTTTTCTCATTACTTAGAGTGCAGGCTTGGGCCTAAATCTATAGATTTTGTTAGATTTAGTATTTGGCAACACCATTTTGCTTAAGGTTAGGTAAGGTGGGTAAGGTTAGGTAAGGTAACAGTTAATGAGAATTGTTAATATTTTTAACAGTTCAGAAACATCTTAATTTTACACAGTATGATTTTATAGGACAGTCGAATCTTTTTTCTGCGAAGATTTCTTTATAGAGTTTTCAGTATTATAACTGGATTACCTCGTGCCATATAGGTATCATTATTGACGTGACAACGTCTTATAATTCGATGGAGCCGGCAGCACGCACGAAAAAACATGACTCATGCGGCGTTACCTCGCTCTGAGGCGTTCCATTTAAGCCTTGAAGTGCATAGCAACGGTAATTGAAAAATGAAACCATTCCATCAGTATTTTCTTATCACGTTGTCACGTTCAAATATCGTCAGTAAACCGACTTTACAGACAACCGATTTTTTTTTTATTAAAAAAATCTAACTAGCCCTGATTCATGTTGTGGTGATGTTAAGCAATCATTTCAACAACCTAAAAGTAAGGTTTCCTACATACTTCATTATTGTATGTGTATCATTACTTACATTTTAATTTATAAAATACAGGCCTATGTCAAGCAGTGGACGCCTGTGGGCTGATAGAATAGAAATAGAATTATAAAATATTATATGTGTGACTGGAAATAGAGTAGCACCTATAGATAGTGCTCATCGGACTGACGTCGACTGACAGCTTCTACGAGAACGCATAAGAATTCACATCACTAACTTTACAGCACGATGCTTAAATTAAACAGAAACTTCGAGAAAGTTTCGAGAAACCATTTTTGTTGAGACTTGTTGATCCATACACTGGAGGCATCTCCCTTATCTCTCTAGATGGTATGGGGTATAGATGGTAGTATGGTGATGGCAGTGCAATATCCAAGTTCGTAATCACCATCATTTTTAATTGCATAAATGAGTAGATGGTAGTACTGCGATATTGTCCTTTTATCTTGATACTTAACTGGTGATAGGACCTCTTCTGAGCCCGTACGGATAGGTGCGTGCCTATTTCTGCCGTGAAGCAGTAATGCGTTTCGGTTTGAAGGGTGCGGCAGTCGTTGTAACTATACTGAGACCTTAGAACTACGGCATTTACGTTGTAGATGTCTATGAGCTCCGGTAACCAGTTAACACCAGGTGGGCTGTGAGCTCGTGCACCCGTCTATGCAATAAAAAAAACTTGAGTTATAACCAGCCCCTAGTAACCAGTGGCAGGACATTTCCTTCTGACCTTCGTTTTGCTGTGAACTTTTTATGAATTGCATTCTACGAATATTTTTTGTCATAGTTCCGAAAGCAATGAAAACTATGACCTTTTCTTTCATGAATAAATAATAGTTTAAAAAAACTAACAAAATACGCTTTTATAGAAAATTCAATTAAAAAATAGAAAATAAATTTTAATTAAAAATAGTGTAAGAAATAATGATTTTATTGTAAAAAAAGCGTGGGCTGCTTTTCAGGATAATATCAAAATAACCCTTCTAATCATATCTGTTCATAAAATATTTATAACTACTGATACCATGCACCCCAAGCTTTTTTACAATAAAATCATTTTTCAAATTTATTAAAATTTATTTTCTATTTTGCATTTTTTAGTTGAATTTAAATTTTTAAACTTTTTTTCCAGTTTTCTTTTAAATATTGAGTTGTCATCGGTCCTTAATAAGTATACCAAATTTCGAGTTAATCCGACGTTTTGAAGGGGGTCAAAATCATGTTCAAAGATTCCGTTACATACTAACATACATACGTCTGAAACTAATAAAAGCGTATTAATAAATAGGTCCTATCCTATGCTTAGAAGGTTCGCTCACTGCTTATAACCAGGCCATAATATACTTGATGATCTTAAAAAATCCTTTTCGATCAGTTATTCACGTCAAGTAGCCGTCACTGCACACTCTGCAATCACCCGTAAAATTAGCAATCGGAGTTTAGGTATAACAGATCGCCTATCTAAATCAAATTGCCTTTTAAGCGATTGACAGATTGACTTCGCCTCTGGCATTGCGATGTCCAAAAAACCCTTGTTATTTAGATTGGCGTGCCATCTCGCTCAAGGGTTTTTCGAAGCAGACGCTATGTTAGCTGAAACTAATGAGGAACTCGCGCTACTCATACTATAAAGAGGTCCTAAACTAACAACGTAGTTCATGCTTCGGGGCCACATTCTTTTTCTTCTTTGTCTTCACCTTATCCCACTAGGTGGAGTCGACACAGCGAATTTTTTTATTCCATTCTCCTCTATCAGTAGTCATCTCAGCACTCACTCCTCTTTCTCTTATATCGTCATTCATACATTCCATCCTTGTCTTCTTCGGTCGACCTGTTTTACTGTTTTACCCCATTTTACTACACGATGTTATTCCTTATTGTTCCCTATTGTTCACTAGAGAGCTTACGGCCTTTGTGTTAACTTTATCAGCGGCCAAACTTACCAAGCAAAGACTTCTTAGTGACATAAATAGTGTTATTCTTCATGTGGTAGAAGGACTGGCAGAGTAGTGCTCATTGGATAACTAGGGCTGCCAATAGCCAGTTGAACCTAAGTGCGCTGTAGCTGTACTTTTTGAGGAATGTCATTAACCTCGCCTATGCTTAGCTCACAGCCCACCATAGACATCTACGACGTAAATGCGCCACCCACCTTGAGATATAAGTTCCAAGGTCTCAGTATAGTTACAACGGCTGCCCCACCCTTCAAACCGAAACGCATTATTGCTTGACGGCAGAAATAAGCGGGCCGGTGGTACCTACCCGCGCGGACTCACAAAAGGTCCTACCTACCACCAGTAAAAATCATCGCAATACTCCATCCTTGTCTTCTTCCGTCGACTTCTTCCATGTCTTCACCGGGGCCAAATTAAAAACTTGCAAAATAAACGTAACTATAAAACGTAGGGCGTCGAACCTATAACAGGGGATTAGAGTTTAGAACAGTTAGCCAAAGTTCGATCCGTCTGTTAGAACTTGTCGGATCGTTTCTTAGTTAAGTCCTCTGTAATGGCGAGTTTCGAGTTTGTTTCTTAAACCAATAATTAAAGCAAAATTCTTCAAATGGCCTCTACCAATCTGAAGTTATTAGCTTGGTTGTTGAGCAATAGTCAGGGTCAAAAAGTTGACGCCAACAAACATGGTAGCCACGTTAGTTTCTAGGATTCTAAGTAACATAATAATAATAATAATAATAAGTACTTGCATAGCGGTTTGCTAACGGCGAGTACTTGCATAGACATAGACATAACCAAGTGGCTAGGATTATCCATCAACAACTTGCTCTGAAATATGGTTTTCTTGATTCTGCTGTACCTTATTACCAATACCAACCTCAACCAGTTCTTGATAATGGTCATGTTACGCTTTACTGGGACCGATCTATTATCACGGATAGGTATATTGTTGCCAATAAACCTGATATTGTGATAATAGATCGATCTGCGCGTCGAGCAGTGTTGGTTGATGTCACCATTCCTCATGACGAGAACCTCGTGAAGGCAGAAAAGGACAAATTAATAAAATATTTAGACCTGGCCCACGAGACTACCGCCATATGGCATGTTGATTCAACCATCATTGTTCCAATAGTTGTATCGGTACACGGCTTGATAGCGAAAAGTTTCGATCAACATCTTAAGAAACTTTCGTTATCCAGCTGGGTTAAGGGCCTAATACAGAAAGCAGTTATCCTCGATACTGCACGCATTGTGAGGAGGTTTCTCACTCTGGAGTCCTAACCACTGGTGGCTTGTGTCGTAGACACCGCCATCAGCGGCAATCTATTTTTATATAGTGTTTTTTAAAAATTGTATTTTTAATATCTTTTTTAAAAAATATTATGTAATTAATAACCTTTTAAATAAATATAAATAAATAATAATAATAATACATTGTACCTCTGGTGCTATCCAGTACAGGCGTTATACCTAAACACCTTAAGCTTACCTTTAAGCGGTAGGCAGCGGCTTGGCTCTGCCCCTGGCATTGCTGAAGTCCATGGGCAACGGTAACCACTCACCATCAGGTGGGCCGTATGCTCGTCTGCCTACAAGGGCAATAAAAAAAAAAAACCTACTCCAATCTTTAAAAATATTAGACATAGCAGAAAACACGTACATGACCATGCAAAAAGCCGCAATATTAAACACATGCCGTATAGTCCGTCAATTCTTGCAGGAAGACCTAAATATTCTGCAAGTAGAAAATGAAGCTCACTTGGCTTAGACCCGTGATCTTCATTATACCGAAATATCTTAAGTATTTCGAGAAACACAATACAAAAGAAATATAATAATAATAAACATTTATTCCAAACACAAATTAAGTACAAAAAACACGATATAAAACGCAGTAAGTACCTAATAGTATACTGAAATACGTACTAAAGAAATGTTCACGACTGACTTCCACGGTGAAGGAATAGCATCGTGTAATAAAAATGAAAACCCGCAAAATTATAATTTGCGTAATTACCGGTGGTAGGACCTCTTGTGAGTCCGCGCGGGTGGGTACCACCACCCTGCCTATTTCTGCCGTGAAGCAGTAATGCGTTTCGGTTTGAAGGGTGGGGCAGCCGTTGTAACTAAACTTGAGACCTTAGAACTTATATCTCAAGGTGGGTGGCGCATTTACGCTGTGGATGTCTATGGGCTCCAGTAACCACTTAACATCAGGTGGGCTGTGAGCTCGTCCACACATCTAAGCAATAAAAAAAAAAGTGTAGAAATATTTTATCTGTGTGTAACTACAGTCATTTGATTTGTAACTTTAAATACAATTTTGTAATCGTGTGTCCTGCTCTTCATTAAGATACGCAGGTAAACCGGGCTCGGGTTTCTTTTAGTTTTAAAAATTTTTTTCCGTAATATTTGTTTTTTTTTTTCTATAAAGTTACCTATAAAAATATTGAATAACTAGCGACCCGCCCTCGCTTCGCTTCGGAAACATTAAAACACACATGAAAACAAAAAAAAAAAATTAAAAAAATATTGAAAAAAGTAGCCTATGTGCCGACATTGTCCCTGATGAACATCAGGGACAATGTCGGCTTCTAATGGAAAAAGAATTTTTCAAATCAGTCCAGTAGTTTCGGAGCCTATTCGAAACAAACAAACAAATCTTTCCTCTTTATAATATTAGTATAGATATAGACAGTTATGATTCGAATGGAATATAATATTGTTTACTGAAAAATACTTAAAGTTCCACTTCAGAAGAGGTCCCAAAGTTTTCTATTATTGATCTGAAAGTGAATGTTTTGCTTAAAACAACTTACTGAGTTATGACTTAGAAATAGTTATGACATAGCTTCAGAAAAAACTGTTAACATAGGTAGCGGTTTATGCCAAGTCTCGAAACTGCAACGCATCACAGAACCACGAACGCCCTATCCAGGGTATAAGCGCGATAAATACGCCAAGACATTTGTTGAGTGAGCCCATTACGGCCCGATGTTTATTGAAACATATCCTCTAACCGTTCCTCGGAGATCCCATCATTAATCGTTCTCGCTTGATCGATGCTAACCGAGTTGTATCGAGTTACGATAGATTGAACCGATACCGTAATATATCGCACGATGTTCGACTTAACACTCACTAACTTGACGCCGGAAGTCAAGCTTAAAGCGTCAAATAACACACTATTTTAGTATCCTTTTTTATTTATTTATTGCTTAAATGGGTGGACGAGCTCACAGCCCACCTGGTGTTAAGTGGTTACTGAAGCCCATAGACATCTACGACGTAAATGCGCCACCCACCTTGAAATATAAGTTCTAAGGTCTCAAGTATAGTTACAACGGCTGCCCCGCCCTTCAAACCGAAACGCATTACTGCTTCACGGTAGAAATAGGCAAGGTGGTGGTGCCCACCCGCGCGGACTCACAAGAGGTCCTACCACCAGGCAATTCTAATTTAACATTAATTCAATTAAATGAATTAACAACACTGTCAATTGAAACCAATTTTTTATTTAAATTAAAATTATAGCACAAGCTGTACTCGTGAGGACAATCGACTAAAACTGAGATATTTGTGCAAAGCTTATAATCAAGATTTGACTACAAGTTATTAACTACTCTTGTTCGCCATAAACGGTGTTCATCAATGAGAAATAGGACCAAGTTGTGCTGATCACCTGTAGACAAAGTTAAATTTAAAGCTTTTCTGTTGACACTCGCAGTAGTCCGGTGCTAATGGTATAAACGTTACACCAATTTTTTTTATTGCCTTTTAATGGCAGGCGAGCATACAGTCCACCTGGTGGTGAGTGGTTACCGTCGCCCATGGACTTCAGCAATGCCAGGGGCAGAGCCAAGCCGCTGCCTACCACTTAGTAATCTCCACAAGCCTCGTTTAAAGACCCCGGACCCCTCCTAGCAAAAAAGACTTCTGGAAACGCACTATGGATCACCGCAGTGGCTCCAGGTAGTATGCATGAACTCTACTCCGGTGGCGGGCGGTGCGACGGTAAAACCGAGATGATTGTATCATCTCAAACAATTCCTCAGAGCACTTCCCATGGAACATACCACCGAATTAGTGAGCTCTGTGTGCTTAGTGCGACTTTCTTAACATTCTCGATAGCGATGCAGTAGCACAGATTACTAAATAAAACAGCGCCCCTAGCGACCAACGTAGGCAAACATTCCAACCCCATACAGATTCGAGTTAACTTTTACGTTACCGATAACGTTAAAAAACTCGTCGGTTTAAAAAACTGGTCGGTTTATCAAAACGAATAAGTGTGATTGACGACCTGCATGTTCTACTATAACAATAACGTCACTAAGGACTAGATCTCCGAAACTATCAGTCTGATAGATTTTAAATTTGCCATGGATTGTAATATGCGGGGACGATTCTGCCACGATTCCACAGATATCCTTTTATTTACTTATAAACACGTTGTGGTGTCTATGAGCTCTAGTAGACACTCAACATCAGAGCATTATGAAATAAAATAAAAAAATATCAAAATCAGAATTTATAAATATGTAAGGTGCATAAAATAGTTTAAATTTCCAGTCTGCTGCCTGCAAATATATTATTCTCACCTTCGTGAACATATTGAGAGTGACTGGTGCATATTTCAACGACGTAAGACAGCACGCGCGCTGCGACCTGTGAAATACAAATGGACATTCAGATGAATTCAAAAACTGTAGAATTTGAATCTAGAATCAACACACAGTCAAAGTTAGTTGTCGCAAAAAAACTGTTACGCCGGTAAGAGTAACGCCACCTATCGTTGAATAGTCGAACGAATATCGAAGGATCTAGTAGCACCTAGAACGCTCGAGAAGTACAACGCCATCTATTGTCAAATAGCGGGAACACAATACTCGAAACGTGTGGAAAATTCTCGATAATTCTAGGGGTGTGGTATCGGCTATAAAAGCGTTGCAGAGATGGCACGAAATCAGTCAGTAATTGGAACTATTCGAAGCGAAACAGCGAACGGATCACCTGAAGCGAAGCGGAAGAAGCGAATTGAGAATATTAAAGTGTTTGTGAAGTGTTTGTTGGGTGTTCTAAGTGTTAATACAGTGGTAACTTGTAATTCGATAGAATTTTCATATATCCCGAACCCCTGCGCGTAACAAAACAATAAAAGCACTGTTTTTTTTGTATAAAAAACTAGCTTTTCATTTGCGCACATGAGCTACACTTAAGATTGCGTGGGCGTACACCCATGCCAAGCACTAGGATGAAAGGTTACCTTTATTCTTTCCAAGCGTTCAAAGTATTTTCATTTCATTTCAAGTTCCTTTGTGAATTTCGTTACAATCGGTTCAGTGGTTTGGACGTGAAAACATAACTAGCAGAATTACTTTCGTACTTACAATAATATTGTTTGATATTACAGTCAATTTACATGATACACAGGTGGATATATAAGTATATCGATTTCTACTTGTATTGTAGTATAAATATTTAAAAACCGGGCCACAAGTTTAACAATAATGTTCGTCACTCAAATGTTTCTCTCAACCCTCGTCTCGGCAGCCACGCGCTAACTATTGCGCCATCCGGTCAATCAATTAAATTGATTTTACATTAGACAAGCTCTAATACCTTCTGATTATCAACAACATGGTTTTCTGGTAATGAGTTCCGCCCTCAAACCACAGATTTTGGTAAGCCGTATCTCCGATTCTTGCACTCTGGAAAATAAATGGAAAATAATCCTACTACATGCGTTATTTTGACATTACGGAACCCTCACATATTACGACGTGAACATAATGAGACATTAGCTCGAAGTTGCTGTTGTATTGTAAAGCACCTGTCCAACCCATGACTGCTTTGAACCGAGTGGTGCCACCCACCCGTGCGGGCTTAGAATACGTCTCTCCACCTGTATCTGGTAATCAACACAGAACTCAAGATATTGGAGAGGTGCCTGAATTCCCACCGAACGGAGGACTGTCAATGTGGGTGGCGGCATTTACATTGTAGATTGGGTCCGGTGACGGCTTAGTACTAATGGGCCCAGTTTTTTTCCCCACCTATGTTGATAGCCTTGAGAGAATATTACAGCTTTACCCTAGCGTGTAGGTGAGCTCTCGGGGCTCAAACCGGAAGTGTTGCTAATACTGGCCCTAGCAAGAGCAGTGCTTCACAGAATCTACCACTGGGTCGGAAACACGACCCACTGAGAAAATCCGGCAAGAAACTCGGTGGGCTGTGTCTATAGGATTGTGAGCTCGTCCATCCATCTAAGCATAAAAAAGATCTTCTCTTTGTTTCTACCCTCAAAGACCAGCAATTCAGTGCACGAAGCATAGGTATATTTTTCCTTTTCTGTTAGCTTTCAGATCAACTCATCTGGCGCTAGGCAATCACTTACCACTCCGGGGCATCATATCGCAGAGGACACATAGCTTCTCGGCAAAAATACACTAGAACATGCTTTAAAACTCCTCCATCCCTCATTACCAAAATAAACGCGTATTAAATACGAGGTAGTCTCGTAAAATTTGGTATTTGCAACAAGATCTGATTTTATACAATGTCGCATCACTGGATACGAGAACACTCAGCATCTGTCATTAGACCGTGCCACTAGGGCACTTCAAATGTAATGTAAACTCGTAAACATTTCATAGGTGAATTTATGGATGCCAAAACCTATCTGCATTAGTTGCAGACCAACAGATTGGTTCACCCACAAGCGCTTGAATCTGATCAGCTCAACATGTTAGAATACCTCATCGTTTATCATAATGTTTGTCTGCCTAGATACGCTCACTCAATTACAAGCAGCTTTTTTAGCTCACTTTTTTTTATTATTGCTTAGATGGGTGGACGAGCTCACAGCCCACCTGGTGTTAAGTGGTTACTGGAGCCCATAGACATCTACAACGTAAATGCGCCACCTTGAGATATAAGTTCTAAGATCTCAGTATAGTTACAACGGCTGCCCCACCCTTCAGACCGAAACGCATTACTGTTTCACGGCAGAAATAGGCAGGGCGGTGGTACCTACCCGCGCGGACTCACAAGAGGTCCTACGACCAGTAAAAACTTGCTTGCTAAGTTAAAGGCCCATAGACATCACGAGGTGATTGCTAGCTGTAGACGTGAATTCAAAGCAATTGTCATGGAGCAGCTGTCCCACTATTCAAACAAAAAAACATGATTGCTTCGAGGTAGGATGGTGATGTGCCTACTCCAATCGGAAATGTTATTGCGTTACATGAAATAGTTGATGCAGAGATAATAATCATAAATATTGGTGCTACTCCACAATGTGACTTCAAAGCAACGAAAAACATAAAACAACAAGTCAAAGCTCAACTTTTACAAGAGAAAAAATGGTCATCAAAAGCTCGATGTTTTCCTAGAAATTTCATAGCGCTCTTTGATTTTACTACCAATACGTGAAAGTTTGGGTTCGACGCTCAGCTTTTTGTTTAAGATCGATACATTTTCCAAATTACATGTCATAGAAAAGACTCAACTTTTAGTCTTTTTTATTACTCTAGATGGGTAAATGACCCACTCGATGATCCCACTGATGGATCTCGACCCACTTGATGTTAAGCGGAAGCCTACCTATAAACGTGTGCCACCCTCGCTATGGGATATGAAATCAAAACCCCAACATCATGGAATGGCATTGATGCTCCATCACAATACGGGGGGTACTGGTGCAATATAATAATAATATATAGTACTAGCTACCCCGGCAAACATTGTTTTGCCATATATAAGATTTCAAGGGAATTTCTAGTGTAGAAAAAAAAATTAACTTATTTTAAGTGTGTAAGGATGTGGTAAATGAGTGAAAGAGCAAAAAAAAAGTCCAAATAAAAAAAAAAAAAAAAAAGNACGTGCCGCGCAGTCATCGACAATTTTAGACGTCGTTTGCAAGAGTGCCGTGATCGCAACGGATTACATTTAGGAGATGTTATTTTCAAAAAATAATTCCCGTTTTTTAAGCTTTTTATGTAAATAAAAATTTAATTCATAATGTAATTAGTTTTATTTTAATAATTTTTTTTTCATATCAAAGGACTTATGGGCCACCCTGTATAATAATAATATATAGTACTAGCTGACCCGGCAAACATTGTTTTGCCATATATAAGATTTCTAGGGAATTTCTAGTGTAGAAAAAAAAACTAACTTATTTTAAGTGTGTAAGGATGTGGTAAATAAGTGAAAGAGGTATGTAGTGCTGTGAACGATGAGGGAATATATAATAAAAATAACAAAACCTCATTCAACCACATAATACCTCATAATAACAAAAAAAATGTCCAAAAAAAAAAAATATGTTAGGGGTCCCTAATCACTTAGGGGTATGAAAAATAGATAGTAGCCGATTCTCAGGCTTACTGAATATGCATAAAAAATTTCATGAGAATCGGTCAAGCGGTTTCGGAGGAGTATGGGAACGAACATTGTGACACGAGAATTTTATATATAGTATAATATACACGGTATAATTGCAAGGCGATTTTGTACCGAGAACACGGTGAAATATTTTTTTAATGAAAGGAATAAGCGCACTCGATGCTTTTATTTAAAAACGTACCGCTCCAGTCAGCAATTCGCCGAAATAACAAAGATAAAAAACGAACTGCAAAGATGAGAACACGGCTACGTAATTGTTCAACATATACGTGGGGCCTCGGGAGAACTGCAACACAACACACAATAATAACACACGTATTGTAACTACAATAAATAGGTCGTTGATAATAATTTATTTTAAGACAAATAATTATTGATCGGTGTGAACGATTTACTGTCCAGATGGAATCATTGGTTGAGTCGAAATAGTATTGATTTATTACTTCCATCGATCAAGATCCAAGATCTCGCGGACGATCTCCAACACGATGGACCGACCTCATAAAATCTGTGACTCAGTCCAACATAAACGATTGCTCTCACTCTGCGAAACATCGTCCCACATGGCGTCGCATCGCGAGAGCATCGGTATCGCAGGATCCGCCTGATGCATGACCACGACCACTCTGTCTAGAGTGTACGAATAGGAAGAATTACTCCCATAAACACATGTAAGCACATATATGTTGTACATGCAATAGGCAGCGACTTGGCCCTGCCCCTGACGTTACCCATGTCCATGAGCGAAGCTAACCTCACCATCAGATAGGCAGTATGGTCGTCCGTCTACAAGAACAATAAAAAAACTTGCCAAATTACCACCAAACCTGTTAATTACCACCTAACCTTTTCAATATTCCGTATTTCTTGAAGCAGAAATCCAATGCGAAGTAGTCTCATGGGTCAGACGTCCGGTATGCCCCAATCGAGCGATGCGACTAAGCGGGTGTTCAAATTCAGCAAACAGATACCATTTTTCAAAGTAAATATGTTCTTAATAGGAATGACTGTCATGATGAATTAACGTCGTTATAAAATCCTAATAGTGGGACGTATGGTGGGATCCCACAGGCGGTGGTTTGGCACCCCGCTGCCGTCAAAGAAGACTTTCTTTAAAGGAAGTTTGTAAGGAGTCCTAAGCGGAATACAGCGGCAGAGACATGTCTCGGGCGTCATCGATACGCAGAAGCAGATAATACATTATCTAAGATAAAATGTAACTTAAAAGCATCTAGACTACACGGGGGTGGTCAGTCCGTTTCATTATAAATTCATCTGTCTATAATATTCGTGTAGTTTTATTTCACATGTACAGGTCACCGTACCTGTCCGGCGTATCTGAAGAAGCACGTCGTTAAACCCACAAACAGCAGATTTACGAATATAATTGGATTGAACACACTATCCAACAATCGTGATAATCTGAAACATCAACAATAGGTAAGCGTACACTGAAATGCAAAAAATACATAATAATATGGCTAAAGACCTGTGTGACTGAAATGAATATATGTTCCTGTTACGCCGGTAAGAGTAACGCCATCTGTCATCAAATAGCAGAAACGAATATTAAAAGAACTAGTAATATCGAGAACTCTCGAGAAGTGTAACGCCATCTACTATCAAATAGAGGAAACACAGATCGAAATGATTCGTCCTATCGGCAATGTTCTCGATAATTGTAGACTTGTCATGTCAACTATAAAAGTGTTGCAGAGATGACAAGAAGGCAGTTAGTAAGCTGTTCTACTCGAAGCGAAACAGCGACCGAACCACCTGATTGTAAAGTATTCCTTAAGTGTTTTAAGTGTTAAATAAATTATAATTTGTACTTCGGTGAAAGTTTTATTTATCACGAGCCCCAGCGCGTAACATTCCTAATGATTTATTCATAGTAAAAACAATATTCATTTTCATAAAAGTGATCATTTCACCACGTTCATGATTCGTTAATACGTAATCTAAAGCAAAGACTGCCGCTGACATCGCGTCATGAGTTAGCCTGGACCCTTATTGCATATTAAATTGCTTGATATTAAACTGGTTGGATATTAAAATTCATACCAATAAAAACTTTTGAATATAGATATTACTTGTTAATTTTCGAAACAGGCTTGTTTCACGCAATAAACGTACATACATATGTATGTAGAGATAAAGGATAACTATTAACCACGGAAATAAACATTTATGGGTACCTTTAGCTTTGGCTTTACCTTTGGCTTTAACACGAGTTTTTTTTAATTTTTAATAAAAAAATTAAATGGTATGTATTTGTAACCTTTTTTGTTGCCCTTGTAAGCAGACAAGCATACAATCCACCTGATGGTGAGTGGTTACTATGGCTCATGGACGTCAATAATTCCAGGAGCACAGCCAAAACGATCCTTATGCACATAAAAATGTATGTAACTAGTCTGGCCATAAATACTGTTACATAAAAAAATCATAATCTAATACATTTCCGCGATATCCAAAAAACGTGCTTAAACTGTAATTTTGGAAATTACTTTTTGTTTAAAAGAACACCAGCTCTGCCTAACTTTACCTACCTCATCTGTCTTCACATTCGCCTGTTCTGAAAATGATTCTAATAGATCCGATATATTTATTGTAAAATAAAATCTAATATGATAATAAAAAATCTTACTCAACCAACTGTTGGTGTCTCATGACGAACTGTTTAATCGCCAATTCTTCAGAACTAATGGCTGTTCCTCGTTTCTTGTTCGCAACCGGGTTTAGTTGAAGCAAATCTTCACGTAACAAAGTAAACTGCATGCCGAGGTTAGCGCAGAGGGTTATCATAATCAGTTCAGCACCGACGTAGACAAACACGCACAGGCATTCTAAGAATATACCAATAAGAACAGATTTTTAAGCTATTACATGGCTTTTATTGCGGGCTCTGAGCGCGCCGACCGAATCAAGAAATTCCANCGCAACCGGATTTAGTTGAAGCAAATCTTCACGTAACAAAGTAAACTGCATGCCGAGGTTAGCGCAGAGGGTTATCATAATCAGTTCAGCACCGACGTAGACAAACACGCACAGGCATTCTAAGAATATACCAATAAGAACAGATTTTTAAGCTATTACATGGCTTTTATTGCGGGCTCTGAGCGCGCCGACCGAATCAAGAAATTCCATAACGAAAATAAAACCTAGCACCCCACTCCGCCTACCATGTAGCTCGCGTTCAACACATTCACACGTTGAGCTTGTGTAGTGTTTGTGAATAAGCGCGCGGCGTGACGTCGCATTGCATGTGCATCATCAATAGTCTGCCCGTCTCTCTCTCGCACGGTCTAGCTTATGAGTGTGAAGGGGACATTTAATGATTCGCTTTTGTTAATGTTTATAAATATAGCGTGGTCTTATTTTATTATTGTTTTATTATTAAATTATTATTGTCTAATTATAATTGCATAAGTTGATAAAAAATGCTATGCAATACCGCGGCAGTCCCCGCGGCAGTCTCCGAGTGCCACACTTTTTTTTGTTGAAGAATACTTAGTTGAAGGGCAGACGATCTTGAAGTCCGTCTACTAAACAAATCGCTATGGAAGCTTTTAGATACCAGATCTTCCCACCTTGGAATATGGGATTGAAGTCCCAGTTGTATTAGTACAAGAAAAGTCCTAACTTTTAAACTTGAGCGGCAACTGCTTCGTGATAGAAATAGGCAGGATGCTCTTTCTTACTTAATCGTGGAGATGAGGAAGGGCTTCTTGGTTGTCAAACATTTTCGCTCCTTCTCCAGCTTTTTACCCGAAGATGCAAAATGCTGCACTATTAATGCCACATCTACTTGGACTTAATGGTAAAATGAGGCCACAGTACTAAATGATTTCCAGAAGCCGTAGATACTACAGTATTACAATTTGAATTCCACCAACCACCCCATGACTTCAGACCAAAGATTCAACTGTATTTCAGTAGTTGGGCTGTTCTGTTCTTAAAACCTAAGTGCATGTTTGCATCGTGGCTCTCGATATGCACTACTACCCGTATAGTATACCCCCATCAAATTTCCTTTTTTGCCAATGTTGAATAGGTGTAACATAACAACTCTTCTTCATAGGTCCACTACTAATTTCTACTCTGATTTTTTAATCAAAAGCCAACTGTGACCCCTTTGATCGTGATCCCCTTGGGATTGACGCACACCTGGTCCCGTATGACCTCTAAGACAAATGACACTAGGATATAAATTAAAACCTTACGATCTCTACTTAAAGGGTTCAAAGATAGAAGAAAACTGCAAATAAAACTTACCACTATAAAATAAAAATGCGTAAACAAAAATATACACCGCCCAATCATTAGATGGACTTAACGGATAGCTACAAGTGATTGGCAGTAGCAACTCGCAGTCTTCCTTCATGACAAACCTTCGAACTAGGGTCTCCAGCAGAGGAGAGGTCATGTACTGAAGAGTTCCCACCATGCTAATCCAAAATATTACTGAAAATAATAAAAATATTTAGGCTAAATGCCGTTTGAGGCCTGTTCTTATGTATGGCAGCGAAACATGGGCGGCAACCAAAAGGAACGTGCATTCCAGCATACCGTTCAAGTTGCTGAAATGAAGACGCTGAGATGGATGTGCGGCGTGACTAGGCTCGATAAAATCCGCAACGAGTACGTGCGTGGAAGCCTCGGTGTACGGGACATCGCCAACAAGATGCAGGAGAGTAGGCTGAGATGGTATGGTCACGTAAAAACGAAGCCACCTGACTACGTCGGAAATTTAGCACTACTGCTCGACTTCCCCGGTCGGGGACCTAGAGGTAGACCCAAGACAAGGTGGAAGGATGTAGTACTGAAGGACAAAAAGGAATGCAATGTTGCTGACGAGGATGTCGAAAACTGCTAACTGTTACAAGAGCCCAAAATAAGCCTTTTTATAAGAGATTGATTTTAATAATCTATCATATTATCTCAACAGCGGACATTTTGTATCTGGTATACTATTTAGGACCAAATAAAATTTTCCTTGTCTCAATATGTTCAATAGAATATGCGTCACAGAACAGAGCATTAACTTTTNTGCAATGTTGCTGACGAGGATGTCGAAAACTGCTAACTGTTACAAGAGCCCAAAATAAGCCTTTTTATAAGAGATTGATTTTAATAATCTATCATATTATCTCAACAGCGGACATTTTGTATCTGGTATACTATTTAGGACCAAATAAAATTTTCCTTGTCTCAATATGTTCAATAGAATATGCGTCACAGAACAGAGCATTAACTTTTTAAAATTTATTCCTATAGAATTTCCTCGAGTAACAACAGTAAAAATTTAACAAACTTTAGCTATTAAAAATATCTCGACCGACCGGAATTACAAAAGTTTACTTTCTTCAATATCGCAGCCCTGTCGTTGCTCTGTGTCACTGTCAGATTCGTTCTCGTCCACAAGTTCCCAAGTTCCCGCATTATGTGTGACACTTGTGAACTGTTCGGCACCAAAACGAACGCTTTCAGAATCGCTGTAAAGTAAAAAAATCACGGGATTTTGTAATCTCTACTGATATACCTACCATCTTAGTGGTTACAGTTCTAAAAGCGGCCATTTCAATATGGTGGTTCGAATTATTTTCAACGGTAAAAGGGTATATTATTACCGGTCTGAGACCTTTGTTTCAGACCGGGGCCAAACTCCTACGAGGTCTCCACGTCTAGGGGGCGCGCGGGGTATCAGGGACTTGTGAAATGTTGGGAGCAGACCGCGGGCCCATACTCGTCTTAGACTAAAGTAACTACAATAGAACTAAGAGTACTTACCTTGAGTCGCAACCAAAACGGGGGGCATAAGGTATGCAATTACAAATATCTCCTCCTCGTACAACAACTTGCATATATGCAGAATTGCTGTAACATACATCAAAACAACGCAAGGTGTTGTGATAATCAATCGCCAATATCGTTGAATGAATGTTTGATCCTCGGCGAAAAACTTTATGTTACTCCAGGAGAGGAAGTCCAAACTGGCCTTGAAGGATCTCGCAAAATCAACAGGATAATCTTTTAAGGCTTCCATTGCTTGAGATGGAAATGCCCGATGTACCTAAAATATTTAAGCGTTAATAAAATTGTTCCTACAGTCTACAAGTAACACTACCCGTGGAAGTCAAGGACTAATTTGAAAGATTATGTTGACCGTTATCATGAGCCGGCAGATGACTATATAAGACAATGCCGGCTAAATACAGTCACAATCTTCAATGTCCATAGATAACTGTGTCTATAAGCAGTAACGACTGAACCCAACGAGGGCCGTTAGTTTGTCTTGTTATACTAGAAGCCGAGTTCAAGTTGGCAGGTGACAGACAGGTCACTTATTTACACAAAAAATATCTCAGTCTCGAAAGCTTCCAAAATCATTCCATTTTCTTTTCACAAATTTTTTTACACTTCATGGTTGAGGTTTTCGGTAAAACCTCATATTTCAATTAGAGCTTCTTCTGAATACATGATATTTCTTATATAAGTACTATTCCACTCGCAATATGCCTTTACAAATTCTATTAAACGATTGCTAAAGCGACGATGCCAACAGTGCTTTATACTTGAAGCTCATACATACAAGTTCAGACTACGAGAACAAAATGCTATCAGGAAAATATTGAAAAGAGTATTTTCCGATATTCTTTTATAAGGCGATACGGGAAGATGAGCTTACTATCCTCCTGGTGTTAAGCGGTTACCGAAGCTCTTAGAAAACCGGTGGTACCGCTCATTAGTTTCAATTAAATTGATGTACTTAATTTTTAGTCGTGCTAGTGAGCTTAGTACACATTGGTATGCTGTCACCCCTAGTTTCTGGGAGTGTTATTCTGGACATGTGGTCAATCCAAACGTAGCTGTACGAAAAGTCCAGGTGATTTTATCTCAAAGCATGTATTCTGGTTTCGAGGGGCGTATTTCGTAGTCCTACTGTTGCTTCATTCGAAGAACTGTTGTAGTTAGTATCCGATTTCACTTTTAGCGTTATGGTTAGCGTGGTATGGACATGAGATGCGTAGAGAGGAGATGCATGTGACTAGGAGATTTATGGAAATGGTAGTGCAAGGTAGAGGGGGAAGAGGTCGACCGAAGAAGACATATATGGAGTGTGTGAATGACGATATGAAAGAGAGAGGAGTGAGTGTTAAAATGATGGCTGATAGAGAATGAAATAGAAAAATTCGCTGTGCCTACCCCACCTAGTGGGATAAGGTGGAGACAAAGAGACCCGATTTCGCTTTAAGCCAACCCTAAGTTGTCTGTCAAGGAAACAGGATCTACATCTTCATGTCCGAGATGAACGAATTAAAAATGAACGTTTTTCATCACGACCACTGCACGTAAAAGCGTGAAACAGTATAAGTAATTCATATTTCTGTAGTCTGAATCAAAAAAAAGAAAACCAGTAGTTTATGTAATTGCACCGAGGTGGCTATGTTTTGTTTGATTCACGCATTGATGATATACCATTATAGTACTGTGCGGTTTACGGAGGCATACATTTGGATGTATTGATTTATTTAATGTTAACTCTAGTGACTAAATTTTAATGAAGTAAAGTAAATGGAACAAGATTACTTTCACTTAAATATTGTCACCTGTATACTGACATAACAAAATCAGGAATACGACGAATTCTAAATACATTTCAAAAAGATACTAATTTCGACTGGGATCACACTCGGCCTCCGTGGTCCGCAGTAGTATGGGTTACTAACCACTTGACCAACGAGTAGTAGTAGATTTTCGCAATAACAAGACTATTTTTATTTTTATCATGTTTTTATTGAAGTGCTTTTTAACGATGCGTACCTATTTGTCGCAGCATACAATTCTTGTTCATGGTAATATAAACTTTTTAATTATGCGGTTTCGCCCTAAAATTTAACTAGCATACCTTTTCCAGTGGGTCTCGTAAAAGGTGACTAAAGAATTCATCTGAGAATGTACTGCAGCGACCTTTGAGCACTGTAACAGCGTAATGAGACAGAACACTGGCATTTGTTGGTGATGAGTCCTATAACGAGTCCGCACAGGGAACCAACCATATACCATCCTGCTACTACTGTCACGAAGCAGTTATAGAATTCAGTTGCACTGTGGGAGAGCCGTTACAGAATGCAATTGAAACTTTAAGCTCATGTCTCAAAGCCAGTGGCGGTGTTCAAGATCTGATGTCTACATAGGCCCAATCATGAAATGAAATCATTATTAGCTGTCGACTACATTACTACCTAAATTATGTCTTACTGCTCGCTTTTAGTGGTAACCAAACAAAAACCCCAAAAGACTTCAAGTTTGAAACAATGTTATGAGACAATAATCCTTTGCTAAACAACATCCCGGCTAACGGAAAACGAGAGGAAATTCCCGAAGTTTCTTCTATTCAATAAGTTTTCGGGACTTTATTGACAATTTCTCATCAAAAACAAATGAATAGAGCTCTCGGGAAATGGCAAAAACAATACAAGGATCCCGCTTCTGAAACTTAGGAAAATTGCAGTCACAGTTGATTGTCGAACTCATTATTTTGGGAATGGAGACACGCACTACCCTGTATCACCAAAATCCATAGGCATCATAACGTGACACCAGCCCAGAGTTACCCATAAGAGATGACAAATTACTGCTGGTAGGGCGTCTTCTAAGCTCGCACCGGTAGGTAACATCGCCTTTCCTATTTCTGCCGTGAAGCAATAATGCACTCCGATTTGAAGGTTCGCGCTATTGTACTATACTATCTGAGACTTAGAACTCATGTCTGTAGTTGGGTGGCGGAATTAACTTTAGTGATGACTAAGGGCTCTGGTAATTACCTAACCCCAGCCTAACCAAAAAAAAACAATTATTTGTATTGTAAAATCGATGTCTCACAACTGTGATGGACACACACAGGATGATGGTGCCTGACCTTCCTCTAACATAACCGCCGATTATTGTACTTCCCCGTGGCATTCACTATGTAAGTCGTCGTGGCCTAAAGGATAAGACGTCCGGTGCATTCGTATCTAGCAAGACAACGGTGTTCGAATCCCGCAGGCGGGTACCAATTTCTCTAATGAAATACGTACTTAACATGTGTTCACGATTGACTTCCACGGTGAAAGAATAATATCGTGTAATAAAAAACAAACCCGCAAAATTATAATTTGCGTAATTACTGGTGGTCGGATCTCTTGTGAGTCCGCACGGGCAGATACCACTACCCTGCCTATTTCTGCCGTGAAGCAGTAATGCATTTCGGTTTGAAGGGTGGGGCAGCCGTGGTAATTATACTGAGACTTTAGAACTCATATCTCAAGGTGGGTGGCGGCATTTATGTTGTAGACGTCTATGGACTCCGGTAACCACTTAACACCAACTGGGCCGTGAGCTCGTCCATCTATCTACGCATTAAAAAAAATATAACTTCTGTGGTTGTGAGCTCGAGTGTGACGCCTAAGGCAAATATTAAAGTGTTACTACTGTTTGCATTTGCTCTATGTACATTTCTCTAAGCCCCTACCCCCCGCCCCGCCTCGGCCCAGTTTTATGGTAATCAGCTCAGTCGAATAATTCTCGAATATTCACAGTCTATTTATATAAAATATTAATAAGTTTAACGTTGCGAAATTTGAATATAATTATGTGAGCATTTCTGATTTACAACATCACTCACTTAACTTCTCGTAACCATATTTATGTATGTGTCGTGTGCTAATGTTTGCTTTGAAGGATTCAATTGGACCGCGTGTGGTTCTGACGGGTTATATATTGGGATGAATGAAGTGGGGCGAATTAAGGTAGGCATTATGTGTTTTTATAAGTTTTTTGAAGTGAAAACTTCTTTAGAATCGTTGTGATTTCAAACCGGATGCAACGGAAAAAACGACAGGTAAGAGACACAAATACAAAAATGTTTAGGATGAAGCCAGCAAAGAATGAAACAGAAATATACATACTATTGAATAAAGCGCCATCTGTGAGATTTTTTAATACTAACGTGTGTATGAAAGCTCTTGTAGTGAATTTTAATTTAGGATTATACGTGAAATTAAAATATCAATTCACAGAGGGCGCTACCTTACAGTTATTTACTAATGACAAAATTTTACATATACTTAAGACGCTTAGGATAATTGTATTTTAATTTTGGAAGGTTTCACTTCTACCACGTGTGAATTGCACACATTTTGTTTTTTTTTTAATTGCTTATGTGTGTGGACGAGCTCACGGCCCAGATGTTAAGTGGCTACTGGAGCCTATAGACATCTACAACGTCAATGCCGCCACCTACCTTGAGATATGAGTTCTAAGGTCTCCATAGTTATAACGGCTGCCCCACCCTTCAAACCGAAACGCATTACTGCTTCACGGCAGAAATACGCAGGGTGGTGGTACCTAACCGAGCAGACTCACAGGACGCTCTACCACCACTATAAGTATAAACAAACCGACGTACATGCTAGTGGCAAAAATATACTGAACCTAGTAAGCCGCTACGGGAACCCATCAGACATCAACTAAAAGCCGCCGCGCTCCTTAAAACATTAATAATCTATTTATATAAAAATGAATTGCTGTTCGTTAGTCTCGCTAAAACTCGAGAACGGCTGGACCGATTTGGCTAATTTTTTTCTTGAATTATTTGTGGAAATCCAGAGAAGGTTTAAAAGGTAGATATAATCCTCCCGATCCACTAAAGGTGCTTTTAGGTACCTCAAGCACTGGTCACCGTTCTCGTCGAACCCGTCGCTTGCGACGAAGGGCTCGGCGAGTAAATTAACCCTCAGACACAGCCCACTGAGTTTCTCGCCGGATCTTCTCAGTGGGTCGCGTTTCCGATCTGGTGGTAGATTCTGCGAAGCACGGCTCTTGCTAGGGTTCGTGTTAGCAACTTCGTCAGGTTTGAGCCCCGTGAGCTCACCTACTAGTTAAGGTTACGCTGGAATAGCCTCTCAAGGCTACCAGCTTAGGTAGGAAAGAAAAAAAAAAGCGCTTGGTCATTCGTGCCCGAGCCGTAGTACAGTACGGATCTTCCCGGAATGTTGTTATGCTTCTCGTGAAATATACGCAGCTCACCAAGTTCTCGTGAAGTTTTGTTTCGGAAGCCCAAACATGAGTCTTCGTCAAGAAAGTAATAACTGTGACGTCGGCAATGCTGACGTGCTTAGATAGGCTTAAACAAATACATTTATAGATATTAAACGCCGACAAAGAACAACACACGCTTGTTCTTCAACCGAATCGTTAACCCGATGTAGGAATCGAACCCACGACCCTTGGATCAGCAGTCAGGGTTCCTAACGAATGCGCTGTCGAGTCAGTCTTTCTTATCTTACGGCTGGTCTACCCTTCAACTTGGAATACATTACTGCTTTGTGGCTGAAATAGGCTGTTTGGACCACCAGCAGTTAATAACCTCACAAGACGCCCTTCGACTGATGAAAAGCCTCCTGACCTTTTGTAAAGTGCCATTCGATCCCATTTACTGAGTGGGACAGCCGTTCAGTATCCAATCCAAACTTCAATGTTGTGTCCCAAAATGAGTGAGAGCTTTCACGGATGGGAGCACTTATGATATCAATGGGTTTCAAGAAATCTCTTAACACCAGGTGGGCCGTGAGCTCGTTTATAAAGGCAAGTACTAATAAAAAGGTTTCTAATTGAAATCAAGGTTCAGTTACGGTACAAAAACTCACTTTAATGACCACTTTTCAAATACACTTCCGCCTTTTCACCTGTTCATAACCGTTTATCTTTAAAACTCATTAAACATTTTCATCTGGATCGAACACGATAGCGTGCACAAGCAAGTGTGTCAACACTGGCCATTATTAAATTTGTTTTTGCCGGAACAATAACTCCCGTCGCTAATTTAATTAAATTTCTGTTTATGTTTTCGTGTTGCGTTTCAAAACCTGCTCACTAACTTGCTCGTTGTGCAGTAATAGCGCCCAGCGATGTTTGGGTTAGAGACAGTCCAAGTGTCATGGTCTGGATTGGGAGTGCGGGTATGACTGTCGGGTATGATCCTCTAATCTTATTGATCGAATTATAGGAATGGTGACTGTTACGTTTTCTATTCTATTATCAAGTTGTAATACAAAATCGAATAAAATTCAAAGTATGGAAAATTTAGGTAATTGCCTTGATATTATTACTGGTGGTAGGACCTCTTGTGAGTCCGCGCGGGTTGGTACCAACACCCTGCCTATTTCTGCCGTGAAGCAGTAATGCGTTTTGGTTTGAAGGGTAGGGCAGCCGTTGTAACTATACTTGAGACCTTAGAACTTGTATCTCAAGGTGGGTGGCGCATTTACGTTGTGGATGTCTATGGGCTCCGGTAACCACCTAACACCAGGTGGGCTGTGAGCTCGTCCACCCATCTAAGCAATAAAAAAAATATATATATAATTAGATTCAGCAATAAACAGTAAACAGATTACACTTAAAGTACTAAAGTACTCGAGATGCCAATACAATATAGGTTTCATGTCCTCAACAACGTTTAACGTTAGCTCAAAAGAACTTTGCTATCACTTAAAGTTGCCAAGTTTCGGGTACCACTTATCGGCCGGTTGTTATCTGTAAAAGAGGCGATAAACCAACCCGGTCCGTTACTAAGGTTCACAAACGCGGTGAAACCACGCGAAAATGTACTTTAAACAATGTTATTAAAATCTTTTTATATTTTGTACCAGCGACTCGCACTCGCTTCGCTTCGGAAACATTAAATTTTATTATTTTATACTGAGTCTCGCGATGTTGCCCGCGGTTATTGTCGTATCGCGAGTGACGCCGCGGAGCGAAGCTAGTCTAAAAAAAGCTACTCCTTATATCATCAGCTACCTATTAGTGAAAGTCTCGTCAAAATCGGTCCAGCCGTTCCAGAGATGAGCCGGAACAAACAGACAGACAGACAAAAATTGTAAAAAATGTTATTTTGATGTATGTATATATATTCCTATGCATGTAGTAAAAAGCGATTATTTAAATATTAGAAACAGACACTCTAATTTTATTTATATGTTTATAGATAGATGACGGCCTCACGACCAAGATAGTAACATAGAAGCGCCTTATGATATACGTTTGAAGTCTCCATTGTCTGTATATTGGCTGTCCCACTCTTCAAATCAAGACTACAATTTCGCGGCAGCATTTGGCAGTATCGTGTATCTGTACCGGGATACTACCACGGGTGTCCGAGCTTACAACAGGCCCTACCACCAGTACTCAAAATAGGAAAATCTTATGTGGACTTAGAAACTGAAATTTAAATTGAAGTTAAATTTCAATTTTACAATAGTTATATTATTACACTTAAATTACTCGCGACGACTAAGGTACCATGTGAAGTAGGTAATAGTAAAAATAATAAATGTGTAAGGTAATCTACTCTTTCAAACACCGAGCCCTATGTAACGACATGAAAGCAACATTTGCACAATAAAATAGTCTCCGTAATGACCGCATTTAATATCAACGGCATAATATGATAATGATGATAAATAAATAATGATACTCAGGAATCACGTAGTGGTCTGTTAGTAAAGTATTGCTTTCAATCCCGTTCAGTAATACCCGATATCAAATACATAAAGAAACAAAAAACTCCGTTGCCTCAACTTTTCTATATTTGTATATTAAATTTTTCAAGAATCAAATTGGAATGTCAATCAAAAACACCAGAAAGTCAACACTCAATGGTAGATCTCGTAACGAATTCCCAAAGGGAATCCAATTTACGCCGCTTACAAAACTTTCTGCCAACATGTCCGCCCTTAAAAATACCCTCGTGGGCATTTCACACATTTTTACTTAGTATTTACAGGTATTTATTTCATTTTATGTGACAGCACGTCCGAGTGATGAGGGTACGAAGCCTTTAGAAATATTTTAATGTTGTCCAGAATTTTTAATGTCATATTTCGCCGGGGATTTGTGACACGGCTACGTATTATTATTACTAATGTCATATTCGAGTATTAAGTACCATCACGGAACGTAGCTACATAATATCTGTGTTGCTCTTCGCATATTTTTTTATAAAAATATCAATATGATTTTTGTTCCTATTTGCTGTTTTTTCTCCGTAACTCTTGAGTGGGCCTTAGTCTCCAAAATGCCCAATCCTGCCCGATATTGAGTAACGTCTCCTCCTCCCCTCCTCTGCCCTTGTAATCTTGAAACAGGTATTGTGTGATAAAGATGTGTGGTGGACTTTTATGAAGTAGTAGAAGTAAAAGTTGTGTATGTTTTAAAAAAGTGCTATTTAGCTATTGCTAATAAGATTCTTCTTAGAATATTTCCCGAAATATTCTAAGAAGTTAGAATTTAATCAGTAATATTAAATTCTAACATTATAATAAGTAATGTTAATTAACATACTGACATACAAGCGATTGTTATTATTTAATATCACCGCCCGTCAATATCAATCTACCCATCCAATTTTATCTTGTCATTTACTTGGAAATTCAATTAATGCCTTTGCAATATTAAGGAAGTGAAATCTTGGAAGTGTCTGTTTCTTCAAGTGGCTATGAAAACGTAGGGCTAAAAAGGTTGAAATTAAAACCAAAATGGTCACGAATTATTGTTTAGAAACCTTTCAAAATATTGAGAGATCTTCACCGATATCTTTATAATAAACTAGCGACCCGCTCCGGCTCCACTCGCTCCGCTCTTTAACAAAAATTTCAACGATATAAAAGAACTCTTATTGCGGCATAAGTATAATAGTTACACATATGCTGTCACCACACTTTTTGTAAATAACAACGTTTTCTACAAATTCGTAGTACATTATTTTATTCTATCATCAATAGTTTTCGCAGGGCACGCGATGTAAAGAATATTTTAGGTTATTTTTTTTACACCTTGGATTACGTTATTGGGGTTTTAGTAAGGATCTCTAGTTTTTCCAAAAAATATTATAGCCTATGTCACTCGGGAATAGTGTAGCTTCCAAACAGTGAAAGAATTTTTCAAATCGGTTCAGTAGTTTCGGAGCCTATTCAATACAAACAAACAAACAAACAAATCTTTCCTCTCTATAATATTAGTATAGATGACAACTTATGAATCAAATGAGCAAAATTCTTGAAACAAGAAAGTTGATCACAGCCCAAAAAATTTCAAGATTCGATTTTCAAATATATTCCAATGACTCTCAGACCCTCGGTACGGGTTGACACCCAGCTTGGTCGAGGGTGCTTACCCCTCGAGCCCAACGGTCAATTGACTTTGAAACTAGATTCCGATAGCTCTTCCCAAGTCGAAGAGCACTTGACTACAAACTCTCAGTTATTTCTTTCCAGATTTTTTCCCACACGATACCTAGAATTTGTTCAGAAAAGTTTAGGTTCCTCGGGATGGATTACGCTGCCTTTTTCTGTTTATTGCCTTTTGTTATTGAGAGGATTTTCTTAGGCAATTGGGTTAAACGAATGAAAATATTTTACTCTGGTGGTTGGAATATTGGTTTAGTTTTTAGGGCTATTTTGATTCTTTGGTAAATTTGATCCTTAGAGACTATAAATATTTTACAATAAATTAATTTACTAATAGAGTAGTCTATTTTGCGTATGAAAATATATTTTTTATTAGTAATGCCGCTGGCTTCGTGCAGCGCAATCCCGATGGTCGTGGCGAGTTTTGAGTGTGGCTATATCCTGCAGTGTTCGTCTGTAGACTGATAAGGTATACCCTAACTAACCTAAGAACTTTTCGATCTTAGGGATTTATCCGACTAATCTGTATATATCAAAAGAAATAAGTCTGTCTGCAAGACAAATTCGCTACACTTCATAAACGTGGTTCTTATTTTTTTTTTTTTTTACCAAAAAGTAACTAAGATTGATACTAAACCTGTTTACAATAGTACTCTATAGATGTCGTTATTAGTTCTGAAAAACTATTATTGTGTTACATGGCGATTGCGCGTATCCACGGCCCGTCAATCGGGTTTAATACTCTTTTTACTGGTGGTAGGACCTCTTGTGAGTCCGCGCGGGTAGGTACCACCGCCCTGCCTATATCTGCCGTGAAGCAGTAATGCGTTTCATTTTGAAGGGTGGGGCAGCCGTTGTAACTATGCTTGAGACTTTAGAACTTATATCTCAAGGGGGGTGGCGCATTTACGTTGTAGATGTCTATGGGCTCCAGTAACCACTTAACACCAGGTGGGCTGTGAGCTCCACACATCTAAGCAAATAAAAATAAAATAAAAAATAAAAGATTTATGAAAATTGTGAGATGATGCATGGAAGTGACCGCGCCTTAACTTGTCCAGCCGATTAAGCCGTTCTGGCTGCAAAATGTATTTGTTCTTTGACCTCGGTATCAAGCTAAGAGACTAAATTGACATTGCCATTTAAATGTTTTCGAGAGGTTTTCGAGAAGTCAATCTCACGGCTCAAGGTGGGCGGCAGTGTTCGGGTTTTGACATCAACGGGCTTACAGCCCTCGCTCAGTATACGTACGTGTAAAGGAAATAACGCAATAAACTCATCTGTATGTTCACGAGTCGCCGCCGGCCGTAAACGTATTTATTTCATGAGCACACCGCTCATATTTTGAATAGCTGTCATTTCCTTCGTATTTCCCGTTTGGTGAGATGATTTAAGTTCGTTGAATAATTTTTTTATGAACACGCAATTCTGAACGAAAACACGTGCTCATAAAAATCTACATTCAGGCCAACAAGCTGAAAACAAATGAGTTGAAGGTTGAGGTTTTGATAAGCTGAAGAGCTTACGGCTGGTTTTAAGTTGATACCGGAGCCAACTTAAATCTCACAACGTGAATGCCGCCGGTGACCTCATATGAGATTTTGGGAGACTGAATGACGAAGGGAAGATCTTGCACCGAGCGGGTGATATTTGCTCGGTAGACCGACGGTCCGCATGTTGTTGTTCGGAACTTGTATATATGCGAGCTTATCTTGAAAATGTCGTAAGCGAGATTCAGACATCTGTCAAATATCTTGCGCTGTATGATGGCTACCGCCACAAGATCAAAGTCAGAATTGTTTTATAATAATAGGATGGTGGTTGAAATGAACTTCAAAGGGAATATCTTCCGCCGAGTGGTGTTGTTACTCAATAAAGTGATAGTAAAAATATTATTATCCGGAGCTTGTATTAGTCAAGCTTGTTTTGCCTGCAAATGTCGTTGGTGCGATTCAGGTTATTGTCGAATTTCTCCAATTCTAGTAGAGAGGTACTGATGCGTGTGGGCTGACGATAAGCGCTGCTATCAGTAATGTGTATCAAGTTCAATATTTAGTAACAAAAGAGAAGCCTTTATAGAACGTATTAAGTACGTATTTATATAGAAAAATTGGTATCCGCCTGCCAGATCTGAACCCCAATTTTGTTCCATCACTTTAACTCATTAGAAAACGCATGCTTAATCCTTATTGCCTTAATCTTCAATGTCTACAAGCATAGAGACATGCGCGAAACCGCTGAACCATTCTCATTTATGAAACTATAGCATCCTCACGAAGTCCATCAAGTCCGAAAATTAGTTAACCCGGATTGAAGGATCTACAACAACAGCCGTCGGTTCAGAAACTTAGATTACGCCGTGACGCCTCAACTTCCCCGTCGCTGGAGACATCGTATCTGATTACGTTGTAAACTTGTTACCGAATATTGCTACTGTTCCTATCTAAAATCTAATGCTGTCCTAAATTTTAGATTTTGAAAACAATGTGATCGAATCGCGTGGCCTACAATTATTTCACAGATACCACCATTTTATTTTACAGGACAGTGTATTTGTTGTTCGGCAACACAACTGCACTTATTTGCAGAGACGACTTTTTATTCGAACTTTATTTTGTTGCAAAATTTACATCATTTAAATAAATATAAGCCCAAGTTCGTGTTATGAGCCTTTTAAACTTAAATTCAATAAAATTAACGGCTCGTGATGAAACAATTGCGAGTAGTACTATTGCAAGCGTTCCTATAAAGTTTTTTTATTGCTATCGACTGGCGAACGAGCTGACAATCCTTCTGGTAGTAAATATGTAATCAGTTACGATGACAAATGGCCATAAATCACCGCAGGGCGTGTGGCTCACCACACTGTGACAGTCTTTAAGCGAAGTAGCCCGGGAGCCCGTGAACGCCCCTACTGTGAAATGCTCTTACTTGTCTACTTGAAACACTTAAAAACCGTTAAAATAATAATCAATTTGTCATTCTAAATTACACGTCAATTTGAGGCATAATTTTTCAAACCCAAAAGTTAAAATGAATAGAGCTTTTTTCATACATTTTTCTAGTAAAAGACTATCTTGGATATAATATCCGAATCTCACTGTCGCTGGTTGTGACATTGATGGATATCTGTTGTGAAAACGGCCAAAAGCCCTCAGGGTGTTTGAGGATGACGAAAAAAAAGTAAACATTTTTATCGGATACTTTATTGCTTTCAAAGGCAAACGTGGTCTAAGTTTTCACACCACAGACCCTCAACAATGAGTGCACAGACAACTTTTTTTTAAAGAAGAGCTACATGATTTTAACAGTAAATTATAGATATTGGTGGTAGGACCTGTTGTGAGTCCGCGCGGGTAGGTACCACCGCCCTGCCTATTTCTGCCGTGAAGCAGTAATGCGTTTCGGTTCGAAGGGTAGGGTAGCCGTTGTAACTATACTGAGACCTTACAACTTATATCTCAAGGTGGGTGGCACATTTACGTTGTAGATGTCTATGGGCTCCAGTAACCACTTAACATCAGTTGGGCTGTGAGCTCGTCCATCCATCTAAGCAATAAAAAAAAATATAAAAAAAAGGTATCTTCATATCATTTCATATCAGTATCTTAATCTGTTTATTTTATTAAATTATTAAATTTAAAAGTAACGCAGAAGTTTATTTAAAAAATAATTGGAACAATAAACGGTACTTATAATTGAAATTTCGACAAAAAGCTTCTTAATCGACCGCGACCAAGAAAACTGCTAACTATTCGAAGCGTTCGAAAAAAATTTAGTGGCAATAAAAACCGCGATATTAAACCTTAAAGTAGTTTTAATTAGTATCATTCTGATTGTATAGTTTTTTGTTGGACAATGATTGTCCGTAGCTTTAACCCTTGACAGTTATTGTGTTTTCAGTTCCTCCATGCAGAATCACATTACACGGAAGCATTTATCGTACTAAGAGTACGTAACACTAAAAGTCACATAATCAGTTAATTTTGATGCAGCTTGTAGCGCCAAGATAAGGGCATCGAGCCAATAGTTCAGCTGACTTCTATAAGCAAATGCATCCTATGTATTATTAGTTCCATTTGTATTCTTTTTAATAAGCGGTAATAGGTATTTTAATAACTGGTGGTAGGACCTCTTGTGAGTCCGCGCGGGTGGGTACCCTGCCTATTTCTGCCGTGAAGCAGTAATGCGTTTTGGGTTTGAAGTGTGGTGCAGCCGTTGTAACTATACTGAGACCTTAGAACTTATATCTCAAGGTGGGTGGCGCATTTACGATGTAGATTCTATGGGCTCCAGTAACCACTTAACACCAGATGGGCTGTGAGCTCGTCCACCCATCTAAGCAATAAAAAAAAGAACTTTTTATCCACTTCAGTCGTAAAATCTAATTCCATTCTTACATGGATTTGATTGTCGAGTAAGTCAACAATGAACCATATTCACAATATTTTAAGACCTCCTTTTTTGCTAATTCATGAACCATTAGCTAATTAATCAAACTTATTTTATTGATTAAGAACAGTGAAAGTGTAAGGTATTATGTTTGAGTGCTGCAAGATCATTAAGAGTTTCTGCGTCATTAGCGGGATGATAAATGTTTGGAATGTGATCGCGACCAGTCGACCGTGCGAAAGTAATGTCGCGTGCGACAACTAGTGTTTGTTTCGTGTTAAATACTGATNTCATGAACCATTAGCTAATTAATCAAACTTATTTTATTGATTAAGAACAGTGAAAGTGTAAGGTATTATGTTTGAGTGCTGCAAGATCATTAAGAGTTTCTGCGTCATTAGCGGGATGATAAATGTTTGGAATGTGATCGCGACCAGTCGACCGTGCGAAAGTAATGTCGCGTGCGACAACTAGTGTTTGTTTCGTGTTAAATACTGATTGAACTATGAGGTTGTGACATTGTCTACACTGATAAATAATGGCACGACAATATAATGAGTTGGCAAGTAGCAACACTGATCTTGATATATTTGAGAATATTTTTTATAAATATTGTAGATTAGTTAAACATATTTCTCAAATAATTAATATTGTCCAGTTAATAGATTTAATTTGATCAGATAGTGACTTACATATGTGTGTGAGTGTGTGTGCGTGCGGTTGTGTGTGTGTGAGCGTATGTGTGTATGTATACATGGTATACTTAGGAGGGCGATCCTAACTCGAGATTGCCTCGCCAGCTCCTTGTCCTTAGGCGGATCTGTCAGGCAACGAGACCACGCCTCAAGCACGGCCCGCCGAGAGTAGAGCCTCACGCTCGAACTTCCGCTGGGTCGCGGCTCCCCTCGGGAGCGAAGATCGCGTCGCCACTCGTAATCCGCTGTAAACGCCTCCACCTCTCAAAAATACGCCCCAGCGAGGACACATGTCACTTTGAACGAGACAGTATCCACGTACTGCCCTGAACGACTGCTGAGGTCGCGTGCCAGGGCGTGGCGCCATACAAGAGCACTGTACAGCGCCATCGACCGCACCAGCTCTGTGTAGAGGCGGCGCACTGATGGCGGCCGCCGGCCTGCTGAGTCCACTGATAGAGAACGACTCCAACATTAACTTTACTTCGAACCTGCAACTTCTTGATAGGCGATATTATACATTCTGCTCACCTGGTTCAAAATAATCTTAGATTAAATACATACTATTTTAAAGATCAAATTTCACAAGAATCACCCTTTGTGGAACTGGCTTTGAATTATTTGCATAGAAAAGTAATTTTTTTATAAGATGAAGCATTTTCTGAACTCTGTTAACAAGAAAATGTCTTGTCAACAATTATTTTTTGATTCGTGCCTCTGATATTTTCTTAACAAATATTTTTACTCAATTATATTTAGATTTGAAGTCATACATTTGAGAAAATAAATAAATAATCGTGAACCGAACGAAAGCAGTCAACAGTAAATATAATTTTATTACGAGTTTTTTGTGGGTACATTTATTAAGTTTACTGTTTTTATTTAGCAAAGAAAATTTGCACGATTTGAATCCAATCTATTAAATTTAAATATCGAAAAATTAGAAGGTTTTTTTTGTTTTTTTATTGCGTGAATGAGCTCACGGCCCTCCAGAGACAGAGTGGTAACCAGAGCCGATCGTCGTCATCAACCGGAGGACAAACTTCTCGAATTGAGCGCGAAAATTCCAACGATCATCCAATTCGAGGCTTAGGTACTTATGACCGTTCACCCTGATTACGACGCAAAAGGTCCCGATCACGAAATGAGCGTCAACCGGTGGCGCTTTCCTTGCCCCGTGAATCAACAGAGTCTCATATTTGTCGGGTGCCATCTCTAAACCCAGCCTCAGGGTCTCTCGATGATGAATGCCACTTCCGCACAGGCAAGATAGGCAGATTAGCGAAAGCTCTTCCTCCGAGCCAGGCCAACGTTAAATGTTCATGTAACAAGCCGGTCGTGAGCCTGGGAGTGGACCATGAGGCTCCGCAGGACCCAATCGCAGCTGATGTTCCACAAGGGAGGGCAAGGAGCGACCTCTGTGGAAAACCGCACCGCCGTGTCTGTGGCTAACGGTACATCAATCCAGGAACTATACTCGATCAATCTACCTTATTGTGTGTTATGATAACCGTGAACTACCTTATACATACGTAGTTCTCATTAAGTATATATATTTCTTGGGAGAGGATTCGTGGTGAGCTATGGGTTGCGAACTGTTATGCTGATCTGTGGTAATATCCTCCTCTCCTCCTCCTCCTTCAGTCGATCGCTCATTGCTGACCATCGTGATGCGCCCGCCTGTGACCTTTTTTTGTAATTTGTAGCCACTTTTGTCGGTCAGTGGCAGTAAAGTGCGTGGCTCAGTCTCATGTCCAGATACTCGGACACTTGGTCACTCCATCTTTCTATGATGAGTGGTAATATAAATTAATGAAAATAAAACTCAAACCATTTTGTTCATTTTTATACTTAATAACTAGCTAACCGCTTAAATAAATATGGTAGTAAAAATATTTTAAATTACTATGTAGTATTGTATATAAAAAATTGTTCAATCAAATATTAAAATTAAAGCCTCGGCCTCTCGACAAACAAGTTGAAACAACAATTAAAAGTATCGTTAATTATTCAACTCCATTACGCGCTCCCGTATTCAACGGAACACATGCTGTTTTATTTACCAATGTTTATTTATTATTTATTTACTGTACAATAATACAAAACAATGAAATTATTGAAGATAAATTGGTTTTCAAATGAACACCTGCTTAATATTTTCAGGAGCTTGAATGATTTGGGATTGTCCTTAACTGCAGGCTGGTCGTGACTGACGCTAAATTTAATATTGTGAAATACAAATTCCGTGCCACCATTTGAACCTGAAATATTCTCTAAAGTGGCAATAACAAATGTACAACTTTAAACATAATCGGAAGAACGATGCAGAGATTTCGAAATAATTTAATGACCTGTCATTGAAATATTATTAGGCTAACGCGAAAAGTAAAGTCATATGCTCTGAATTGAGAATATTCTACTTTCCATTAGAGGTCGGTTAAAACAGAAGACACATGTAATTCATGTTGGACTAGAGAAACTTATAGATTGCTTGTCGGATTAGTGTCTTCATCTTCTTTCCCTCAAAGCTCAAAACCAATGCTCATCATATGCCTTGCAACAATCCATATAATACGTCAAACCTACCGCACGGCATGCGTCTCTTACTTAAAACATCCCTGTTAGAAATAAGAGGTCGGCGCCTTGAACATTGTATAGAAATAGCTTTGTGGACATGAATTGGAGTATGTTCATTAGTGCTCACAGCTGCCTATTAGCATATTAGCACTAATTAAATAATTGCAACTGAATGTCAAAGTAATTTCAATAATATCTAAACGTCGGGACTAGAACTCGTAAAACTATAAAATAGTTAATTGAGGAGTTAGGGAACCGTTACAGGCAGGAACATCTGCGGGTCTCCGAGTTTTGGTTCGAAACGTATATTCACTTTTGTATCACCGTCTCCTACTTCTAGAAAACTATTCCAATCAAGCATCCAGTAAAAGCCGTTCTTCCTTGGAGGCGGTAATTCGGAATCCCCGGGCAGAGACGGTGCTGCTCCTCCAAAAGAATCCTCCAGATCTGCTATAGACGCTCCGGCGTCATCCGGAATAGGAGAAGGTGAAGAGTCTTGAACAGTATCACTAGCTGCTTTTGGTTCCTCGGTAGTTATAGAAGCTTCAGTAACATCAGTACTATTGGTCTGTCTTTTGCTCTGTTCATTTTCAACAGTAGATTTTATGTCTTCGATCGGGTTGATGCCTTTATTTAAAGGAATTACTTTGACGGAGTCGTAGTCGATTGGCTCATAATTCGGTGCGGACTTTGGTTTTCTACTCTTCGGCATGTCATAAGGATAGACTACCTCTTTGATTTCAGATGATGAAGTGTCTAATTCAAACGGAATCTCTGGACGAAGAGGCTCGTACAAAAAATTCGTAGGTGAAATAGTTTGGACTTTACTGGCTTTTAGTTCTGCTGGTGAAATCAAATCGTAAGTTAAAAGAATATTTTCTGGTAAATCAATATTACCGTCAATTATTTTTGCCGGCGGCAATGGCTTGAAACCTTCTAGAGGGAGCAAGAAGTGATCTTGTCCCGGTTTAGCTTTCAAACCATGAGCATCTAAAAATGCCCTCAATTCCGCAGTGAAGTCTTCTTTCTGTTTATTTACGTTATTAATTTGTATTTGATTTATATCGGATGTTTTCATTGGCTGCGGAGTTACTTCAGAAGCAGGTACAATTTCAACTCTTGGTGGTCTAGTGTATAGCTCTTGTAATGAAGATCCGTCTCTAGGAGTATAAGGAAGTACAACGGTTAGAGATGGTTCACTTTTCTTTGTCGTTGCCTCAAGTGTGTCTGGCTGAACTGAAGCCACATCATTTATCAGTAAAATTTCCTCATTATCTAACGTCTGCGTTACTGAATATATTTCATTGTCTGATGTACTGTAAGGTGTTGTGATTTTAATTTCATTGCTCTCTTTACTGCTTTGTTTCGATGTTGAAGTTTTTTCGTCTTCAGCTTTGATATCATTCATCAGCTGTATGATCTCTTCGCGGGTAAGTCTAGGGAGTTCAGAATGTGACTGCAAAATATTTTGTACTTGTTTCACTGTTTTCTCGATATCCACTGCTGATTCAGCTACCGTCATCACGGCGATGAAGTACCATAGAAACTTCATGTTCTGAAACAAAGTTTTATTATTATTGTATGATTCAAAACAATTTATATCACATATTTAATATTCATATTATATAATAATATAACATTTAATATCATATTATTATATTAGAAAGTCCTAATTAATTTAAAACTCAATAGTACCTAATAATGGAAGTCGTTTCAAATCAATACAAATAAATATATAATGAAGAAAAATTGAACTAAACTTAAGATGCTATCCATGTGTCACCCGTTAAACCAGAAGTTCATTGAAGGTATGCGATGCTACTCCAAATCAAAAGTAACTCTACTCTCAACTGCCTTAGCTACTACTATTAATAAACATTTCATTCTTCAGAAACTTGTCTTGTGCTTTTGCATTAAGGCTTGTGTGAGAAACATAAAGATGATTATCAATAAATACGGAGCTCAAGATCAAAATATGCAGTAATGTCTACATTTCATTTTATGCCTTATAATTCAATCCTCTGCTCATATAATTTGGGCATGCTCGTGGTCTCATTTTTAAATTCTATTAGTGTAGCAGACGAGAGCTTTCGGCCCACATGACGTTAAATAGCTACCAGAGTTTTATTGCTCAGGTGGGTGGACGAACTCACGGCCCACCTGGTGTTAAATGGTAACCGAAGCCCATAGACATTTACAACGTAAATACTGCCAGCAGCTACCTTGAGGTATGAGTTCTTAGGTCTCATTTTTTACAGTACAACGGCTGCAAAACCGAAAAGCATTACTACTTCACGGCAGAAATATCCAAGGTGGTGGTACCTACTCGTGCGGACTCACAAGAGGTCCTACCACCACTAATTACGCAAATTATAATTTTACGGGTTTGATTTTTATTACATGATGTCATTCCTTCATCTTGGAATTCAATCGTGAACTTTTGTTAAGTACGTATTTCATTAGTATTCGCGTAGCAAAAATTAGTACCCGCTTGCGGGATTCGAACACCGATGCATCGCTAAATATGAATGCCCCGGACGTCTTATCCTTTAGGCCACGACGATTTCAAAACTATATCCATACCAGATACACGACACTATACTAGATTGGGCGTGTTGTAAGTTCGCTCGGGTAGGTACCACCATCTGCAGCTGACCGTCAGGTAGGACAGCCGTAACAATATAATTGAAATTTCGACCTCATGTCTCATGGTGGGTGAAGGCACTCAATCTTGGTATCTAGGGGATACCATTTAAGACTACGTGGGCCGTGACTTTGTTCACCCAAAAATGCAATAAATATATAAATCCCGACAACATGTCCATGCATTATCTGCACATCACGAACCTACACCCTATCAGCTTCTGCTAGCAATAAAATAAATTCATCGTCATAAATTCGTAAAGCGCTATCATTTATCAAACGATACCTCTTGTCTATTCGCGCTCACGTAAATATTCATAATATATTTGTGTACGTGAATAAAAACGCTTACTGTTCATGATTTACGGTCGAATATGAATGACTTTCGTGTACGAACACTGCCGTTCAAAATAATAGGACAACTTCGTTGGGAGTTTTCATAATAAATGTAGCTTCTATGGAAGTAAGGCTGCAGGTTTTTACTGGTGGTAGGACCTCTTGTGAGTCGGCGCGGGTAGGTAACACCACCCCGCATATTTCTGCCGTGAAGCAGTAATGCGCTTTGGTTTGAAGGGTGGGGCAGTCGTTGTAACTTTACTTGACACCTTAGAACTTATATCTCAAGGTGGGTGGCGCATTTACGTCGTAGATGTCTATGGGCTCCAGTAACCACTTAACACCAGGTGGGCTGTGAGCTCGTCCACCCATCTAAGCAATAAAAAATGTAGAGCGTACCGTGAAATTTTAACAACTGAAACGGCACAGAAAAAATGTTTCACCGAGCAGTGCAACACTTAGTAGACGAACATTCCAAACGTTGTTTATTCAGAGCTTGTAAATTTTAGAATCTTATCAGTAAATGGGTTTAGCGCGATTTTGGGCTTTACTTATGCAGTATTTCTTCTTTTTTATGATAGCTACAAGACACAAACTTCTGTTAGCAAATAGCCACCCTCCTGGCTCAGGCTTTGCTCACCCGCATGTCCTGGTGAAACTAGAAAGACCTCTCGGCCACCAGTAATCGCACAATCATAAAAAGCACACACACACACACACAAACTATATGTTTCACTATTTTTCCTGCAAGGAAATGGACTTCGACTTGAAATGGATTTATAATAACTGTTATGGCATGACAATAACCATTGGGAAACTTTATAGCCTATTTCTGCCGTGAAGCAGTAATGCGTTTCGGTTTGAAGGGTGGGGTAGCCGTTGTAACTATACTGAGACCTTAGAACTTATATCTCAAGGTGGGTGGCGCATGCGATAGGCAGCGGCTTGGCTCTGCCCCTGGCATTGCTGAAGTCCATGGGCGACGGTAACCACTCACCATCAGGTGGGCCGTATGCTCGTCTGCCTACAAGGGCAATAAAAAAAAAAAAAAAAATTAACNATCTAAGCAATAAAAAAAAAAAAAAAAAATTTACATTGTAGATGTCTATGGGCTCCAGTAGCCACTTAACACCAGGTGGGCTGTAAACTCGTCCAACCATCTAAGCAAAAAAAAAAAGAATCTTACAGACGATATTTCCGGCCTTACATCCGTCACGCGCTATACACGATGGCAACTAAACAACACTTCTACATCTTCGACACTGTTGGGCAATCAGCAATTCTGTTATTTATCAAATTGTGTATAACATATTCACCTTATTTTTTTGAGCGCCATTGTAATCGTAGCATTAGAACTTTCATATTCGAAATATTTTAGCAGACTTGTCGACTCATATTCTCGATTGTTCTCGATTTTCATGGAATATCGATTTTGATTAAATTTGTACAATTTCGATTTTATAATCAAAAAATGAACGAAATTAGAGAATTTTAATTGACCTGACTCAAGAAGTTTCAATTATGACCCTGTTCGTCTTTTCTTCTTAGTTATAAGCAGGCGGCGATACGAATTGGGCAATTGTTGGGCACCTTCCTGGAGAGCAGCCCGATAAATAACATACATATTCAATAACAGATGTATTCAAGAACAGCAATTCAACAGATGTATTACACGACGAAGCTGAAATTCGACATTAAACGGTCTCAAAGTAAGATTTTGTCATGTATTTGATATGCCGAAAGTATACAGATCAGAAATAAAAACAACTACAGTCTACTTCATCTTGAAACGTAAGTATGAGGTCTAGAAATTGGTATAAAAAATCCGGGTCTTACAGCTACAAAAAGCCTCGATATATCTCAATATCTCGTGTCACATTCCCTCCCCAGTACACGTTACGTTCCATCGCTCAAGGGATTTCCATAAGAAAACAATGGGATAGAAAAGGCCTTGTGCCTGATTCGAGACGATAACAATAATCTCAGAATTATCGAATTCACACGGCGCCCGGCATTGGTACCGTTTTTGTGCCACTGCTTAGGTTTATCGTCCAACAACGTCTGAGTGGAACGGATCCTGCTCATAATTGATTTACCTGTGTCCAATTAAATTCTAATTAATTAAACTAATTTAAATTTATATTAGTTCTCATATATGTCGTTTTATTATACGTTTAGAATAATCTCTCTCTCTCTCTCTCTCTTCCCAGCTATTTATCTCACATGGTGGCGGGCTCGGCTTTCCTCACTTTAGTCCTCCACTTCGCTCTGTCTTCGACATCCGGTCAGCAACATTACATTCCCTTTTTGTCCTTCAGCACTACATCCTTCCACCTTGTATTGGGTCTACCTCTAGGTCTCCGACATTTAGAATAATAAGAAAAAAATTCAAACATCACGTGGCATCGTTTGGTATAGTTAACAAAACATTATTCACAAACAAGTATTCTCCACATAGTACCCATTATACAGTTTCCCAAACATATTGCTCTGTCATAAAACAGTCAAAAAGTTAAAATCTTCAAAAAGTGAACATAGTAGATGTTAGTTTGACATCGATTTGATAGCCGTTTAACATAATTCATTGCTATGCAACGTTTAGACGTCCCATTGTATCCGTTCAAAAGGAACGTATTTGACACAATGTTACTTTTACTATTGTATTGATTTCCTTATAATAATAATTTTAGTGGGATCAGTGTTTTTATCCCAACGCGCTTCTGTAATAGTTGTTTTGGAGAATTTATTTGTAACTAGCGACCCGCCCTCGCTTCGCTTCGGAAACATTAAATTTTATTATTGATTGATAGGCGAAGCCCGCCATGTTGCGCGCGGTACGACAATAACTGTAGGTGACGCCGCGGGGCAAAACTAGTCTAAAAAAAGTAGCCTAAGTTACTCCTTATATCATCAGCTACCTATTAGTGAAAGTCTCATCAAAATCAGTCCAGCCGTTCCAGAGATTAGCCGGAACAAACAGACAGACAGACAAAAATTGTAAAAAATGTTATTTTCGTGTATGTACCGTATACATATTCATATACATGTAGTAAAAAGCGGTTATTTCAATACCACAAACAGACACTCTAATTTTATTTATATGTATAGATGCTAAAATTTCTAGAGCTGCTAACATCATCAGAAGACCATTATCGTGATAGTACTGTCGTAGTCGTAGTTCAAAGCACGGTGTACATTTAATCCCAAAGCGACTGACAAAAGAAATAAATAACACTAGTTTATCAGAACTTCAGCGTCCTAAACATAATATGAAACGGAAGCAGAAACTATTTTCCTCGCTGCTTCTTTGTCAGCCAATTTGATATTCGAACGCTCCTTTGATACATTCAAGAGACGATGTTCACTGCGCGACAACTTTCAAAAACATCCCGGGCTCTCTTGGAACACCCGCGAGCAGATTTCATCCGTGTCACATCCGTTATAAGCCCACAACGTTTTTCCTTTTCTTCGTAATAAATATTCGGTGTAAATATACGATAGGTTTTATTTAATGTTTTCATTTATTGCAAACATTTTTCAGATCGTTTTGAACGAGAATTAATTTTTGAACAGTCATGTTTTTATAGAACGTTGATTTTAGTAGACTTGAATAATATGAATGCTTGTTTTTGTGATTGATTTTTGATAGGTCAGGCTATGAGCTCGCGCGGTCTGATCCACCGTCCGACCTTTTTATGCAATAGAGCAATCATGCATGATTTGAATTGATATAGTTATTATTGCAATGCGATTTATTGTAGTTTTACTTTAGTCGTAGTTTCAATTTGCTTGGAGAAACGACTATCTTACTCCTCACACTGGAATGCATAATTTCTTTGCGGCAGATTAGTGTGTCTTAACTCAAGTGATGATAGTCTAATAACACACTGCCTCATATTTCTTGATCCGTTAAGAATGTTATGTCTAGGCCCAAACAATACACATATAAAAACCGAATTATTTTCCTCGGACATATTTTCTTCACCTCCTTAGGGCAAACATTATGTTCTTTCTCCTCACAATAATTGTAAGCCGCAACTTCCGGTGTCTCATGTCAGTCGTCGTGGCCTAAAGGATAAGACGTCTGGGGCATTCGTATCTTGCGATGTACCGGTGTTCGAATTCCGCAGGTAGGTACAAATTTTTTAAATGAAATACGTACTTAACAAATGTTCACGATTAACTTCCACGGTGAAGGAATAAAACCGTGTAATAAAAATCAAACTCGCAAAATTATAATTTGCGTAATTACTAGTTGTAGGACGTCTTGTAACCACCACTCTGCCTATTTCTGCCGTGAAGCAGTAATGCGTTTCAGTTTGAAGGGCGGGGTAGCTGTTGTACTGCAAAAACGGAAACTGTAGAACTCATATCTCAACATAGGTGGTGGCATTTACTTTGTAGATGTCTATTGGCTCCGGTAGCTACTCAATAACAGGTGGACCGTGAGCTCGTCCATCCACCTAAGCAATAAAAAAAATATCAAAAAAGTTGTTACTATAAATCTAATCGCGTCAAGGGGGTAGCAAACATATTTATTTCATGGTGTCTACTTCGAGTGAAATGTATTTATTACGCGAGGCATATAAATTATATAACCTAGGCCTAGGGGATGCGATATTATCTTCATTCATGAACTACGATAAGCCAATACTAAACTATTGGTCACCGAATGGTATGCAGTATAATATGCAATCTGATTGTAAGCCGGATCAATAAATTACCTCAGATCCGGTCAGTTACGTCGCGAAGTTATGTGTTGTGTGAATCATCCGAGTTTTTGTGTCAATAATTCGTTTGACTATTAATGAGTCAATTAGGAACTGCTGCTAATTATTACTGTTTTCAATATTATACATATCATAATAATTAACAGTGGAATCCGGTTTGTCTGCACATTAACAATATTAATTAAAATACAGAGGTAACAAAAGAAAAGTAGTAGAACATAGCTCAGTGATATTTAGAATTATTTGGTGTATTTGTTTTCTTTGTGCGCAACTCCGTAATTACAGAACAGATTTTCATGTAGTTTTTACAGGTAGTCAGACATTTCTTTGGAGTAGATTATAATTCAGTTCATTAAAATCGGCTGTTTCAAAAAGTTATAGTCTAAATGGCGAATGGAATTTATTACACTTTTATAAAGTTAGAAAGTTAATAGGAAATCATAGACAAAAGTTACTATTACTGTGCGGTACGTTTTCACGTCTAATACGTAACCAATTCTGATGATATCGGCTACAGAAATATTTTGAACCTTGCTACATTTAATCCCTTGCTACATTTGAAATGTGGTGCTGGAGAAAAATGCTACAGATTCCATGGACCGCCTTTCGCACCAACGTGTCTATTCTGAGAGAGCTTCATATCAAAACCAGACTTTCCACTATATGCCTTCGTAGGGTGCTGGAATTCTTCGAACATATTGCTCGTAAAGAGGGTCACAATCTTGAACAGCTGATGGTGACAGGAAAGGTAGATGGCAAACGTTCCAGAGGACGCAGTCCCACGAGATGGTCGGAACAAATATGATCTTCTCTAAGCATCAATTTCGACAATGCCCTTCATGAAGTTAAGGATCGCAGCAGATGGAGGGAAATCGTACGGGAGAAACTGATGCAGCGGGGGAGTCACGACCCTCAGTAATGAGGAAAACAACGCGAGGAGGAGGAGGAGGAGGACATTTAATCCCACAGCTAAGCAAGGGTCTCCACTTACTTTATGTAAAGTGTAATACACGCAGATGAAGCTACAGGTATAAAGCTAGCAATAAATAAAATAAAAAATTCATAGGCCTTACATTACATAAACTTTATTCGAATAATGAAAACGAAGCTTGTAAATTCCACTACAACATCTCTGCAGGCTATTAAGCCTAACGAAAGCTAGAGAAGACCCGACGAGCTTAGAACTTTCATTAATTACTTAAGTATTAAGCCAATATAGTCAGTGAGCTGGTATATTAATAGAGAACAGATGTCTCAATCAGCGCTGAAGAATTAATTATCTTAATATCGCTTGTGTATTTACCAGCATCCTAACTATTACTGTCGCGAATCAAAAAGCGATCCAAAGAAAAGGTGGGCGGGCCAGTTGTAACTGGTAAGGTAAGCTCACAAGCCAGCGACATTAATATTATTGTGGCCACTTATTACCAAGTGGGTCGTGAGCATTTGTCAATTAATTTTGTAGTAACCGTGTTAAATACCATATTAACCTATAATATCTCTTTGCTAAGTGGTTACGTGATCTGGATGAATATGAAGTCTTCCGTAGAAAGGAAATATTTAATTAATACATAAATCAGCAGTTTGATGCGAGAGCCATACGAACATATATTTTCTTATAGCTTTAATAGACAGACGAGTCAACGGCACATACGGTGGTAAGGAGTTACTGTTGACGGCATGGGTAAAGCCAAGCTTTTGAAACGTGAAGATGATATTACAGATGTTGAAAAAACATTTTAGAGGGAAGATCATTCGGAGGCCTGACGGTATGTGGCAAATGAACTCCACTCCGTGGGAATGAGAAAAGTAGATGATGGGAGCTGACATCTATCAAATTTTTACAATGGTACTAAATTAATTTATAAAATCTCTATCATAACTAAGGAGCGATATTAGAGCAAAATGCTTAGTAGATTTTTTCCGCTTGCACGAAGAAGCGCTGATAGCAGCAAAGTACGTGATTTAAAATAATTTCAGGATTAAGTCTTTGAGCTAAATTTATTGCCGACTTTACCTTGAAAACTGAGAGTATGCGAGAATTATATCGCAGGTAAGCTGTATTGCAATTTAGAAGCAAGATAATATTATAATTGACCACATGCTAAACTAGCCTATTACGAAAAGCTAAGCCTAATTGGGAGCATATCCAACCAGCAAACCACACGTAAACCAGCAGCCGACTGATGCTGATGATATGAATCGATTCTAATAAAATTTGAAAATGAATACACTGCTCATTAAAATTCCAACCATCATAAATAAAATGACAAACACCGCTCTTGTTTCGAATGTTAATGATATTATGAATTAAGCTACTAATGCAATTTGAATGGTGCTTAATTAATGTACAAAAATGTTATTATTACACGTTGATTGTCTGTCGAGCTGATACTCAGAAGATGCAGGTTCGAATTCCTTATTTGGCAGATTATTTCTTTAGCGTACTTCCTAAGAGGACGTTACATCCGTCTGATTCGTATTCCGACGTGCCAATATCTGTGCTACCATGATAAAGACGTGACGCTAGGCAGGCTAGTCATAAAACTGTAATGGGTAAAAATAAAAGCCATATATCGAGGCAGAGACGCTTCATAAAACATAATATTTTCTACTAGTCCTGTTAACCTGGTACCATAACTAAGACGTTACTTATATAACATTAGTTTTGTTCCACTGAAGCCAGGATGTCCATTAAAAGTAAAACAAGTAAATAAGAGTGCGTAGGCCGCAACTATACGTAACAAATACACGTTTGATCTCGTATATTTTCATTAAACTAAGTGCCCGGCCCACTACACGTGCTTGTGTGAGGTTAACGGGCAACTTTATCGCAATGGGTGAACTTATTTAAATGTTGACGAGATTATATTTCCTTTCGCTTTTCATCAGATCATATCTGGAAGTTCGTCAGTTTTAGATTAGTTAAAAGTTCCTACAGTAGGGCTTTGGCAGCATGGGTTTGTACCAATGAATTGTCTATGACACGAAATAATCCTGCTTTCTGGGTTGAAGGGTATAGCAATTATTCGAATGTAACTTATTTCTTAAGATGGTGGCATTAATATTGCAATGCACATAGACTCTTGTAATCACTCACGAGTTTGTCAGCGGTCTAGGCAGACAAATCAATGTTATGTTAAAAATCACACAAAAAGTTATCGTTGACAATTTTGTATCTCGTTTGAACACAACATTGGGTTCGAGGATAAAAACTATTACATTAACTTTTTTATATTATGTTCCTATCTGTATTGAATTTGTTGCGAAGTTAATTTACTTTCACGTCCGTGAGTCTTAAGTTATTTGTTGAACTGTCCTGTATATTCGTGTCGCAAAACAAACTCCAGTTCCAATCGAAAGGATTCCGATACCCATTTTACCCGGTACAGGATCCCACAGACATCACAACGTGAATGCCGTCACCAACCTGGAGACGTGAAGTCTTAATCTCTATTATTATTTATAAAGGCTGTTATTGCGGCAGAAACAGGCAAGATGTTTGTACCTACTTACCCGTGCAGACTTGCAATACGTTCTACCATTAATTAAAAATATTACATTTTGCGTTCCTTTAATTACTCTTTAATAGTATTCCGTCACTGCAAATATCAAATACTTGTCCTAATGAAACTGAAAATACATACAGGCAAGCAGGAACCCTTCCTTCCTAAAAAAATGTCAAGTACGTATTGCATTAGTAAAAATTTGTACCGGCGGCATGGAAGATTTGAAAACCGGCATTTTCGTATAGCTCAATACAGGCGCTATAAACAATTAATCCTTTAGGCCACGACGACTACCAATATTTTGAATACAATATCGAGGACTTGTTATACCTGATTGTTGTTATACCAAAGGGCACTTCGAATCACGTGCAATTATTTTGTACAGAAACTAACATTTATATTCCAAACAAAGTGAATTTCCCCCACAATTCAAGTAATTTCGCTAAATCGAGGACGGTGTTAAGCGGCCATTAGGTTCTCGAACGATCTCGAAGATTCGCTAAAGCGAAAACATTATTGCGATTACTACAGATTTAGAATTTCCAGGTAAGGAAGCTAACACAATATTCCATCATTCCTATTGTTGGGCGACATTTTCTCGCTTTCATTGTCACCTATTGTTGTAAATCGTTCACCCAAAGCAAACAACGCGAACTTTATGAACTCGGTAAAGCGATTATTCGTTATTACGAGCTATACACCTGTATCATGTGTGCTTTTTATAAGCTTACCCTGACTTTAATAACTTTGCCAATAGGCTTCCAGTCTAGAGCACAATCCGCACTGTGTACCTACATAAGAAAATGGCAGTTTATATATTTTTGGTAGCAACTTGACGGTGCCTCCGGTATTGTTCAAGTTTACGAGCGACGGTAACTAATCACCACCAGGTGCGCCAAATACACCTTTGCTGCTAAAATTGTGGCTTTAAACAACTATACAATAGCAAAACTGGAATTTATTTTAATGGTATTGAGTCTTCTCGAATGGAAATATGCTCTGTAGTCATGTAGCCTTTGTAGCCATACATGGTAGCCATCATACGACGCATTATATTTGACAGATTCCTGAATCTCACTTACGACGTTTTCAAGATAAGCTTGGCATATATACAAGTTCCGAAGAACAACATACGGACCGTCGGTCTAACAAACAATATCACCCGCTCGGTGGAAGATTGTCATATACCTCCACAGCTTCGTGTCTGTTTAATCACAAAAGGTTAGGATAAAATTACAATCCACAATGTCTCATCATTAAAATATTTTTTTCTTGTTCAACGTTAACACAAATCGTTTCACGTCACTAGTAAAAACCGGTACGTGACAGAGATGCAATGAAAGTGAAAGGCGTAACCTCGGCCCGCGTGAATCTATTCAAACAAAGATACATTACTTTGTCGAATGAACATACATACATTGCCTGTATAAATCTATAACTTTTTTTGTATTAATACATAATCATATTGCCTAACATGTATATATTGCTGGCCGCTATCTCAAGATATCGATGATGGAGATTGAGTAAGATAAAATTTGATTTTGTAGGATAAGATTTTGTCCACTGATGAAATGTTCCTATAGATATAGTGAGGAAGGATTTTACTTCGTAATTTTTCGGAAAAGTTCGTATTTATTCAGTACCCATCTTAGAGCCGTGGGGTAAGTCGCATCAGCTGACCAATTTATATAATACATATCGACGCTTGAAAGGCAAACGTGACTAAGCGACAATAACTGCTTTGTACATAAATGATAGGCAATAACCATATTCGATGTGCAAAAAAAAAAAATATTTTTTTTTAGTGCCCTTGTAGGCAGACGTGCATACGGCCCTCCTGATGGTGAGTGGTTACCGTCGCCCATGGACTTCAGCAATGTCAGGGGCAGAGCCAAGCCGCTGCCTACCTAGCTATATATTTGTAGGTCTATTAAAATCATTTCAATCCTACAGCTAGATTCGATAAAATAGAATTTTTTTCAGGTATTTCAACTTTAAATTAGTCTACTGTAAAGTTCACGCATTGTCACTTAGTCACGTTTGCCTTTCAAGCGTCGATATATATATGTTAAATTGAGTATAATAGGCTATATGAAAACCACGGGACGACATCGTCAGTCATGAGTAAGTCGCTTAAATAGAAAATTAGAAAAATAGTCTTAGCGTACCATCAACATTAGGTATAAAAAATAAGTGAATGTATTAAGAAAGCGTCAATGGATTGTTAGCAGCCGAGAGAATCGTCCGCGACTTATAATTCAATGACATTAATAATTTATAAACTTATGTCACGACAACGTAATCGTTCTCATTTGAGCTTCGTTTTACCGTTATTTGGAATTATTTTTTAATATTATGATATTACATGGATAAGAAATTTTGCTCGATCTCCGCTTATTTATCTAAAACATGAAAATCAAGGCCCTGAATCTTCGGGGAAGCTCACAATGTATTCCAAACTCTGATAGTGTTTTTATTGCTTAGATGGGTGTACGAGCTCGTAGCCAACCTGGTGCTAAGTGGTTACTGAAGCCCATAGACATCTACAATGTAAACGCACCACCCACCTTGAGATATTAAGTTCTAAGGCTCAAATATAGTAATAACGGCTGCCCCACCCTTCAAACCGAAACGCATTACTGGAAAAATAGGCAGGGTGGTGGTACCTACTCGTGCAGACTCACAAGAGATCCTACTACCAGTAAAAATTGTGTGCCCTTAATATTGATGACGTTCATGAGTGACAGTAACAACTTAGCATCAAGTGGGCCGTATGCTCGTCTGCCTACAAAGGCAATAAAAAAACCTTCTAGAGCAAAAAAAATATTAATTTTAACCAAATAATTAGCACTAAATATCCGTGAAGAGTTTCTGTTGATTGATGTGGAAATTGTCGAGTGTTGAGTCCATCGACACCCAGGCAGACACTAAGTGCTTGCGAAACTTATAATGTTCAGATTCGACATCGGCATATTAAGAAATATTTAAGCAACGATAGAAGATTCGACTTTAATAGAATCTCTTGTAATGAAATGATCGATTCTTGACTGTATCGGATGTAAGAACCGAGGCCAAAATGTAATAAAACAAATGACGACGTCAAAACGCNTTTAACCAAATAATTAGCACTAAATATCCGTGAAGAGTTTCTGTTGATTGATGTGGAAATTGTCGAGTGTTGAGTCCATCGACACCCAGGCAGACACTAAGTGCTTGCGAAACTTATAATGTTCAGATTCGACATCGGCATATTAAGAAATATTTAAGCAACGATAGAAGATTCGACTTTAATAGAATCTCTTGTAATGAAATGATCGATTCTTGACTGTATCGGATGTAAGAACCGAGGCCAAAATGTAATAAAACAAATGACGACGTCAAAACGCGCAATATTAAATTAACTGAGAAGTTTTTGTGATGGAAATATAAACTAACTATAAACGTGCGAAACTAATAATTTTGCTGCTTTATTAATTTTATTTTTACAGCGGTCTATGCGGTTACATGATTTTCTTCAATTCTTCATCTTTTGGCGGTAATTTTATTAACGTCACAGAATATACACATTTTATTGCAGTGGTCTCAATTGAAGGTTTTTTTAATTGCAATCTTTTGAAATATCGTGACTAGATGGTGTTACCGCTTAGTAAACAAAATAAAAAACGAACCGAATTAGGCAGAATATAATTTAAAATTAAATGAGTTTTGTTTTAGTTCGTATTTAAAAAATATTTCAACCGGGAACTAATACATTTTAAAAAACTACCGGACAGTCCTATAACAGTTCAAAAATTTTTGTAAGGCTTATTACGTTCACAAACTTTGTTTATTATGCACCCAAAGTTAGTCTATCCGTTTGCTAGTCAAAGTATTCAATCTTATATAAACAACAAAAATATATTAAATTACTTTTGTTCCTACAACAAGTCAAAACTGACTGTTTAATGAAATTTTTTGATTGTTTGCTATATTACTTAAATTCGAGACACGTGATAAATATTATACTTTTATGGCACCAATTCAAATTTAATGAGATTCTAAATTCCTATTTCATTATTAGCTGTTTTAAACGACTTCAAAAAAGAAGGAGGTTCTCAATTCGACTGTATTTTTTTATGTTTGTTACCTCAGAACTTTTAACTGGTTGAATCGATTTTTTATTATATGCTTTATTTATAACCTTTGTATTAGCAAGAGCTGATCCACCAGATGGTGAGTGATCACCGTCGCTCATGGACGTCTAGCTCACGTTGAAGCTGACTAGCTTGGACATAGGGGCAGCCCTAACAAAGCTACTATTTTTTTTTTATTGCTTAGACAAGTGGACGAGCTCACAGCCCACCTGGTGTTAAGTGGTTACTGGAGCCCATAGACAGATCACCACAGACATCTACTACGTAAATGCGCCACACAAATCTACTAGGACATCTAAGCCGCTGCCTACTGCTAAAACTAACGAGCCATGAATTAAGGACTATTTTCGAATATTTTGCATAATTAATAATTTGCATTCTCTAAATCAACTTGCCCATCATCAAACACACTTAAATATACTTTAAAAATATCATTATTCAACTCGATGTGGTATTCATAACGTAATACGAAAACCATTTTTGATTAAAATTAGTTAATTAATATTCTTTATAGTGTACAGAGATAAGATGGTAAAAGAGTTTTAACCAAGAATGTGGAAGGCTTTAGAGGAAGAGGTAGGTAGACCTAAGAAGAAATGGATGGATTGCGTGAAAGACGATATATGTAAGAGGGGAGTGAGCAAAGGCGGCTCCAATTAAGAAAATAAGCAACTCTTTCAGGGGGCTGGGTGTACAACTTTTCAACAAGATCCCACAAAACGTTCAACTACTACCTGTTCATAGATTTAAGAAAACTGTCAAGGAACGTTTGTGCAACAAGGCATATTATAAAATTAAGGATTTTTTACTAGATGGCACTACGTGGGAATGAGGCGTTCGCTCCTGGCCTTTTCATTTTTCATTATTATTATTATTTATTTGAATTGTATTTTTTTGACTTGTTTTTTCGTATACTGTAAATATGTTTTCTTATTTAAAAAAAAAAAGAAAATATTTGAGAAAATCCAAAAAAAAACAGCCCGCTGAGTTTGTTTCGCCGGTTCTTCTCAGAACTGTGGCTTTTTTTGGAACCGGTGGTAGAGTTAACATTTTCTTTTACATTTTGACATTCAACAAGTGTGTTTTTGATGACATCCAGGGTGCAATCGACAGTGCATTAACATCAAAAATAAAAAAAATATACAGCTAAGATTTGAATACATTTCATTCATTGCTTAAGATTAATTTAATTGGGAGATGATCCGCGACAGATTTTTCCTGTAAGTAGTGAGACAATCAGAAAAAATATCTATTTCACTTAAAATAAGTTCAGCGCAATCGGACAACTCCGAAGGAACATTGACGGAGACCGCGCTACCGTGGTCATTATTGTAGTCCCAAAGGATTCTGTTTAAGGGAGAGTAAGCACCTAAATTCGAACGAGCGGGCTTTCTTATAAACGGTTTATATTTCTTCGTTCTTGGTAGGTACTTAGGGGCTGATATTTTTATCTGGGTTAATAGATTAGGTGTGTCGGTTATTCCATGAATTAATTTGTACAGAAATATACCCCCCATTAGTTTTCTCCGGTTTAGAAGAGAGTCTAAATTAAAGTGGCAAAGTCTATCTTCATAGCTGGGTAACTTCCTACCCAGATTGTAGTTGTAAGACAAGTACCATAGAAACCGTTTCTGGACACTTTCCAATCGTTTCTTGTATATTTCATAGTAAGGATTCCACACAATGCAGCAATATTCCAAGGTACTGCGTACGAGAGCATTATAAATTGTGATCTTAGTGTTTGGTTTTTTGAAATCTTTGCAATTGCGAAATATAAATCCCAATGTTTTAAAGCTCTTTCTGGTAATATTCTGAATATGTGTGCTGAATTGCAGCTTACTATCAATGGTCACACCCAGATCCCGAATAGAGTCTACCTCAGATAGTGGTGCACCATTAATATGATACGTTCGAGAAAATGAGCGTCTTTTTCTGGTAAAACGAATTACATAGCATTTACTGATATTCAGACTCATGCCATTCGCACTGCACCAGCCAAACAAACTGTCCAAATCCCTCTGAAATAATTCAGAGTCAAGAGATGAGTTTACTTTCCTGAAGAATTTTAAGTCGTCGGCGAACATATAGAACTTTGTGCTACGAAAACACGAGCCAATGTCGTTGATGAATGCATTAAAAAGTAGAGGACCCAAATGAGAGCCTTCGGGAACCCCAGACAAAACTTTATACTAAACTCACGATGTCCTACTACACTATAATATGAAAGAAGTCATCTTATAAATTGACCCACCGTTTATTGGGTTCTTTTAGAATTTGCAACCGTCATCATGAACAACCTCCGCGGCCCTAGCGACCCGACCGACGGACGGACCTATTTTATTATTACATTATTTATTTTCTACCTCAAAATATTTTTTTTTCGTAGTTTCAGAAGGTTGTCACAGCGTAATCTAATTAATTTATTAAAAATGGGAAACAAGGGAAGTCCTTTGATTAAACTAAACGCAACCGACGCTTCCTCTTTAGGTTGTTTTAATCAAATCACTGTTAATGAATCGTGATACCCTAGAAAATATATATTATTTAATATCTGTTCATACGTAGACAGCGCAAAAGCGACACATTTCGTAAAATAATTCAGCGTATTTCTACGGACTAACAAGCATAAGTATTTGCAAACGCTTTATCAAGTTGCGTAGGACCAGGACGCTAATACCAAACTCGCGGGGTAGTAGCCAGGCAGCACCACGAATCCACTTCAAGATCGGAAACAGCAATTTTAGCAGTAGGCAGCGGCTTGGCTCTGCCCCTGACATTGCTAAAGTCCATGGGCGACGGTAACCACTCATCGTAAGGTGGGCCGTAGGCTCGTCTGCCTACAAAGAGATTTAAAAAAAAAAAACTCATTAACTCAAAATTTTCACTCTTAAGAAACAGACTAAGCACCACTGAGTGACACATAACTATTAGTGACATATGTGTTTTAACGTCAAATGATCTTTGGCCTCAATGCTTCGTGCTTCGTCACCTTGAAGTCCAAGGTCCTCTTACAAGTGTTGTAACAAGCGTTCAATTACTTTAAGACGCTCCTTGAGAAATGTTTTAACACTAAAGTATTAGTAATGAAGAATTCATTAGTGTACATTTAATTGTTAGTAATTACGTATTACGTTATTAAATGATTCAAGTAATCATTGAGTATAACATACACATTATTTAAAAAGCATTTGTGCATCTTTATAAAAAATAGTTTTGGGTAATAGACACGAGATTCAACCTTAGATGTTTGTTAATTTTGATTATGATTTTATTTGTATAATAACACGAGTTGTGCTATTATACAAATAATGACACATATCAGTACCGACACGACGTCCTGCCTATTCGTGTTGCGCAGAAACCACATTCCACCTAGAGCTTTGTAGTGACGGAGTATTTTTTTTTTGCTTAGATGGGTGGACGCCCCCCTGGTGTTAAGTGGTTACTGGAGCCCATAGACATCTACAACGTAAATGCGCCACCCACCTTGAGATATATGTTCTAAGTTCTCAGTATAGTTACAACGGCTGGCCCGCCCTTGAAGCCGAAACGAATTACTGCTTCACGGCTGAAATAGGCGGGGTGGTAGTACCTACCCGTGCGGACTCATAAGAGGTCCTACCACCAGTGATTACGCAAATTATAATTTTGGGGGTTTTGATTTTTATTACACGATGCTATTCCTTCACTTTGGAAGTAAATCGTGAACATTTGTTAAGTATGCGTAATTGGTACTCGCCTGCGGGATTCGAACACCGGTGCATCACTACAACGAATGCACCGAACGTCTTATCCTTTAGGCCACGACGACTTCTCACTTCTCTATACATCACATTTCTAGGTAAATCCATAAGTTAACATAAAACGTCCCACCTCGAGATGTGACAATAAGTCCTACGACTTTACCAGCTTCCACACCGAAATAAAAAACTACTTCGCAATAGAAATAGACAGTATGAGTATCCAAATACAGCGGCTCGCATTAACACCAACAAATTAATATGTACAAATAAACTCATTAAACATAGCCCTATTCTAATTAACTCTAGAGTCTTAGAACTTAGGACCGAGGTCAACTCACAATATCCAAAAATCAGAAACATATATACCAACCTCACGGACACAACACTTCACAAACTAAATAAATATTATGTAAATAACGTACCTATAATATAAATTCACTGCACACAGCACTTTCTCGTTTCGCGTCGACCCTACCACTGCAATGCGCTGTTCGTAACTCGATCCGTTCCACTCCTACTTAGCCATCGCATCAAGGATGTCGCATCGGTGGCTCGACATTCATACTTACGCTAAGCGGTAACAAATGCTGTTCAGAGTCTGCCACTACTAAATACATTATTCTGGTGGTAGGACCTCTTGTGAGTCCGCGCGGATAGGTACCACCACCCTGCCTATTTCTGCCGTGAGGCAGTAATGCGTTTCGGTTTGAAGGGCGGGGCAGCCGTTGTAACTATACCTGAGACCTTAGAACTTATATCTCAAGGTGGGTGGCGCATATATATGGGCTCCAGTAACCACTTAACACCAGGTGGGCTGTGAGCTCGTCCACCCATCTAAGCAATAAAAAAAGCACCAGGCGGGCTGGGAGCTCGTCCACTCATCTAAGCAAACAAAAAAAAATTAATATCGTAGACAGATCTGGAAGTGTAGAAGTCTTGATTTTGTTCTCTACAAGTTGCCTAGAAGTAAAGAACACATTAGTACCCGAATAAGTATCCAATACTTTTATAACACAGGTTTTCCTAGCATAAGTCAGGGAATATTGTTATTGTGTACCTCGTAAAAAAGCCATATATACTATTGTACTAGTGTTATAAATTCTTGTACGTGTTTGTATTTTAAGAGGCTTGAATAAAATATTATTATTATTATTCCATATTTATTTAATATCTTATTAATTACATAATATTTTTCAAAAAAGATAATAAAAATACAATTATTTAAAAACACTACATAAATTATAAAAAAATAAACACTATATAAACACTATATACTTATTATTATTTATTATTTATATAGTTCATTATAACTCAAGGAGCAGTAGTAACTCAAGGATGCCGCAGTCACACTACCCTAGTGAAACTTCATGTTCATTTGTGAGGGCGGGTGGTGGTTACAATGTAAACAACTTGTTGCCTGCTAGTTCGCTCATCTATGCCAAGTAAGGAATCTTAATTATGGGTTTATAATGTGTGGGTGTGTTTCACGTATTTATTGCGTTAATTTCGAGCATATTCATATTTGTCTACCTTTTAAACCTTCTCTGGACTTCCACAAATAATTCAAGACCAAAATTAGTCAAATCGGCCCAGCCGTTCTCGAGTTTTAGCGAGACTAACGAACAGAATGCTGCTCAATGAATTGACATTTATATATATATATATATATATCGGTAAATAACCTCACAAATCACATGCTATTACCTGGATATCGGAGTCCATAGACATCATGATCTGAATGCCGATAAGCATATTAATGCACGAGACCGGAATCTGAGTTTAATTATTTAACACAATTTAACGCAGTCAAAATTATTCATCGCAGTAAGCTTATTCGCAGTATTTTTTCCTCATTTACAATTTAAATGCTCTGTAAATTAATGTTGCATGAGAAACTGCAAGCGTAAGACCCCCTCCCCATCCTCTTTGGTTATTTAGCATGAAAATATAAATTCCAAATAACTTTGAGATTCATGTAGCGACATTAAATTCGGTGTGTAAATAATAACTATTTGACCAGTTTTACATAGTATCAATCTATACGCAAACATCTTACTCTTAGTAGACAATCTCACAATATCAACACGATAACTTACTAACGTCACGCTAATAAACTCAGCTCTGCAGCAAATAACAAGGGTTGTACAGTGAAGTATTGACTCTAACACGCTAAGAAGAAAATTTAAAATATGTTTATACGTAAAACACTAATAATATTTTCTTCAAAAACACCAATCAATCAAATTACGAAAATTTGGTAAGTAATCGTCCTATCGTGACTCGGCTTGAAGTTGTTAATTCACGTAACTCGCACACAAACACATGCGAACATTAATGAGGTAATATGCAGGCGCAAGTGTGCTGGAACGAAAGAGAAAGTATAAAGTATTTGCGCCTATTCTTGTTATATACGATATTAAAACCACCGACATTTTTGCTAATACAATCTACCTTTAACATTTATGTAGATTCGAAATTAAAACACGGTTATATAATAATCATTTAATAAATTGTCACGCCATCACGTATTTCAGTATTTTAAGCTATTGCATAGATTTTATCGCGGGCTTTGAGCGCGGCGACTGAATCAAGAAATTCCGTAACGAAAATAACCTGACATTCACACGTTGCTCTTGTGTAGTGTTTGTGAATAGGCGCGTGGCGTGACGTCACACTGCATGCGCATCATGAAAAGTCTGCCCATCTCTCTCTCGCGTGGTCTAGCTTATGAGTGTGAAGGGGACAGTTAATGTTTTGCTTTTATTAATGTTGAAAAAAAAAATCTAATATAAAAAAAAATCTAATATTAAAAAAAAAAGACATGCCCGCTGAGTTTCTCGCCAATTCTTCTCAGGACGGAGGCTAGTTTTTGTGAATTGGCGGTAGTTCTTTTGACGTTCAACAAGTATGTACTTTCATTTATGTTGAATAATTTTTTTTTGATTTGTATTGATTTGATTTTAATTTGAATAAAGCGTGGTCTTGTTTTATTATTGTTTTAATATTAAATTATCATTGTCTAATTATAATTGCATAAGTTGATACAAAAATGCTATGCAATAACTTTACCGCGGCAGTTCCCGAGTGCCACACGTTTTTTTTTGCTTAGATGGTTGGACGAGCTCACAGCCCACCTGGTGTTAAGTAGTTACTGGAGCCCATAGACATTTACAATGCAAATGCGCCACCCACCTTGATATATGAGTTTTAAGGTCTCAGTATAGTTACAACGGCTGCCTCACCCTTCAAGCCGAAATGCATTACTGCTTCACGGCAGAAATAGGCAGGGCAGTGGTACCTACCCGTGCGGACTCACATGAAGTCCTACCACCAGTTATTACGCAAATTATAATTTTGCGGGTTTGATTTTTATTGCACGATGTTATTTCTTCACCGTGGAAGCCGATCGTGAATATTTGTTAAGTACGTATTTCATTAGAAAAATTGGTACCCGGCTGCGGGATTCGAACACCAGTGCATCGCTAGATACGAATGAACCGGACGTCTTATCCTTTTGGCCACGACGACTTCTTACTAAATAAAACGTCGACTAAAACTTCGACTAGATAAAAGGAAAAAAAATATCATCAATATCAAGATATGTCTCTTTTTTTTTGTTTGACAACATAAAATTACATAGAAATAGAAATAATTACAAAATAGAGAGAGAAGGGATGAGAGAACGAAAAGAAAGAGGGAGAAAGACAAAGGTATTATACACTACTCGCTTGTGTATACGACTGTCGCGCCTGCGCACGTCTCATTTAACGGTTTTATTCCACGCACTTTTTTCCACGGATTTTTTCTTACGGTTTTACTATCACATTTTTTTCAGTTCGGTCGCGCAGCAAAATCCCTATCCCCTCCAAGCCTGCCGTAAGGAACTTCGTTCCAATAAGAGGTTAAAACAAGTTAATGTCGCAAGATCTCAGAATAGCAGCTAAAAGTCGTCCAGCCAATGTCAATAGCGCTGCCGTTCGGAAGCGGTCACGTAACTTTTGCGTAACAAGAAAACGTTACCTAAATACATATTATAAGTTTTATTTAACTTTATCCTGGTCTTTTTAAACGGAACACACTGGATCCGGAATAGATTCGAAATTAAAACACGGTTATATAATAATCATTTAATGAATTGTCACGCCATCACGTATTTAAAAAAAAAATTTTTAGTGCTTTGTTGTGTAGATGAGCTCACAGCCCACCTGGTATTAAGTGGTTACTATTGCGCAAAAGAACGCTCTGAGATCGTGGTCAATGAATGATAAAAAATATGCTATTTTTTGTACGTTATTACAAAGCTAAGTCGTACACTGTGTGCATTACTAATTTGTACGCTATTACAAAGTTAAGTCGTACACTGTGCATTAGTAATAAAAATCTTACGTTACGGACGTTTTTTCCCGGTTAGGGTACCTACCCCTCCGCATCGCTCCATAAGGAACTTCGTTCCAAAACTTCGTTCCAATCAAAAAGAGAAAATTAATACTAACACATTCATGCATTAAACGTCATCTTAATTCAAGTAATTGCAATGATTTGAAAGCGTGTGAGTATAGGATGGGAGAGCGAACAATCAGGCACGTCGACTAATAGTCCAGGTGTTCCCTCGTGCGCAGCGCACTGAATGTATTAACTCATGAAACATGACACGTGCTTAGCATACACAACCGATTCTACGCTGTCCTAAATCTATACTCATATTATAAAGCTGAAAAGTTTGTTTGTTTGAACATGCTAATCTCAGGAACTACTGGTCCGATTTGAAAAATTCTTTCAGTGTTAGGTAGGCCATTTATTGAGGAAGGCTGTAGGCTATCACACGGTAAGACCAATACAAGTGGAGCACCAATAAAGAATGTTTCAAAATAGGGGTTTAAATAGGTCCTTAACAGTCTATAATTCAAAAATATTTTCACTTTCTACATAAATGACGTGGGGGGTAAAATTTAGCGTTATGCCAAAGTAAGTATTACACGAGGACGGAGTCGCGGGTAAAAGCTAATTATTTATAAAGTGTTTTATTTGGATGCATTTGATATTTCTATATTGTCAGGAGCCAGATGGCATACGACCTCATGGTTGAACTGACGTCAGTGGATCTCAAGTGAAGCCCGCCGCGCAGCTCATTTTAAATCTAAACGTTGTGTATCCACGGGACTGATCGTAAGGCTATTCCAGTTTTATTGCCACCTCATTAAAATCAACCTCAAACTTGAATCTCAAGTCGTCGAATTAGGTGACCTGTTCTGATTGATATAAGCCTGAAACTTCTCTCCAATGTTGTTATTACTCATAGCTTCGATCAATAAGGTTTTCGACAGCGTTATACAGATAACTCCTGCGCAAATTCGTGAGCAATGCAACGTAAAGGAAACCTAGATATTTAATCAGAACATTCCGAGACTTACACATATTCAGGGGCCTCCATTTACCGCAAGTAATTTTACAAATTTTATTTACCAACAAAAACATTGAATTTATGAGAAGAGAAGTCAATTCTACGAAACAATTATTTACATTTAGTTATCTCACCCTTAAATAATTTAATAAATATGGTTATGTTTATCCACGTTATACATGATACGTATACTTGTCAAAAAACAACATAGAATTTGTCTGAAATACTTCCTAAATAAAGCGAGAGCCTGCCTTCTTCCGGGCACGCCTCTATTCAACCATTTTCGTATCGGGACCGGATATTGCAGCGAAAATAGATTTCGGAGCACTTTTAAGCACTTGTTTACTAAAAATATTTAATTGTGAAGCTTTATTTTATGGTCGTAAATCGGCGCAAGAGCACACGGTCTATCTAATCCTTAATACCTAATCCCTAATTCCTAATCCCTAACTTTGTATCTACTATCTTAGTACTGCCGGTATGTTTAGCGCTTATACTGCCATCCTCTTCTTTTTATCACAAGCAGTCATGCGTTTCACTTTGATAGATGACACAACAATTTGTTTCTTACTGTGAATGGAGATGACGATGTCTATGGACTACAGGTATCATTTAGAACCAGGTTAGCTGTTAGAACCAGGTTAGAACCAGGTTAGCTGTAAATCACTCTACCTTTGACAATAATATGGCTCCTACGATATAACAGTATCAGTTACTACTTATTTTGTATTGACATTGTACATGTGGTGTCAAATAAAGAGTTATATTATTATTACTAGCTTTTGCCCACGACTTCGTCCGCCTGAAATAGTTACTTTGGTATAACGCTAAATTTTACCCGCGGCTTCATTTACGTAGAAAAAAGTATAAGTTTGAATAATAGAATGCTTTCATGCTTTTTAGCCGACTTCAAAAGAGGAGATTATTAGTGCTTCGCTCGTATTGGTCTTAGCGTGATGTTATAAACAGCCTATAGTCTTCCTCAATAAATGAGCTATCTGACACTGAAATAACTTTTCAAATCGGCCCAGTAGTTCCTGAGATTAGCGCGTTCAAACAAACAAACTCTTCAGCTTTATAATATTTTTATTTATTACTAGCGACCCGCCCTCGCTTCGCTTCGGAAACATAAAATTTTATTATTGATAGTTGAGTCCCGCGATGTTACCCGCGGTTATTGTTGTACCGCGGGTGACGCCGCGGGGCGAAGCTAGTCTTAAAAAAAGTAGCCTAAGTTACTACTTATATCATCAGCTACCTGTCAGTGAAAGTCCCGTCAAAATCGGTCTAGCCGTTCCAGAGATTAGCCGGAACAAACAGACAGACAGACAGACAAAAATTGTAAAAAATGCTATTTTGGTATATGTACCGTATATATAGGTATATTCATATGCATGTAGTAAAAAGCGGTTATTTCAATATTACAAACAGACACTCCAATTTTATTTATATGTATAAGTTATTATTATAATAGTCGTCTAGCCACCGACCCACCAATAAAGAATCTGATTCATAATTCAAATACACATTAATTACTTTTCGGTAGACACTCTCATCGGACTCCCTGTTCTGATCGCGGACACGCCCCGTCTGCTACGTCACATTTTATTTCCTATATTACCTTTAGACAGCTTGGCAGCTCCACTCCACTTGAACGCGAAGTTATTAAATAAATACAAGCTCAAGGAAATGTTTTAAGGGGGAGTCACATCAATTTCGTCGTTTTCGTCAAATAACTTTGATGTGGGTATGATTATGACAATTTTAGATAGCTAGTAATATTATTTATGTAGGAACCACCGATCTCAAACCTATTAAGTGTTTTGAGTGTGCCAACCACTGAAGTATGAAACCTAGTGCCAACCACTGAAGTATGAAAGGTCTATGGTCACTGAAGTATGGTGCCAACATATTATTGTCCGAATTTGATAGATGACAGAATAGTGAGAAAACGACGACCAAGGTGTTTAAGTTCATAAATACGAGCAATACCTACACCAAATTGTTTAAGTTGTCTATTTTACGATATTAATCTATTTAAAAGTTGAAATATAAACTCAGTCTTCCTCCACCACTTTTTATGTTTTTTTATATTTCAATCTTCAAAAATATTTTAATATTTCTAAACTTTCTTCTTCTAATGTTTCAATATTCAAAATTCCATTTATTCATCTTTATATAACATATTAACCTCTTTTAAGATAAATCGTAGAGAGCTTACATATATAACTAGTCAGGTCATAAGTATTGTCACACAGTAAAAACTTTTCTTTTAGAATGCTGGCCACAAAAAAGTTTATTGAATTCGAATTTCGAATTGTTCATGAAAATAAAAATGTATACTTTTAGAATTTTACTCATTTTTAAGTATGGAGTGGACGCTTAAAGAAGACCGTGTTGCAGTTATTGCGTTGGATCGTTGCGGTTACGCGCCAATTCAAATTTTTAACATACTGAAAAATTTGAATATAACCAAAAGATTCATTTATCGTACCATCAAACGATACAATGAAGACTCTAGTGTAGATTACAGGTCAAGAAGTGGTCGCCCTCAGTCTGTTAGGACTCCAGCAGTGATAAAAGCTGTGAAGGCGCGAATTCAAAGAAATCCCAAACGTAAGCAGAAACTGTTGGCCCTTCAGATGGGGTTAAGCACAACCACGGTGAAAAGGGTGTTAAATGAAGACTTAGGGCTTCGGCAAAACCAAGAAAAACAGGACATCGTTTGAATGCTCGTCTAATGGACCTGAGACTGAAGAGATGCCGCGCTTTGTTGAAGCGGTACGCGGGAAAAAAATATCGGGAAATTCTTTTTTCGGATGAAAAAAATTTTACCGTAGAAGAGAGCTACAACAAACAAAATGATAAGGTGTACGCACACAGTAGTGAAGAAGCGAGCAACCGT